>JAVJGJ010000014.1:8636490-8673705 GCA_035590215.1 Microhierax caerulescens | reverse complement strand
AAGACCAGAGGACTTTAACCCCCCACCCCCACCCCGTTCTAAATTGAGAAAATCTGTTTTCAGGCTTGTCACATTTTCAATAGAAGGAGAATGAGTAACAGGCTGCTTTCTCACTTCCTAAGTATATGTTTTTTCTGACTAAAGGCTTTACCCTTTCTTTGCCAGAGTTTGTCAATCTAACTTTTTCTGCACTTACTTTAATACAATAAGAGATGCAATTATCTCCATAGTGTTTACAGCATCTATGCCTCGGGCCATGTTTGCACCTGCAAAAAAGCACAATGAAACATGTATTAACTCATAGCTGTTTTCAGCATCATCAACAGGAGACTTCATAAATATTTCTCACCTAAAAATACATAAAGTGCTCTTTTCCCACTACTCATTCTCCCCACTCCCCACCGAAGGGCACTGTGAACTTTTATGACACCGTAAAAGGACAATAAAAACTCACAATACTTGAGTTGTACAGCAAGAAGTGTCCGCACACTTATTTAGAACCGACCTCTTGCGGTGCTACGCATTAAATACAAAATTAAAGAACAAATTTTCTGTTGTGGTCAAGAGGGAGAAGGGCTGTGACCCTGCCTGGCTCGCCTCTGCTCCAAGGTTCTGGAAGGGTTTCTGACCAAGCAGCCGTTATCTGCATCCTTACATCTTTCACGCCGTTGTAAGGCACATTGGAGGGCAAGGAGGAACACAGAAATGCGCGGAGATACCCTGCGAGAATTCTCTCAGTTACAGGCCTTCCACTTCTGGGCTATTTCTTCTACTGGGTAGATTTTTATGTAGCTCTTACTTTGGACTGAGAATTTGACCTTGAGCGTTTAAAAAGAGACTGGCTCGGGATGGTGGGACGCGTGGATTGTACAGTTGTTAGCCCTGTGTTACGTAGAATTAAAAGACGTGAAGTCATACCAGGTCTAAACATTATATTTTGCTACAGCCAAGCATTTAAGTTTTAATGCAAAATAAATTAGACAATTTATATACTGCGTCAAATATTTTGGAAGTTTTGAATCGTGTACTGTGAAGTCTAATGGCCATAAATCATCTGTGAGGTCAGTTTATGTAGCAAAAATTGTAATGAGAATGTGATCAGGTTACAGGCATTTAGACTCAATTATATTGAAAAGAACCATATGGAAGAGAAACCTGTGAGAGCACTAGGGCTGGAAATGGAAAGTTTTCTGAATGTCTGAGCTGGGAGTTTCAAAACCTTAAAGAAAACAAGGCTCTTCTCCATGCACAGTCCCTTGATCCTTGTATTTAATGAACAGTGGAAGAGCTAGAAACTATCTCTAGCAAACTGAACAAGAGGGTTTTAAGACAAACCAGGTAATAAGCAAGTCAGCTAAAAGAATCTGCACGTGGCTGGAGCTGTCTTCTCCTTGTAGGTCTTTTGTTGTCTGATACAGTCATGCCTGGAAAACCACTGCTGACCTCTCTCACATTTTTCAATTAAAAGCTAGAGCAAATCACGGGAAGTCGCCATGGGATGTAGGTCACTTCACGTTTCTTCATTGTCTGGATAAGTAAGATAAGCCGCTACTTCGGGAAAACAATGCACTTGGAAGACTCGTTTCTCTCCTGCTTGTCAACAGGTAAAGATCTGGTCATAAAACCACTCCCGGAGAGGTCAGTGGAAGTGGAGATTCATACGTGTGGTATGCACAGACCTCTAGCCCATTTTTTATTCAGCTTCCCCTGTAAATGAATGACTCTTGTGGGAGGCAACATGCCTAAAGCGCACATACCAAGCACAGCAGAAGTACATCATCTGAACATACTAGGCTGAAAACCTATCTGATGTCCTTTCTTTCAGCTCACCCTAAAGGAAAATAAATGGGATCCTGTCGAGCGGAAGGGAACCTGTCTTACCTAACTTCAGGTGGCTCTAGACTTGACCTCGTGCAAAACAGTTTTAGACTCACTCTCTGCTTTGCAATTCCCGATTTCCTGACAGTGGAGGCAGGCCATGTGCTACCAATCCTGCTCTCAGGCAGTTCTCCTTTATGCAATGCAAGGATGTAGGTCCCCAAAAAGATGACGTTACGGTCATTTACGGTGACCTATGTAAGGTCTGCTGCTGTGCAATTTCCCCTCCTTAATATCACTACTAGCACTCACCATGAGAACCATGCCGTGAGCTGGTTTTGCTGAAAACTGCAGGAAAAACAACCACCACTCGGCCACTCAGAACTGACTGAATTTATCCTCCCTTGTTAGACAACTGTGTGTTGCAAGTCACTGCTATGACATGCAGGTCTTAAATTTTGCTTTCACTAGAGTTCATCATTTGTCACTGCTAACTACCCAGTAAAAATGAAATGCAAACCGCTAAAATGCAAAATAAAAGTATTAAAAAAAATATCAAATACAATGTAACAAAGCATAAAAATGAGCTAAGTAAGAATGATTCATTTCGGTTTATTCTTCTTTTTGTCTCTTTTGACTCACACTTTGTCTATGAACTTTTTGGTCAGAGCCAGGATGTTCATCGGCTGTGGTATTTTTTCACAATGCTTTATCTTTCTGTCTATTTTTGAAAATGCTGTTTCAGGTGAAAATGAATGAGTAGGGATTTCTTCTTTCCCCACAATGAACCTGAAACAAAAGAAAAGAAGAAAGAACAAAGTAACAGTTACATTAATAACTCAGAGAAATACATAAAGTCCAGTATAAGTCTCTAAGACAAGCTTGAAGTTACCCACAGGTCTGCAAAAGAAAATACATCCCATACAGCTGCCAAACCCTGTGTCTCTTTGAAAAGATCACTCCACCGACTTATATTTAAAGTTCAGATAATGGTCACAATTGCTGCCAGGAATTTTTTAAAACTAGGAACAGAAACATTACTAGGGAAGTCCATCTCTCATAGAAAGGAGGAATATTAAATAAGAAAATAAAAAGGCATATGAAGTATCTCAATTATCTCCAGAAAAAATGGGGTTACATAAAGGATGGTAATTAGTACAACGTTTTTATAAAATATCTGTCTTGTAAAATCTTCAAAATGTTTTCACTCCCACCATGAGCAACAACTTTGTTTTGCTTGGCTTCATCTTCAGCCCTCTTTCTTCACCCAGAGTTGATATTGTCAATATATCAGTTCATCTTAGGTGTAGAATTACTGTGTATCAAGGGCAACGGAGGACACAATGGCGAGATGTTTCCTAATGCTTTGCACTATAATCCAAGTCACACTATGCTGTGGCAGTCTTGCTGAGGGTGAGGAAAGGTATAAAAACTTTTGTCATTCTACGATTTCAGAATGCACATTTGCCATAGGGGTGTTTCATGTCTACATTTGTGGATTATAGACTGAGCTATTTAACTGTTGGCACCTTGTATCAAATTCCATGGCTGTTTCATAGCTGTAAACTCTATAAAATATTTCCCACTATACCAGCAGGTCTGTCTTGCTTGATTTCAGCTCTTTTCTTCACCTGTGAATTGATACTGTCCATCCCTTGGCTGTCTGAGTGGTATAGCAGAGTATGTAGGGGAAAGGTAAGAGTAACATCTCTTTGTACTTCTGAGAAGACACAAAGATGAGAGAACTCTGCATAACTACAACGGATGAGTAACACCAGAGGGTCCCATCACAAAGTAAATTCTAGGAAAGCCTGGACCACGATGGCAGACACAAGGTTTAGTGGCATGTCGAGGAACTCAAATGAATATGCTACAAATCCATGCTCTATTCGGGTGCTGGTTACAGAACTACTGTTGTATGCATTAAACATTTTGTAAATGCAGCAAATAAACTCCAGGTCAAAACACAGCACCCATTTGCTTCCAGGAGAATATCAGGAATTGCAAATCCCAGTTTTAGAAAGGAAGAAGATTGACACTCCTTCAAAAACATGCAACCATATGTCTGCATTTCCTTTAGTAACAGTCACAAATATAAAAAAGATTCCTCTCTTGAAAGCACATTATGCATTCTTCAAAATATGCTGTATACCCCAAGAGCTGGGAAGGCTTTACAACAGCATAATTTTCCTCGGGAATACTTCTTGCATACAATGCAGCTGCAACTGCACACGATTCCTCAAAGTCTTCACTTAAAGCTACGGACTCACAGAAACATTACTTACTTTAGTGCGGAGTATGTAAATCCTTTCAAGCCATCTTTACACCTGAAACATAAAAACAACAGGGTTTGGGTGGTTGGTTTTTTTTTTGTTTGTTTTGGTTTTTTTTTTTTTCTGTAATGGGCTGCTTGCAAAATAAAGTGTTATAGATTAAATATTACGTAGAAGGGCTGTCGATGAACACCAGCTCCTCATTATCAGAAAACAGCACATCTGTAACAACTCTGTGGCCATCCCCAACTTCACAGTTGTCACCACGGCCTTGGGACATCTCAGAAACAAAGGGTACAGTGTCCAAATGCCAGTGCTTCTCTCTTTTATCCAAACCAACAGTAGAGAAATTTTTAAAGGCTGGTGACAGAACCACTGGGGTGACAATGGGTGATTCCACACAACAAAGAACTGTTGCTCATTATGAGTTTTACCAAACATAAATGTTACTGCAAGGAGAGAAAGGAGGGTTGAACCTCAATAAAAGACCCACCATCTTGTGAAGAACTGCAGGGAATAGCAATTCTGACTTTGAGATTAATTGTTCTACTTTGCACAGTGCAGATGTCTGCAGCTTGCTACTTTAAGACGGCTCTCAATCTGAAAGTCCAGTGTTTCAATTAGGAAAAAATAGAAAAAATTCAATTAGAAAAAAAGAGCTGCTGTTCTGATTCTGAGCTTGATTATATATATCCTTCCTTTCAGACTGTAGGGTTCTTTGTGTGAATAATGATCACAATAAAGAGTCCCTAACTGGCTATGAAAGATGTAGGTCACTGACTTTTTTTCTGCTGAGGATACAATGAAAGGAGCTGAAGTTTGCAGCTCCTACAGATTCTTCCTGGAAGACTTCTCAGTGTCACGTTGGTAGCAAAGCAAAGAGCAGATAGTTGGTTTGTTGGTTTTTTTTTTCTTTTTCTTTTTATAGAATTGCATGGGGAGTACATCATGGTAAAAAAAGCATTCCTGACATAACCATACAGCGCAAACTAGTAACTTGTCAGCACCACCAATTCCAGAACACATCTAAGACCGGATAGCCATCTCAAAACCTTCACAAGTGGCAGCGGGGGAACACGACCCTTTGCCTCCTGCCTGCAGAGACCAAATTGTCCTGGAAAGCCCGTGCCCATGCCCTCCCAAGAGCACGACACCACCCTCCAGAAGGCACCGTGAGTGGTCAGGTTCACGCTACTGATGGTTGGACAGACACGAACAGCAGGAAGAACAATAACGAGATGAAACGATGTTCACAGATCAAGAAAATCTTGCTTTGTCCCAGCAGGCAAGCGCCTGGTGCAGTGCCAGTAAGACGTCACAGCATGAAATGCTCCTGCAAAACACTTCCCAGGGCTACGGCCTTCAACACACATATTTCCAAGGACCTGGTTTTGTCACCACGTGCACAGTGCTGAAGAAATGTTAGGCACAGTTATACACAGCACCAGAAAATTCAGCCTAAGGAGTTTCTCTTTCAAAAGGACTGGACCTAAAATACCGGTCATATATAGGTGAACTATAAGGGTTCAAGGTTCATTTATTTACAAATAAAACTGCTCAATGCATCTTTAATTAATATAGAAATTTGTAACCGAAGATAGGTAAACGCTTTACTTTTGATGATTCGTTAGCTATGGAATTCAGAAACTGAAAATTATCACAGCACTTTTACGGAGAGATGGACTGAAACAATTGGTGAGTGATGGACTGACACCAACAAAATTAGCCCTGCCCAGAGAACACCGCGAGTCGCTGGCAGAACTACAAACAGAGCCCAAATGCACAGGGTTTACATATACCCGCTCTACCCACGCACCCATGGCCTGGTATCACGAGTTTGATTTTCAACCTAGAACTGACTGTAAGTTAAATGCCCTTTGAGTTAAGGGCGTTCAACACATTACATCTGCAAGCTGACAGCTCAAGAATAGGGCCCTAGTTTCTACTTCTCTTTCCCAGTAAATTAAAACCATACACAAACTGAAACGCAAACATGCATATAAATGTTTCTAGAATACTATTGAAACCAGAAAGTAATTACAGTATGAGCATAATGATGGTTTTGCCTTAATCATTCCAATGCAACTGCACTTCCAGTTGCAAGTGTTCAATTATTCCTTTATCGCACCACCAGATGTCCCTACCCAACCGGCGCTCCAGCTCCCCCGACCCATGCTATCCTACCATTCACCCGCTTTAAATCTCCTCGAAGAAATCCTCATTCAAGTCCGTTCTTTGCTAGCACTGAAATATCAGAAGACAACTGAATCACCGATAGACAAAAGAGCCCTCCAGGTCCCTACTCATAACTCCAAGAAACTTGAAAAAGATTTCTATTGCCTATTCTAATTACACGATCAAAGTCAGTTCTGTGAAATAAGTATTTGGTGTATTGGAATGCTATTAGCTATTTTGACTTTTCTTATTTTATTAGTGTGTACATGTATCTGTATAGCTATAGAGCTACAGCTATGAATCCCCCTGCAAAATGCACTGAAGATAAATACATAGTTCAATATGGAAGTAATGCTAAAGATAAAATTCCCTTTTTTCCCCATTAACTTCCTAATTTTTCAAAATTATAAACCAGTATAAAAGTACAATTTAGATTCTTAAATAGAATTTAACTCATGCTGCTTGCTGTCTAAAATGTCTTGTGTAAAGTCATTACGCAAAACTAACGGGTATGTGGAAATATTGTGTATTAAAGGTTTCAAAACCAGAAGTCCTAGAGAAACAATACTTTCGATCAAGAACAATTTAGACCATAACTTTCCCTTCCCTGACATAGCAATTTTGCTCTTACAAAGGAAGCAGCAACCAACAACAAAACTGGCAATCTAATTTTTGGCTCTACATCATCAATTCAGTATATTAAAGGTTTCAGAATATTGGCCTAGAGATTGAAATTGCCTTATGTATTCACCCACTACGTACACAACATTGAAAGCAACAAAAAAACCCTCCACACTGACTCCAAACTTATTTGTGTGGAGAACCCACACTTCTTTTTTGGCGGGGGACCACAAAACCCCACGTGGGGACAGTGCAGAGATGTCCCTAACTCAGTGACTGGCCTCGACGGTGACCGCGGAGGTACAATGCTAGCAGCACACGGCACGTTTCATTGACACCTGGCTGCTAATAACTGAACTAAGACTAATGATTTGCTTCATACAGCCACTAATTGGTAATAGTAATGCCACCACTAATTGGTAATAATAACTTTTACTCAATGCTTCATTGCTCAAGGGGTGAAAAAATCTGCACTCTGCTGCTGACCCCTGCAAGCCATTCAAGCTGCAAACGAGTGCAGTAAAATGCATTACGAGTGCCTGGCGTTGCAGATACCCCTGAGACGGGAAAAATCTCAGTAGTGTATTAGACATTTGTTTTTAGGGTATTATTCAACCTGGAAGGTCTAGCACAAGCAGCGAGTTGCATGCCGTTAGCGGTACTCAATGTAGTTCACCTCTGCTACCATTCCCACCACCCTGAACATCCCAGGGACCAAATCCCAAGCTGCAGGAGGGTGGCACCTTTTTTTTTACCCAGCGAGCAGTAATTCAAATGGTGCATAATCTGTTTATATTTTCCCATCAGAGGGGAATTTGTCCCTGATACAAAGCGCAATGGCACCAGTGACTCTGCCAGCTATCCCTGTTGGGCACCATCAACCTGATTCCACCACAGAAATGCTCTGCTCCATTCCCCCTTAGTTTTGGCCAAAGCCACGACTGGAGCCAGAGGAACAGAAGAATTAAGGAGCCATAGCAATAAATTTGGCTTCTCCAAATTCCCCTGCTGGGACAATTTTGGCACATGAGCAAACAGGGTCGATTTTAATCATGTGTATTTATAACATGTAACTTACAGCCACACAAAATTTATTTTTTTCATAAAGAAAACAGCAAAAGTGGAAGAGGGCCAAGGCTTGATACTATGCTTACAACAAGACACAAATTAACTAAGTATTTATGTTTGTGTATGTAAAGAGGTGCTGTACAGGAGTTTATGCTACCCTCCCTCCATCCTGTGGGAAGAAGAAGTTCCCCCACTGAACTGAAAGGCTGGATGCCAACAATTACATTTTGGGGTTTTTTATTAGTATGTCTTGTCACAACTCTTCTAAAGATTTTCTCCATGACCAACTGCTATACCCTGCAGAAGAAGCCTTCCGAGGAAACAAGTCACTTTTCACCCACAGAACTGGTAAGCAGAAAGCTCACAGCAACAACATATGCCGTGTTCAACAACGTCCCCATATTGCTTATGTTATCCTTCAGGGTAAGAGTAAATGAGAAACTCCTACGTGCAAAGCTCTCGTCGTGGCCACGTGGGAAGGAACGCTGGAAGCACAGGACACGTGTTGGCATATTACTGCAGCACATCTGCCCGTAAAGACTGGCTGGGGGGGACCACATTTCCGAGTTAAGGTGTCTTGTTTTATGGAGAAGGGAGGATGACAGTGATGAAACAGGACTGCATCTGAACACGCCGGCTACATCCCTCGCTGTTACATCCCTTGCTATTAGGAACTAAAAACTATCTACACCTCTTTGTGAGCTGTGCTGATCTCTAGAGGATAACCCGTTTTCTGTTTTGAGCTACTTAGAAAAGTTACTATCCTGTTTTTCTATCCTTCGTTCCTCGTCTTCTCCCCAGTGATAACAGTCAAGGGTGTCATTTTTCTGAGATGTCTTCTGTCTCCAGTTCTCTCCTTCCTTTTCCACCTCCTCTTTTGCTCTTCCTTCCTGCAAGTCACACTCCTATTTTGTATTTCCCCCTTGCATCTGCCCTCTAAATGTTATTCTCAAAAGCTCATTTATTTTATTTATTTATTTTTTTTAAAAATAATTAAAAAAATCCATCGGTACCTTCTCCATACTTCTCCTGGTCTGGCATTTTCCACCATGCTAATCAAGTGGGTTGTGACTATGAGATGAAAAGTGCAGAATAAGCACCCCTGAAAAAATGGATTATAAAGGAATTCAAGACTCAAGGATACACGCTTAATCATCCTGAACCAGACAAATGGAAGAATTAGTTCAAGATCAGTTCTAAATTGTTTTGAGACTGACTTGTTTTTGTGGTGACTGTAACATTAAATCACATTTTGGAAATGTTAGTTTTGCAAAAGGCTCTGGGACCCAAGAACAATTCCAAACCAGTAAGACCCTCCCCACTGATGTAATGATGTAGAAAAAAGTTACTTAAAAATGAAGTATTTTATATCTCTGGATATAAATGAAAAGCTAACCCAGTCAAATCAGATAAGAGAAAGGAAACTGAAACCAAAGGTTGTTCAGAAATGTGTACCACTAGAATTTTTCCCAGAGGAAGAACACACATTTTCAATTGTAAGTGGAAAATACGATTTCTAAAAATCATGATTGGACATGCCATAAAATCTATTTTGATTTGTCATTACTTAGTTGTGGTGAACTTTCCAACTATGTGAACAGTATTTACATCATTCTCAGTGACTGTAGAAGAACATGATTATTGTGCTAATCCTAATGCCCCAATCCATTGAGCTGTCAGTGGTTTATGATGAGGCAGCAGAAAGACATTTTTGTCCTCATTTAGATAAATCTATGGGAAACCGGATCCTAAAATTCTTTGTAGATAGGGTTATACAACAGTCTTCTGACTTCAGGAACTACTCATGACTTTCACATCAGCTATAAAAAAAATACTCTGCCTATATATTTTCCTATCAGAAATAAAGTGCATCAAATTAAAACTGCAGCACCCTACCTGGAAGCAGAGAGGCATTTAGGTGCAATTCCTTTGGATCAAACCCACTAGTTGCAGTTGAGTAGCATCCAAACACAAAGGAGCTTCCTTTCTAGGTATACAGCTACAAGAGGCACAAGGGATCTAAAATGCAGGAATTTCCTTCATAGATGGTGTTGGGATTTAACCTGGATGGTGTTGGGATTTAACCCGACGGGCAGCTAAACACCACACAGCTGCTCGCTCACTGCCCCCCCTCCAGTGGGATGGGGGTGAGAATCAGGAGGAAAAAATAAGTCAAATCTGTGGGTTGAGATAAAGTTTAATAGGACAGAAAAAGAAAGGATAGTAGTAGTAGTAGTAGTAGCAGCAATAAAAAGAATTAGAACATACAAAACACGCGATGCACACTGCAATTGCTCACCACCCACCGATGGATGCCCAGCCAGTCCCTGAGCAAAGTGCCCCCTGGCCAGCCTTCCACCCCAGCTCTATACGCTGAGCATGACGCCATATGGTATGGAACATGCCTTGGGTCAGTGGGGGTCAGCTGTGCCGGCCGTGTCCCCTCCCCGCTCCTTGTGCCCCCCCCAGCCCCCTCGCTGGTGGGGTGGGGTGAGGGGCAGCAAAGCCTTTGGCTCGGTGTGAGCGCTGCTCGGCGGTAATGAAAACATCCCTGTGCCATCAGCGTCATTCTCATCCTCGATCCAAAACACAGCGCTGTACCAGCTAGTAAGAAGAACATTTACCAGCTGAACCCATGACAGATGGCTAGGTAAACATGGAAGAGTTGAGATTTTTTTGCTTTTTTTTTTTTAAATTATGGCCATTTCAACTAATCACCTTTATCCGTATCTTATTAAAAACATTAAAATTTGCATAGCTCACAAAGATAACCCCCAAATTATATCCGTATTTCAAACTAAGTTATGGTCTCCTGTATAGACATGCAAACATTTTTGTCCATCCACCCATCCAGATGGAAACATATCTCTTAGAAACATTGAATAATCATATCAAGACACCTGGAAATGCTGAGATCAAAAAGAGTCTGTTCCATGCACCCGGTGCTGTTAACTTTAACATTTCCCCCAATATCAAACTTAAGCCCTTCCTTTGTGCTGTATCTCCATATCCCAACTTTTCCCAGATGACGCAGGAGCAGGAATAACCACCTGCTTCCCTCTCTTGCTCTACTTTGCCAGGACTAGGATGGAAAAAACTGATGGAAAACCTTTTCTTCCCCTCCTCTCACCGAGGGTCAGGAAGGAGGTCCCACCGCGTTGGACCACACGACCCCAGGAGAACCAGTGATGGCTACAGGCAGAGAACGTGTCACTGCCGCACTCGGAGCTGCCTCCTCCAAGAGTCAATAGGATCATGAGGCACAACTTGTGAGTTGTGCAGAGGAAATCCAGAGGCAAAATTAAGGGAAGAAAAGATTTATACCCAGATTGTCACTTCTCTTAATTTCCCCTTTTCTGGATTAAACATTTATTTTCTTTCTACCTTTACTCACAGGTCTTACTTATTCAACCTAGGACGATGAAAAAAATCATAAGGAGCAATTAGAACCAAAAAATCCAATCTTGTACCCCACAGACAACACGTAGCTTTTGGAAGATGTGTCAGAAACCAGATTAAAAATAACTAAGTCAGAAGAGTTGTAGCAGAAACTCTTATAAAAATTGTACTTCAAACTATTAAATGTGCAATGCAGCTGGGATCAAAATGCAATCGAAAGTCTCACTGCTTGTGTTCCAAATCAAATTGATAGTTTAACTTTTGTGCGTTTAAGTAAAAAGTGGCAGAATGTATCCATGACATTTCTTTCAGCTGTGCTTGAGGTATAAAATGATCTTTTAAAAAGGCTGCATTCTTAGAGATATTGTGTGCAGCGAATATAAAAGTAAATGAACAAAGAAAGAACAAGTAGGAACAACATCCAAGGAGAAGAGTAACAGACGCACAGTAGAGGATGTGCATTATTTTTTATAGACCTATATTGAATCGATAATTTACAATACTTGGAAAGAAAGGGTGAACGGAGATGACAAACAGTGTAGTCAATGGTGAACTATGGTCCCATTAAGCTTTCATGTAGATCCAGGGAATTACATTTTGGAAGAAAACTGCTGCAATTCTGGTGAGAATGTGACACTGCAATGGAAAAGAAAGCTGTTTATACTGAAGTTAAATTACAATACTGGATTCAGGGCTGTAAACCAAAGCTGTCCTCAATCAACACTCCACATCTGATTACTAATCAAGTTTTATGTGTTACTGCCAAATATGAAATCAGATTCCTGGTGATATTAATTATCCTGCTACTTACAACGCTCTCATTTCTTCAGAGATTAGCACTTCCTGAAATGTGCATTTTTGAGTAAGTGAAATTTCTTTTACAATATCTTAAAACCAAAGAAAAAAAAAATTTTGTCTTGTTTTAGCTGGATGCAGCCCTTCCACGTCTTTGCGTAACAGCAACCCTGTGCTGTGGCCTCGGGAGCAGCAACTGAGTCACTCACGACAGCCACATTCCCTTCTCAAAACCCTTAATCAAAACCCCTGCCTCACACAGCTGATAGAAGAAATCAACAGCAATTAAAAGAGCTGACTAAACAAGGAAATTAAGGATCTTCCTGCTTAGTTCAATTGATTCGTTGAATTTCGGAAAGTGATGCCATTTTTCCACTACCCAGTTTTAACTTTTTTCTTACCAGGGTTTTATCAAGAAACAGTAACCTTCTGCTACAGCAAAACCCAAACACTGTCTCCAGATCAGGCAGGGAACAAACATAGGAAATGGCCAAAAAGAAAACCTTGAAGGCATGAAGATGGGAAGTCAAATTGCCCCTAGGGGCACGAGGATAGCGAGAAGTGTACCTTGACACGTGCACAAACCCACGACCACCCCTGCAGCCAAGGTTGTGCTGGTGCCATTTCATTGTTGTCAGAACAATGAGAACGGTCAGTCAGTCACCAAAGGGACATGCTGTTATGAGATTAAAAATAAAATGATCTTAAATTCATACTGGGTTTGGCTCAGGTTAAATAATGGTGGCATCTGCAGCAATTCTATCTTACACGAAGACGTGTGCTGCATTTATTTACTGCCAAATTCTCCTCTGGCTTTTTCTACTGCATCTCTGCAACTGGGAGTTGGTGGGGGGGCGGGGAGAAAAAAAAAAAAAGAAAAGAAAAAAAAAACAGAAAAGGAAAAAAAGAAGCAACTAGGCTTGTTGGAACTGCTTCCTATATACATACTTCATGCTGTTTGCAGGTGATCCAAAATTTCCATGAGCTAAACCTCTCTCACAGAGATTGAGCGATTAATTCAAGCATTCAAGACAAACGGACACAATATTTGCTTTCCCCAAATGATCCCATAGTTGGATTTGAAGCAGTTGTTTGTCTGTTTGCTTTGTTTCAATTTGGGGAAAATGTGCTTATGAGGAGACAAGCCATTTATATTTTTATATTAGATTACCTGTATTACTGACATTTAATAAAATTGACATCTATAATCAGAATAAACTCCTAATGAAATGAAAAGCTATAAAAAGATGTTAAAGAAAGTTCCAAACATTCTGAATATGCCCAGGCCGTTGCTGAGCTAGGTTACACAGTGAAGATGATCTATGCCTTTTAGATCAGTAAGCGATTATGTGTAATGCGTTGCTTGGAGTGAGCTCTTCACTCTGCTACTCAAAAATACTCTTAATTGTCTATAACGCAGAACGTTGTTGAAATTGCCGAGACTGTTACAACAAGGTATTGAGCCATAGGACAGCACCAGCTGGTTACTACACTCAAGCTAAATGACCACATTGCAAAGTTTGTTGAAACTTAACAACTTTTATTTCTGGCTATATAATATTTCTTTGTGATGACTGCCACATGCAGATTTATCTGCTTACCTGGAGTTTACATACAGAACTCCAGCGTGCTGCTTTGGTGTGTGGACCTGCCTCTGCGGTTCATGAGCATATCACAGAAAGTCTTGAAAAGACATTAAAATCTGAAAACTGTGCTTGAAGAACCACAGAGTCAATAAAGTATTTGTGCACAGCCTCAGAAAACACTATTTTGAGAACCAAATTTCAGCGCTACCACAGAAATTCACTCCTTAGTAACTCGCTTGGTGGCTTAAACTGTAGCAAGGGACCGTATTTTACCCTTGCATAGTTTTATTTTAAATTACTACAGTGCTGTTCAAATTCTCCTCTGCAGTATTTGAAATAGAAAGTTGCATCACCATAAAAAAAATAGTTGGGAGACCGGTCATGAAACTTGGAGTGATGTAACACAAAGCCCAAGCCTATAGGTCACAGTTAGCGCAAAGAAATGTCACTTCCACAACAGACTTCTGGTCCTTTCTTATCCTAATGATCACATAAATGTGGCTTCTGAACACCTGTAATGCTTCCAATTTTGATTTTTTTACAACAAACAAGACCAAAACTCCATTGCAAGAATGTGTGCAATCACCTAGATAAACCACAAAATCTCCCTAAAAATATGAAGAAAAAAATGTTTATTAAGATGGAATACTTTCTGCAATTAACTAATTTAACCAAGTGAAATAACATGATATTTATGAAAAGAACTTTCAAAAAATTATTGCTGGGAAGTTAACTGCTGTTGATACAATTGTTTACGAGATCAATAAACCCTCCCACAATATGTAATTGCAAATATACCGGGGCATTTACAGCTACTGCACAGAGACAGTACCAAAGCCCTGCCAATTCCAGTCACTACAGCGAGAGTGCCACCCTGTCTGGACACCATCACAGTGTCCCAGTTCTTGGGTTGACTGATTTTCACTAAATTACCAACTTTCTTACCTAATTTTCACAGGTAGCACCTCCAAGATGCAAAGCACAAACATGTGAATTGAATCAAGGAAATCGGAAAAGTCCAGTGGGTACATGTTGGCATCCCACAGTAGATAAAACACTTCTGGGGGAGGCATTGTGGTGGGTTTTTTGAGGTTGGAGTGTTATTTCTTCCAACTTTAGAGACTGGAAACACTGCTCAAAATTTCCATTATATGAATTCCATACAGAGAGCTCTGGACACTTGCCAATTCCTTTACACTCACACATAAAAGAAAGAAAAAAATCAGAATTAAGACCAAAGAAATATCAGCCCCATTTTCCAAGCTGAGGAAGTAAAGTACGTCACAGGGATATTACTATAAGCATTTTCTCTTGTGAAGCACAGGAATTACACCAGGCAGCCGAGAGAAAGCACCCGCTTCACAAATACAATATAGTGTGACGATATCACTGAAAAGTAACAGAAAACATTTTTTTCTTTTGTAACTCCTTTCCTAACTCAGTCTATATATACAAGCTATATTGTGTTGTTCTTCAGTGCCATATACTAAATACATATGTAGTTACATGGTCTCCCATTTCTAGAATGCTTCATAAAAATATAGAACTCCATGAAACTGGTGCATCTTTTCCTAAAACATACAATTAATCAAGTATTTAATGCCCACTGATCAGATTTCAGCACTGTGGTGATATTGCCAGTGATGTCTGATACTGGGAATGGGCTTTGGACTTTATAAACTGTGCCTTGTTTCACCTCCATTCAATTTATTTTAAAAGTCAAGAAAGTTTTAAATGCAAAATACTCTTCAACAATTCACACACACCCTCCCTGAAAACATAACATGTAAAGACATTTTAGGTAAGTTTTGGGTTGTGTCAACCTGGGTGTAAGTAGCGCCCACAAAAATCAATATCCATAGAAATAATGCAATTTTACTCCCTGCCCTTGCAGGAGTTATCCAGAAGCATCCTGATGCTCTCCTGATGCAACTTTGGGAGCTAAAGTAATGCCTGATTTAGTAGGAATGAGATGATGTTAGCAGAGAAAGCAAACTGCACTGTACTCAGAGCCTCTGTTTGCCTTTGAAAAAATGTATAGGGAATGATAAAAATTTAAAATAGCTCATGAATTAGATGAAGATGCGTATTATTAATGCTGGTTTGGTTTGTGAGCTTTTAAAGAACCATTAGCTCATCTAATGATGATGATGATAATGGAGAATCACCATTTCTCACCTATTTTAAACTTCTATTGCCTTCAACAAGCTGAGACAGAAAACACGTGAGCCTACACTGAGGAGTCAGAACTTTTATGTTGAAAATGTAAACTTTTTTGGCAAATTTAGTAAGTGACACTGACAAAACTGAACAAGCCATCCAGAAATATTGGCTAACGTTCTCTAAAATGCCAGAAACTCTAAGGTAGAGCCAAACCTTGTTTTAGGTCTACAAGTCAAAGTTCAAATCCAAATCAATTACATATGCAAACATATCACTAAAGTTGCGAGAAATAATGTCAGAAAATCCTTGACGACTCATTTTTAGTCAGAAAACCTCTAAACTTCAACAGCTCCTACACTCTGTCACGCACAGTCACCACCAAACTGCATCTTTCTAGTTGCCACTGCTCCAGTTACAGGGTCCAAGAAATACATGGAAGTTCCCAAGATATACAATAAAAAGCATAAATACGAGAATATTTTCTTTTCCTTCCATACTTTTTCTTGTCTTCTTGCAATGTATGAATGATGGGGTCAGTTTCTAGGGGAAGTTTCTACTGACAAAGACGGGGATCTTCTCTTAATTGTTATCAAGGAAGACTGTCAGGTATCCTACACGAATATGGCACAGGGGTGTCTCACTCCTGAACACATCCTTACTGCAGCCCCCCTGAACCCGTGCTTCTGAAGGCAACTCTCTGAGGGCTCCTTCACATGACCAAAGCAGTCTCACATGAAGCTATTTACCCAGTGAGCTCAGAACACAAGCTGAAACACTCCTGTCCATGTCACCGTCACCCTACGCCCGGGTGAGTTGGTCCTACCAAGAAAAACAATAATTAAACTGATTATTATAGCTGGAAACTGGGCTAGAACCGCCTGGCAGTAACATGTCAATGGCAGTGAACTCTTGTGTCTCCATCAAAGATCTACCTCGCCCAAAATTAACATGCCATTTGAAAATCACAGGAAGATGGTCTTTTACAATAGAGGAGGCCTAACCATTTCTATTTTGGGCAAAAAAAGATACTATTCAGCATTAAATTCAGGATAAGCGTGGGTAACCAGCATAACTAATAGCATGCTTGTGATGCGTTCATATCTGCTTTTGTCAACTACTAAATATGTAGCGTAATCATCGTCTTCCTGGCAGCAACTCATCTCACGTCTCGAGAAAGGCAGTTACAGACTGATTAGGAGCCACCAATGTGACTGCAGTAGTGAAAAAGCTAAACTAACTTTAGGATGGTTTAGACCAGTTATTTTTAGTAAAGACAAAGTTAAACAATAAATATCCTACTGTCTGGGAAAGGAGGAATTAGACAAAACTGTAATTCAAACTGGCTTCCTAAGGAGGAAGGTGCCTACTGTGAGAAACCAGGACAGGTCTAACAATCACACACACTTATAAACCAAAACAAAATACAACACAACACAACTGTTGGGGTCTGCAGCGGGTCTGCAGACAAGTTAGTTGACTTCAAAGACTTAGTTGCGTACCTTTAAGACAGCCACAAATTGTCAGGTATGTAAACAGGGTGTGAAGAACCAGAACTTAGAACCGCAGCATACGGGCACCTACAGCAACAGCAAAGAGCAAGCAAGAAGAACACAAAAACCCATCGGGGTCTGACACGTGTACTGTCTAAGATATAGAAATAATCTGTATAAACAATAAAGGCCACTTTGTCCCAACCCAGCCACGCAGACATAGTGTTTTTTCAGTCTGCCTTGACCTGTGTCACCACACACAACAAACCCCTAAACCCTTTCAACACCGAGTAGATTTTGGGACTAGAGATGAAAAGCACTGTGTGTCATACACTATTGACTTGATTCAGGCTTTGGACCCTGAAGCATGTGACATTTTCTTTTTTAAAGACAATCAGGGAAGCATAATCTGATGAGAAGAAATAACAAATTGGTTAGGGAAGAGTAGTGACAGAGTAGGTATCAATGGCTTCCTGGCCAACTGGAAGGATGTACTAAGTGGTACTCTACAAGGACCTCTCCTGGATGGCTGCTACTTGGTAATTCCAGCAGTGAGACAAGTGACAGCACAAAAAGCGTATGCCTGTTTCATTTGCAGGTAGTACCAAGCAGAAAAGGCCTTACAAGTGGAGGAGACTGGCTCAGAAAAACTAGGATGCTACTCAACAATTGAATACGCATTACGTATATGTAGGAAAAAAAATCAATTGTACAAACACAGGGGAACAACTGTGGAGGGTCAAAAATCAAAAGCTGCCCTAAGATGTAGAAGAAAGGCTACAACCTGCAAAATACTGAATTAGTTCTCTTCCTTTATCAGGTTTAACAGCTGCAATAAATAGTCCCAGGCATCACACTTCAAGGTGATCTCATTTCAGGGAAAGCAGAAGAGAGCAATGGGAATTATTGGTATGGGAAGTTTGAAATAACTGGTGTTATTCAGTCTAAAGAAGAGGAGAGAAGGGCAGAGGGAAACAACCAAAGAAGGATCTGAGAGGATGTGACAAGTCTTTGCTACTTGAGTTTGTACAAGGTGAAGGGAATAATCTGTTGTCTGTGGAGAAAAGAAAAAGTAACAGACTGAAATTGCATTAGGATATATTCAGATTAGACACTCAAAAAATCTTGTGATAAAAATGGCTAAGGATAGCAATAGTGATTAAGGATGTCATGGAACTCTCCACTACTGGATTTTTTAAAGAACAAGCCAGCAAGATACGTGACAGGAACAGAGGGAAAATTAGACCGTCTGTCACGATTTCTTTAAGTACTTTTATGCTATTATATTAAGAGATTGAACAATGTAGGTAACACTTAAATGTTTTCACCTGTTCAAAGCTTAAATCAGCTATGGAATATCGTTAAGGAAAAGTGGAGATCCTCCAGAGCTGTTCTGAGGGTTTCTTTGTCCTACCAATGGAGCCATATCGCTGTGGTGAAAGAGGACCCAGAAGGGACCCTCACTCCAAAGGCACTGTCCTACCCCCGTCAGCGCTGGTATTCTTCAGCCGAGAAAAACCTCAAAGAAACACTAAGAGCAAAAAAATAAGATTTTTAACTTTGAATTCACCTGTTTCTTGTTAGAATTTCCTTTCACTTGTAACACTGAAGTCACAAACGCAACCAGTTGTCCTCCTGGAACGAAATTCATGTTGTGCTCGTTTTAAATTCAGATAACAAGCTCAGCGTACTTCGTTCTTCCCTGAAAACATGAAGTCAAACAAAAATGGTGGCAAACAAACGTTCACGCAGCTCCAACCCCAGCAGATTGGGGAACAGAAGGTGTTGGATTTGTTATCCAACAGCAAAGGTCAGTTTTGGAGCTTAACTTCACGAAGAAAAAGCACAGGTATTACTGCGTGCTTCCAAGTTCTGGGCCAACAGAAGAGGCGCAACCAGGTCAATAACTCCACAGGCCACAACAAAGGCCACAAGAGACACCTGGAGAAGCGACACAACTGCCTTAGTTGCGAAACACAACTGAGGGCCATCTGTAGAAGGGCCAGAAAACACATCTGCCACTACTTCTGTGTTTGATAAAGCTGTGCAGCCAGCAGGAACGAGCTGTTCTGCTCGCTTGTGCCAGGCACTTCTTCCAAAGCCAACGTTTCATAAGAAACAGTATCAACCATGACGGATAGACCGAGGACTCTTGAGCGTGAAGATGTGGGCTGTGCTTGTACCCATCCAGGTAGAGCAGGCCACTCTTTCTCTTCTTTTGCTGTGAGTTTTCTGGTAGGGGGTGCTTCAGGAGATGTTTTGTGTCTCAGTCTTGCTTCTGAGATGAGTTCCCTTTAGAAGGCTTTAGTAAGAATAAATAAATAAACAGAATTTTCCAGTGGCATGTCCCTATGATTCCATTAGAAGATCCAAGAAGCACCAAACTAAAAGAAGAGGGTAACATGCAAAGGGAACTTTTGGCCCACTTGACCTGCTAATTTTACACATTTTAACAGGAAAGGAGGAAAATCAGTGGACAAAGGATTTGCATCATGAACTGTCCCTTCAGCTCTGACAGCTTTCCAGCGAAGAAGTTCAGTTTACAGTAATAGCCAGGATGTTTGGACTGTTTTCTTCAGGGGATTATACTTATCCATGTATTTCTCCCTAAGCCAGAACACATCTTTTTCCTAACTGCAGCTGATGCTGACTCACAGGCTGCTCTGGATGCTGCAAAGCCGTGAAAGCAGATTAGACAAGGCTGCTTAATTTTTATTTCACAGTAATTAGGTGGAGACGAATCCAAGTTCTAGTGGCATGTTCCTGGCGGTTTTTTACCACTTTAATATACTCATCAATGTTATGTAAACAATTTTACAGACTTCATATAGCAGATGGTAATTCTTGGACCTATAGCATCTTCAAGTGTTTATAATAAAGTTATAAAATGTAATCCATGTACAAGCCAACTGCAGAAAAAAATATTATGGTTTCAAAGTTTCACTTCCAGTCCAACAAGTAACGACAGCAATAGCTTTAGGTTAGTATGCCAACCACAAGTTAAAATTACACTTAAGTCAGGCAAATTATTATTAAATATGTGAACCAGGCAGTACACAGGCTGAATGACCATGCAGTTCCTACCGATTAGTTACTAAAGTTTAATTTTATTCATTACTTTCCACTAGCTACTGGCATACAACACTGTTTAAGAACAGTAGTATTATACACATTTCACCCAAAATATACCAACAGTTGAAGGTAAAAAAATGCAAGTACTGGCAAAAGTGGAAGACACTAAAAGTTTATGAAATTAGGTGATTGTATGAATGGACAGATCCATGGTAAATTTTAAACATATACTCACAGGAGACAAATTTCTAAATAACTGAAACTCAACTCCTTCTCAACAGGATTTGGGAAACCCACGGCACTTGTGGAAAGAGACGATTAGAACTGTAATCAACCAAGAGCTGACGTTTTCAAAAAAAAATGTGAAGAAGCCATGTTTTGAAACTATGTGTTTCAGTCTACAATACTGAGAAGAAGGAAAGGATTCATGGCAAGGATTAGGATGCTACAAATCATATGGAACATATGAATAGGAGTCTGTTTCCATGTATCAATAGGGGTTTAATTTCTGAATGAGAAGCTTAAGCAAGGGCACATTCTTTTGTAAAACATCCCACGGTTTCCTAGAATACACAGACTTGGTAACATCCTCAGTTCTAACTTTACTCAATAGGTTCTTATAAATCGGGGATGAGCATTTCATTTAATACTTAAAAAAATAAAAGATTGGAACTGATTTTTCATGAGGATAATAAAAACAGAAATAAAGTTCACGACAGGTAGAAAATGAAATTCTCTCAAACTACAAAGAAATATTTATTAAGAAGAACCGGTTGTAACTTCTCCAAGTTTGCTACTCTGGCTGCTATCTGAAACCAGGATTTCTCATGGGGAAAAAAAAAAAAATAATCCTCAAACAGCTGGAACCTATCGTACAGATACAAAATAAATCACTTGCAAGCAAACTCCACACTCAAAAGCCCTAAGCAGTACTCTATACAAGCAACAAAACAAACAAAACCCAGAAGGACCATTAACAGTCCTCGTAACTGGTGTCTGCTAATTGCAGAGCACCAGGCCAGCTTCAGTGGGACAGCAGAGACTGAATAGGATTGCCTGATAAATCTACTGCCCTCAATCACTCCACACAGTATTCCTGACCCTGTAGGTCACGACCTTTTGCTCCCAAGTCACTCGTGCAAAAGTGGGATAAAGAGGTTTATCCCATCCTATTAAATCCTTGTAATTTTCTGTTACAGTTTCAAGCCATCTAGCATTATATAGGCAGTCATTTGGGGAATCATGCATGCCCCTTTCAAATGAAAGTACAATAGACCAAACGGATGTAATTTAAAAACCTGTAAGGTAGCCCAAAACTTTGCAAGTTTAATCAGTTTTATATTTAGCTGCTAAGAATTCTGTGTAGTAGACAAATTGTAGTAGACAAATCAGACATAACAGCCTCCAATTATGCTGAAACCAAAGAAATGTGAATTATTTCACAACAGAATGACACGGGAAATTTATCTAAAGCTGAAATCTACAACAAAGATGGGAAAAACACATACTGACCAGCACTGGGTATGAAAAACAGGGTACCATCAGAGAGCAGCATAGGCACAAATATGAGTAATCAGTTTTCATTCTCAAATTTCACATCTCTAACAGTTTGCTGTCAAATATAATATTTCTTTTATGGTGTAATTTGGCTGAAATCTGCCAAATGCACTGTATAAAAATGATTACTTCACCTTATGAATCACTTTTCATCAACATACTTTTAAATACAGCTGTGAAACTTTTGTTCTAGAGAAAAACAACAATTTTACATCGTTGATTTATCTGTGATGGAGTGAACAGTGCTGTCTGGGGATTTGGGATGTTTTCTTTTCTGTATTTGTTTAATCGTTCCATATTTTAAGTATAACTATTTCTTTTATAAATACATTTCAAAATACATAAAAATATGTGCATTTTCATCTTGCAGGAGAACGTTACACCGCAATCCGTGATGAATGTGTTTCACGATGCGTTTGCAAAAAACCTGACCCATGGGATGCAGCCAAAGTGAGGTTTGGAGGAGTAAGTCCCACCTCCAGTCTGAAATATCTGAGTTCTGGAGTTCATTAGGAAGTACGTTTTAGCTGTATTTCTAATCCTACTCCTAATAGCGAGGTCTAAACCCCCGAGAGACGTGTCCTCTTCAAGGCCCATGTCTTGCAGCACAGGCAGAAGTATCTAAACTGACAGTTTGAAAAGGCAAAATAACCAGTGACTGTTTTACTCATGCCAAATCCCACCAGAATATTTCATTAATTCTTTCCCCATTTTCAGATTCATGCTCCATCCCTATGAGCCAGAAGAAAATATGTGCAAGAACGTTTAGCATATAAGGAGCAGAGGAAAGTTCAGGAAAAGCAAACTGCACTGTGAATAGCTTCAGTACTTTCTGAGCTGTTTCAGAAAAGGTTCCTATAGGGGGTTTTATCATGCTAATAATGCGGACATAGTTCTTCTCAGAAAGACAGTACTCTAAGATGTTGTGTATTCCTATTCTCAGTGCAAACATTCCAGAATTAAGAGGCTTCTTGACACAGGTGAGCGATGCTGATGTCCAGGACACTCGTGAATCAATTAGGTACAACCCTGACAAAGCACACGTGCCTTGAAGCTTTAGAGTATTTGTGCGGTCAAGCCAGAGAGGCTCCACGGCGCCCTTCTCTGTGTTTTGATTTGGTCATACACATGTTAGCTTTCTCTTGTGTCATTTTCTTTTCTCTAGAATACGCCCCAGACCTTCCTATGCCTTGCAAATGGGTAACATGGGCTGCAGAATGCCTTTCTTACGTGGAAGGCACGTCAAGACACAAGAGGCTCTGTAACGTCCATGAGCAACCACGAAGACTGAGTAACCCTGCACCTATGCATTAAACCTTTTGGCTTTCCAGGACAGGTTTCCACACATTAGGAAACTGTGAGGAGAAGTGTGTGTACGCACTCCAGAGTTCCTGGTGTTTGGTATAATGAAGCTGTAGAAACAGATGATGGAGAAAAGACACCTTTGATCTTCTCCTCTCAGATTTAAATTGCACTCCTAGAGGTTTCAGATTCCCTTACTGGACGTTAAATGTTGCCCAGCCTGGTATTTGAGGTTTGTACACAAGGTTTTTCTGTGGTCCCATCAATATGGAATTTGCATGGTTGCAAACGGTAACTTAACTTTAAAATTGATATTGAAATAATGTTCCAAATTAATTTAAATTAAGAATTAACAATATTCATCAACTTTTTGCTCTGATATTTCCAGGTGTGCCCAAAGTGTTGATACCAGGCATTTCCATGCAAAATAAAATACTTTCCTTACATTTAAACACAACTGAATTATATTCTTGTAGAGATCACACTCCATCACAGAAGAGAGCAAAAACCAAGACTGTGCCCTGGGTCAACACAGGGGAGACTACTCTGCATCAGTAAACTCCTTTTATAGACCCCTGACCAGAAGCAGGGTTTAAGACGTAAAGATGACCTTAGGTGTGCTTTCAGCATTAGGTTGAATTTCAGTCACGGAAAGGCCTTTTTTATTCATCAATGACATAAAAAAACCCCAATAGTCTAGCATTTTTTGTATGTTTCAAATTCAGTTTATTTTTTTTTTAATTTATTTTTTTATGAGAGGGTGGGTGAATTCTTGAATTCATTTGGCATCCTGGGTGAGCTGTATGTTTTCCGTGCTGTACAACTCTGATTTTGAGGATCTGCACGCTGATAGCATTTTCTTGCTATGCACCTAACTTGTCAGCACAACACAGTTCATCATGGTTAACTTCTCCTCTCCCTTTAAAGTTTTCTGGTTTTGGTTTTGTTTGGGGTTTTTTTGTTTGGTTTGGTTTTAATAAAGGAATTTTTCTTCTTTTTTTGTTAATAGTTCAAAAAAAATTAAGCTCTATTGAAAAGAGTGCACATAAACAGGCCTTTTTAGAGACAGGAAAAATACCAATACTCTTCAATGCCAGTTGCTATTGACCATATAACTTTCAAGGCATTTTGACCATCCACACTGAACCTCTCTAGCTATGGATAAACCGCAGGAGAGTAGCCAGGCTGTTTAAAAAGTTAGGTTAAAAATGTTTCGTTTTTTTTTCATTAATAGTGAAACCAAGAAGTTCACCCAGGAGCACACAAACCTGCCAAGCCTGATTTCCCAGCACTCTGCACAGCAAAGCGTACTGCACGAGTGCAACACGCTGCTGCACGCTCCGGGGTCTGCAACGGAGCGGGTTCCCCCGGGAGCCTGGGATCACCAGCACGGCCGTCTTGTCTACACAGCTGCTCATTGTTATGAAAAAAGCAGAGTTTTCTCTATCTTTGGGACCTTTATGCTTTTGCAAATACGACCAAAACTGGCTCTCGGGTTCAAAGGTTCCTAGGAAGGAGACTGGCAGAAACACAAGGCAGTGCTGTTGCAAACATCCCTCCTCCTCTGGAAACCAGGCGAAGGTCAGCATTTCACTTGACAAATATACATGAGGTTTTGCAGTTATCTCCCCGGACAGAAATTGTGTCTGTTAAAAGCTAACGTGAAAAAGATACACTTAAGAACAACGAACTCTCCCTGAAGCTTTTATTTTTCACATTTCATCATCTGTTTCTGTGGGAAGTTTCTGTTAACATATGTTCACAATATGATTTTCAGAAGTTGCATATTAAATTCAATCCATTACATTTCCAAATGGAGACTCGCAATAAATCATTTTTTTACCTCCTTTTTTTCCTCAGACTGCCTCATTTCATAGGCACAAAGCAGCTCAGTTTTAAATCCACACTGAATTTGAGAATCATGCTATTTGTTACTTAAAAACTCACTAAATGAGCAGTTTTAAAACTCACATGAGACATTTTTCCTAACCCTATACACCACAACTACAGTGATCTGTCATAACAAGGTGCCTCCTCTTTTGCAAAATGTTCAAGGAAACAACACAAAATGATACAAACCGCCATGAAACTGCCATAGTTTGTTTGCCACAAATTTCATAGATCGAGGCTTTAACGAGTATGATAGTTTGAACTGTAAGTACCTCACAAAAACCCCCACGCTCCGTAACGCACCTATGCAAACCACTAGCTGGGGACGTGTGTATAAACTACATTATAAACTAAATATAATCTACATTATAAATTACTCCTCAGCCCCTAACCTTCTCAGTTTCCGGTGTTAGTTGAGAAAGTATAGCGTTACACCAGCTTGCTGATCAACATCTACCGGTATAAATTCATATATATAGGTATCTAGGCAGAATTACTCACTTTGCTGGCAACAATTTACTTATTTCTCTGAGATGTTTCCCAATGAAATTTCAGAAACTCTAACAGAACAGAAAATTTGCTGTTTGATGCTGTTCTGGTTTATATTGTTCGGAAGAGTTTTTTCTCAAGGTTAGTTCAGCTGAGAAAGAGCACGTTAGTTACTGCAGCATAAACCACACAGTCACAACCTGAAAGCAAACGCTATACACATTTTCTGTTTGAAGATATGTGCAGAATAAAATGGGAATCGAGGTAAACAATAAAGTGTTGATATTTGGGATTTCCACATTTTCCTCATCTTTAAATGAGGCTCCCAATATGAGGGAAACTGACCTTTTTTTTCCTGTTGACGTTTCTTAAAATTGAGCTTTTTTTAAACGGAGACTATACCATCTGACATGGCACACCAGGAAGGTGTGGAGTTTTACTGAACTTTGCCAAATTCCTTTATGAATCACAATCACCCATGGTACATATATACATACATATACATATATATATATATACACACACACAATACACACACATATTTTTTTGGTCTTCTCCTCTAGTAGAGGCACCTGTCCTCAGGGGTAGAATTTCTGCTAGATGCCATGCCTTTACTGTGGCAACACAGAGACAGCTATTGAAGGATCATGCCCTTTTTTCTTCTTGAGTGATTAAATGTTAATTATCCCAAGAGTAAGTAAATCTAGTTCTCAGCAAGGAACACTACATTTCTGATATGCAAATCTTCTGCTGTGACCTTATTCCAGAAATTCATCAGGCTTACTCGCTGTGAAGTCTTTCACTGAGGAGGGTATGAAAAGAAAGGGAAATTAAAAGGTAGACTTTCCTTTTCTGAGCATGTGGTATTCAGTTGGACTCAGGCAGGCAATTAAGACTTGGTTGAATCTATTTGGATTTAAGGGGAGTCATAAAACATGACTTCAGATCTGGGTGGTCTGCGTAATGTCCAGGAATATACAAACTGGCTCACCTTCAAAATCGTATTTTTCTGATTTCTTTTTCTCAACTAATAAATTATACCTACTTTTACAATAAAATCACAGCATAGTGTCTGGAAATACTGTTCCTCTATGTATACCGCTGGGTACATCACTGGTATCTGTGTGTCTCTTCAATTCAAACTAGTGGGACCAATTCAACTGAATGAGCCAGTAAAAAGTTAGAAGGCGCTGGTTTTTTTATATGATTTTGTAAACAGATTAAACCCCTAATTTTAATCATGCTCTAAGAAAAGAAAAAAAAGTCATCAGTTCTCACTCTGTAAAATTAGCTATGTGTGAGGCATAGATCTTTTTAGATCATAGATCATAGCACTTTTTTTTTTTTTTTTTTTTTTTTTTTTTTTTCCCAGAACTCTGACGAAGCCAAAAGAAGCCTGACAAGACAGAACAGAGCTGTAAAACTGAGTCCTGCCATAAATTGCTGGAGAAATTAAGCTACGACCTTCTGTAAGATATTTGCTGTGACAAAATCAGATTTTCAATAATACGAACATCTGTACAGTGCTTCAAACATCTTCAGACCACCTCAAGCTTAGTCAACACTTCATGAATTCCTACCTGTGGTATAAAATTACCATTCAATCGGATCCAATCTTGACAACTCATACTACACCCCTGATTACATATCTCATAAATAGATTGTTTAGTTTGATTTTTTTATTTTATATTTCCTCATTCCCAATTATATCCAATTTATATACAGGAAACAACTGTTAAGTACTAAGAAGTTTTAAGAGAGTATTTTATTTTCCTGCATTACTGATATGTATGAGATATTTCGACAGTACACATGCTAAATCCAGTATTTAAGTTGCTGAGACCAAAATCCACAGTATGTCAGCTTTAACTTTGCAGTAAGCACCCATATGAAACCATTAAAACATTGTGCCACCCAACACACACCAGCCAAACATTTTATTTAAAGAAAAACTGTCACAGTCACCTGATTTGGGAGAAAAAAAAAATGGTGGAGGGATGCGTAGAGAATTAATCTAAAACCTGATTTCTTCTGCAAGCCTAGCGTCAACATATTTATTATTTGTGCTGCATCTTTCCACCATCAAACATTAATTAACAGGTTAGCTAACCCAAAAGTTTTTGAGCGGCTTTGAAAACCAAAAAAAACCCTTCAATTGACACTGACAAGAGCAGCACTTACTAACACACGAGATCTCTAACCACATAAATCCAGCAATGGTCCTGCCGGACACCCACCAGAACACGCCGCTGGCAGAGCCCGTGGCAGGGAAGGCGCTGCCCCAGGCGGGGCTGCAGTGGAGCCCCACAGGTGACCCCCTGGGTGCCGTGACCTAAACTCACATCACCACCACTGACAACACTCCATTTTTTTCAGCACTGAAGAATTTCCCAACCCTGAGAGGAACAGGGTAACCCAGCAGGAAGACTTCCACCCGGCTTCCTCCATGTCTCCCCAAACTACAACAGCCAGGCTTTCGGGGATGTTATTAATGTTTTCCCCTAATTGCTTCCAAGAGGAAAAGGGCGATTCCTTCTCTCCCATTCCCTCGCTACAGGATTCACAACCCACATGCCGTGAACTACTCAGGACCTGCTCCCTGTCGCATTTTAACAGGTGCCACATCAAACTGAAGACCCCTTATAGTTTTGCAAGAGGAAAGGGTCGCTCACGCCTCTCCTAAATCCACGACCAACCGTACATCCAACCGCCTGCAGACCTGTTTACGCAGTACGGGCCCTCACCGCAGGCAGACCTGGGTAGACACCCAAAGCCTGTTCCTATTTCTTGTAGCTACAGCAGATTGATGGGGTTCGGTTGGCACCTTCACAAGACGTGCTGCACCCCGCAAGTGCAATAACTCTGTCGTCCTAAGGTCACTCCTCAAGCATCTTCCTTCAAGGAATGGGGCGACTGCCCGTCAATTAGCAGAAATGAAATCCGTAAGGACCTTATTTAAGAAAACAGTAGTTTGGCACGTTGTCCCCTTCCCCTTAACTACACAATGTACCAGTTTTCCATCTTATTGCAGATTCCTGTTCTTCCAGGGCTTTGCACAGGTATGGGAACGAGAACCTGTCCCCGGGGAGGGAGGCAAGTCGGGTACAGACCGCCTGCGGTGCAGAGCTGGCTGCACAACCCCGTTTTGCAAGCACGGAGCCAGTGCTCAGCAGCAGCGGCCTCCCTGTGCCAAGCACAACCCAGAGGACCACCGCTCCATCACGGATCTTTCTGAAAGTACCTTCTAGCAGCGAGACTTTTTAACTCAATGAAGGAATGAGATCTCCTGCGGAGGAGGAGGATGGAGGTGGGGGAGGCTAGTCACCCATGATTTGTACTCCACTGCCATGTCTCCAGCTGGGTTAAGCATTGCGTGACAGACTTGAAACCCTGATCAAGTCCTTGATTTACATCTTGGCATGCTTTACCAGCACTTCTCAGCAGGACTAGATGAATCATTGATCTGTTCCAGTACAATAATTTCTATGTATGTTCATAACCTTGGAAGAATCTATATAAAATTTCAACATGCATTTAGTCTGCACAGTGCTCAGCTTTTAACGCTGAACTTTATTCAAGTTGTGCGCTTACACTGTGTGACTGCATATGATTGCAAGTTTAAAACAAAATTAATTTCGGAAAAAAAAATCATCTAGGTCTTAATTTAGGTCTTAATTTTTTTTGTGAGATAAATAGTTCATAGATTAACTGTATCAGACAATTTTACTCTTAAAAATCCTTGACCACAGAAAAGCTCGATTAAATTGCTGAATACAATAAAAGTAGCAAGAGAGACAGACAGCCCTTGAGCATTTTTTCTAAATTCTGCCTCAAACAAGCTCACACAGATCAGACACAAACAGAGAACTTCTCTACAAATGGAAGTAACAACTGCCAGCACTCGGAGAGCTGGAATAACTCTCTACCATTGCACAGTCAGGAGCTCACTGATGTAACCTTATATAAAAAAAAGGAAATAAAATATTAAAACTTACAATAAGCTAAAGAAACTCCCTGTTCTCCTGCACAAGAAAAAAACCCCAGCCCATGTCTTTCATGTATGGCAGAGAACATCAGCATTTTGCAGACTCGGGACTAACGGAGTATCAACTTAACGAGCTTTACAGACAGTTCTCTGAAGCTGCATCTTGCAAAGCCTTCAGCCACCAGGAGCTCCAGGCTCCCACCCCCCCCCAGTGGGTCCCTGCCATCATCTCCGCAGGTGGGTGCTGCAAGGCTGAGGATCGGAGGAGCTCAGCTTCCCACCTGCCACCTCGCCAGCTCTGGGAAGACAGAGTTTACAGCCCTACCTCCCTTCCCTTTACTTTTCCTCAAACAAAATTTTAGGCTGAATTTGATTCTTACAGCTTTATTCCACACCTAACATTACCGTCTTGAGCAATTCTGGCCATTAGTAAAAATGAGAGACAATTATCTGGATAGACAAAATATTTTACATGATTCAAAAGCTTATTTTTTTCCTGTATGTATCTTGAGAATGCCTAAGATTCTATAGGATGTTATTTTAAAAGTATTCATTATAGAGTTATACAAAGGAAACAATGAATATTTTGCATTATTTAGTCTTGCTCAAGCTGGAGGACGCCAATACACCACCATTAACTATCAACTTACTTGATAGTGAAAGATAAGCAATTTCTGTATGATTGTTAAATGTACTTATCAGAAAACATCTGAGATTATATTAGACTAAAAAGCCAACATCCAAGTATTATTTTTAATGTAGCAGGTAAAATAATTCAGATAATACTCCACTTAAAATAGTTCTTGGGAACAATAAATTGAAAAAAGTGCTTACCTATTATGCCAACAAATTACAGCGACAAGTACTTTAACTGAACATAAAATTAAAGTTAGTTCTTCTTTTTCCTCCCTTGCCCTTTTTTTATTGTTAGCATAATCAAGATCAAAAGTAAAAAGTTCTTAAAAAGTCAGGAAATGTCATTGTAGTACTATACCACCAAGCATTAAAAAACCCTATGGAATTTAATATTGATTCTTAAAAAAAACTAAATGACCCTTCAGTTCAATGCCTTTTGAAGTACCAACAATGCAATTTATTAAACTGTCTTTTCTTTCATCTATCATTAAAGCTGCAGTCCTTATACGGTACGAAACAAAGCACATGGAAATCGCTATTTAAAAAAGAACATTTTGGTGCACATTTTAAAGTAACAGTACTCGACAACCCTCAGGTGAAGAGGAGATTTCTGGAAAATTTTTGTCAGCCTCAAAATGCAGATAAGCCCTATCGATCTGCTGCGCTACTTGCTGGGCTAAGAAGGAAAAGAAGATCTCGCTACCAAATTAGATCTGACATAAGAGTGGAAAAGCAAAAAAGCAAAGCCCAGGAGACGGGATGCCCAGCAGCACAGAGAAGGTGTTAGCTTCCCGACATAAATGCTAAATATGCCCAGCAATCTTTTCCAGTTAAGGGGTGGGGGGCAGGTATCACACCAAGAGTAAGGCTAGCAAGAGTCATTCTCCAAAATGTCACTCTACGTGGTGGTACAGTAAGAGTAAGAGGTATGTATGTCCAAATACCATGCTGAGGTTTACTAGCAGTCTAATGTGTGTAGTATGACAAGGAGTACTTGCACAAGTGAAAAAATATCCCGCATCATAGACAGCTTAAAGCTGAACTAAAGCTGAACTTAGACCTGAATCAATTTTATCCGCCTGTTACATGGCAGCTTCTGAAATGATGAAGAGGGGTGGTTTCTTTCCACAGTTTCCTGCCACGGCAAATAAAATAAAACGACGTGAAGACCACAACGGTAGCAGACCATCCCATCTGTGGAAAGGAAGCCTCCAGAACTGATCTGATGGGAAGGTTAAGATAACTTGCGCAGGACTGAGGTTTAAACTCTTCCAGTTTCCTGACAAGGAAAGCCCCTCTGAACAGATGACTTCTTCGGGAGTAATGTACAAAAGAGAACAGAAAAGGCTGGAAAAAACAAGACCTCTAACTTACATACCTGCAAATCTCATCCTGATGCTATGACAACTTAAAGCATCATATCTTTCCTATTCAGAATCCTAAGTTACTTCAAGTGAGAAGACTTCTGTGTGTGCGTGTATATATACATACATACACACACACACAGAGTATGGTATTTATATACAATATACTTTTGCTCAAATTCAATGAATAGTTTGAGCTAAAGTTGTTCAGGAGGAGGAAAAGAGAGGTACCAATTAGAGGGTAAATAATACCAATGCACATTCTTAATACAATTAAGGGGAAGGTGGACAACCAAATTGTTCCTGGAACCCAACCATGACATCATAATTTTGGTTGTTTTCCAAAGTCTTTAAATTAAATTAATACAGTAATAAATTAAATCCTTAAAATGCATTTGTAGATCTGACAGATGACTTTTCCAAAATTTGAACTGAAAAGGATTTCAAAGATCAGACGTTTTCACCTTCCAGCATGTTACTTAATGAGACTGCATCAAAAGAAAATCGATTTTATATTGATTTTTTTTCCTTCCTGAGAAATGCTGCATTTTTCTGTAATGCCTTTCATTGAAACCTAGATAACTGCTTTTCAACAAGTGCAGGTGAATGCAAATGCCTGTATCAGTCACAGCGTTATCTACAATCCTGAGTACCGGGTGGCGTGTTCAGCATACTTTTATTAATTGCAACTATGCCATTTGATTGCAAGGGCACCTTACGAAGAGGGAAATGCATGAGATTATGCATAGTATATGATTTAAATGTGATTTTTAAAACTAGTATTTTATATTTTTAGATTAATATGAACTGCCTATGAATCAAATGTGTCTGAAATAAGGATGGGCTGAGAGCGTGAGAGTGAAAGCGCAGCAAAAAAAAAATCACCAGACTGCTTTGGCAAGTCACAATAATAACTGCTGGGTAACTCACTATATGCTTCCCAAAGACAACCCAGAGCAAATACATAGACAGCAGACCCAGTTTACCCTGTAAACGAGCACATCTTCAACTTCATCTTATGAAACATGTAATGTAAGCAAGTGTTTCTTATAAACCCAAAGAGAAATGCACGGATATTGGGTAAAAAACCTGAGTAATTTATTCTGGCATTTTCCCTGTATATTTATCAGTTCTCAGAACAAACTCAAGCACTTAGTAACACTAAAGAATTCTGCTAACGGTCTAGAGAAGTCAATGGATTTATGGTAGGATGTTAGCCTATATTCTTTCTAACAATATTACTCATTAGCGTAGTACTGCCTGGGGGGGGTGGGGGGGGTGTTTGTGCCTGACTTAACTCGAAGGGCCACTGCCTTGTCACCAACTCGCAGCGCATCCAGCAGAGTGAAAGCTTTCACGCTCTTATCAGAAGCCACAAATAACACTCCAAATATCTTACACAAGATTTGCAAGTTTAGCTTTCAACACAAGGCTCACCCTTGGTTTGTACCCGCGAGAAGAGGTGACTCGGCAAGAAATTATCAGTAACCGGTCAGTCTGCATTAGAGAGCGACAACAGACGATGAGTTAAATTCCAGTTCCATTAAGTCAGCTTTAGAAGGTGCCTAGTGCAGAAAAGCTAATAGTGATTCCTTTTAGCTGGGTTTAAAATTTAGCTCTTCAAAAGGAAAGGGATAAATCAACTAACTCTTTTTTTGCCTTGTTTTTCAACCATTCCTTTACAAAATTAAAAGAATAAACTTGAAACAATATTCCAGAAACTTTTCCATTTATTTCTACATGCTGGTTTCAATCATTCTATTAATTTAGTTTTTCCGCAAGTGCACCAGGCAATTAATTATCAATTTATTTAGTTCTTCATGCAGCAACAGAGAGAGAAAAGAAATTCTAAACCAGGAAGTAATTGGAAAACCTTTAAGCTACTTGGTATTTCCATTGTACAACTGATGAGATTTCAAGATTGACAAGATTTCAAACAGCCTTCTACAGCAGCTGCTAAACAAAGGTCTGGACTGCAATCATACGGCTTTTTTTCTTTCTTTCTACAGGAGATCTTGCATTCCTAGAATAAATACATACAAGTCTGTACCAGAGACCCAGTATACGATGACTGCCATACATGTTTATGTTGCATTAAATCACAAAGGTGTTCCAGTTACTCCTTAACATGTCATCTCCCTCTTATAACCAATCTTTGTTGCTTCAGTGACAAATTATTTATTCTGCTACCAGTCCTTCCCCATAAATTCTACCACTGAATATAATTTCCCTGGCACCTAGGTGATGCACACAAAACATAATGTTTCAAATGGACTCTCTTTAAGGAGTAACGGTTCGCTTCTTATGCAGGCAAAATTCCTGCAGGCATCAAAAATCTGTTTATTTAAAAAACAAACAAACAAAAAAAAAAACCAAATACCAAAATGTGTATGTTAACTTGATGTCACCCGTCTAGCCTCCACTTACAAACGCTTGCCCATTTGAGTGGTCCTCCTGAGCGGAGACTCAACATACAGAATCAGAGGGAGATGGTAATTCTAATTTCACTTATATCACAACTTATATAGAGCGATCACATAAAATCACAGAAGGCAGGCACAGAAGAAATTTCATATAGTCTATTCTCCATCAAAAACAAGGACTGCAGCTCTACCATTCATATCTAACCTGGTCTTCCATGATGGACCATGGAATGATGGAATCTCCCTGTCTGTGGACAAACTATCCCACTCTTTAGCAAGTATTAATATTAGAAAGATTCTCCAATAGATTTATTTTCATCCTGCACTGACCTTGCTCCAATTTTAGTCCAATATTTCTTTTACTTTGCACCCAAGAGAAAATTCATTATTCTTTTCCTCATTAGAGAAGTATTGCATACATGGAAAGACTATTATCAGTCTAGAAAACTTCTAAACAAAACATTTCAAGTAATTTCAAGTTCCTTAAAGAATATGGTCTACAAATGTCGGATCACTCTCATTCTGTGCTGGGCTCTGCACAGTTTGTCCATGTATTGACTGAATTTTGTTACTCCACCTGACATTATCGACACTAACAAGAGGTCAATGGCAACTCCACATGCTTTGTATACTGTACTCTTACTCACATACTGAATTACAATTGTATTTTTACATATCCCGATACTTTGACACATGTTCAGGTTGTAATCTAACTCCCAAACCCTGCTACGAAGAGCTGTGACCTAGGAAGAGGTTCCAGTTTCTCCACCTGTACAGTTAATTCTTTTCCCAAAGTGCAGAACCCTTCACCCAATTGTATCCTATATTTTGGGCATATTTCTCCAACATGCCGAACAGTTTTGAATAACACATTTATTAAATCTGAAGTTAAAACCAGACATCTTGGAAGACTTACTGGGTCTCATTGTTCAACAACTTCATTAATGACCTTTATATTTGGATGATGACTTGGACTTGATACTAGATCTGTGGATGGAGCCAATTACCCCTGGACGATACTTCCACTTGGACAGTAAGCACAATATACAGGTTTTTCAGCCAGTTTTAAGTAGGATTTTTTCCCCTACAGCATACTTTGAGGCCTAGCTTATGAGGCTGTCACATGAGAGTCTGTCTAAAGACTTACTGAGGATATGTGATATCCTCTATTACTTCTGAATCAATGAAGCCTCTTATCTTCACAGAAGGAAGCCAGATTGACTTGACACAATTCATTCTTGACCCATAACTATGCACACTGTTATTCAATGCCTTGTTTCTTCTAAGTGTTTTCAAAGAGTGTATTTGAGGAATCATCCCAGAATTTCGGGCATTTGCATGATCCTGGGATAAACACGACTTCAGTGTTTCATTGAAAAAGTTTAAATATGCTTACATTCAAATTCATATAGAAAATAAATCTCTTGCGGCATCCTGGAAGAGAGAAAATTACTATTTAAAATAACTAAGGTATTCTTCCTGCTGTAAAACCCACACATTTTAACTTAAATGAATTAATTCTTACTCTTCAGAGCAAAATCTCAACTATCGTATAAGTAAATAGTAAGTGAGGAAAATCCAGAAGAAACATTAAGTTGAAACAGTTATATTGATAGTTGAGATTCTCTTATTCATACCATAAGTGAAAAACAAGTTTCTTAAAAATCCACTGAAAATTTCCCATTAAATTTCTGAATGATATTTTCACCTGATGGTTTGATTTTAATGTTAGTAAAAGCAGAGTCAGATTTTTAATTACAGTTTGCTATTACATTAATCAGACCTGGTTAGTTTGGGGCAAGGATTATAAAGGCTGAAAATACAAGACTAGAAACCTTTCCTCAGTATGGTTTCTAGTCAATATATCAAACATATGAAAGAGAATAAAGAATGTCTCATTCTTCAGAATATTTGAAATGGTCCATAAAGTCTCAGTTTCACAGAAGTTGTTTTTTTCACAGCAGTTTCTTTTTCTGTGAAATTGAGACTTTATGAAGTGAAGCATGTCTGTGAAAATAATCTATAACATAATTTATACTCTTCTAACCAAAAAATGTATAAGCAGAAGGTAGACTGAAAAAGAATGATGTAATTCCATGTTAATGAAGTAGCAGACATTTGACGGGCTTCAAATTATGTCAAGGATGCACTGATTGATACCATTATCCGTTAGTGTGTTTTCCCTGACATTTTATCTTAGGGCCAAAAGCCAAAAGAAAGACCACAAGCATCTAACCACAAAGTAGCTCTTATTTTCCTATTCTAGTCAGCAATTAGCTCACAGGAACAGAATTCCAACTATTTTCAATGCCTGCAGTTAAAAATATGCTTGTTTCTAAAATGAAACAGAAATGTCATATGTTAAAAACCCTATTTGGGACTGTAGGCTTTAGCCTACAAATATATATTCAAGTTACGCAGTAGTTTCATGTAAAATATTTCATTTTGTGCAACCCTGATTTAAACAGAAAGACTTTGTTTTAAGGAAACATACCATTGTAATGTAATGTAATTGCCTTCTCCTTTTCACGAAATGGAGATTTTCTGCCCTGACTGCTATCAAATCAGAAACATGTGATGAGCGTGAGTTACTTCCCAGTTTGGGACTTGTATTTCATGACCACGATGGTGACTCCAAGAACTACAGCTCAGTTTCTCCATGAAGGATTGCAGCACTCAAATAAACACAGGTAACATTTAAATGAGAAACAGGGATTTCTGAAATGCAATCCATTCTCTAAGAGCTATGATTCTTTCCTAGATGCATTTTCTATATAAACAGACTGTTCTTAAAACTTCCCTAACTGCTGCTCAAAGACATCTATTCCTTCTTTCTTTAACGGCAGGAGGATTTTGTTTTTCTAAATTAAATAAGCAACTACACAAGCACATCCCTCAGTTCAGCAAAACTAGATAACTATTCTCAACAGAGCAGCAGCAAAACCAGGAAGAACTGACAGGGAACAGCTGAGAAAAAGAAAACGAAGGCGAGGACCTAGGAGAGTAAACAAAACAAGAAATAAAGAGTACAAAATGTGTTGATGACACCTTCCTTCTCCAAATTACAGAGGAGCCAACAAGGAGAGGTGCCATGCTGGACCTTGTTCTC
>JAVJGJ010000014.1:8614583-8634356 GCA_035590215.1 Microhierax caerulescens | reverse complement strand
GGTGCCCCATCCCTGGCAGGGCTCAAGGCCAGGCTGGACGGGGCTGGGAGCAACCTGGGCTGGTGGAAGGTCCCTGCTCGTGCAGGGGGGTGGGACTGGGTGGTCTTTAAGGTCCCTTCCAACCCAAACCATTCTTTAACTCCATGATTGTACAAACATTAAAACAACTTCTCTTTCACCATATTATAGAAGTAGATCTTTCAAATCCTAATTGACATGTAAAGTTCCGCAGGAAAACACTGCATCAGGTAACAATGAAAAGTAAAAAAGAAACTTTTACAGTTGCACAGTCTGTTGTTCAGCTCTTTTTCTTTCCCCATTATTCTTCTGAAAATTGCTTAGAAAGAAGAGAGTGTGTTAGGAAAGTGAAAATCACATTCAAACTGTCTCAAAAGGCCAAAATATATTAAAAGTATCCAATTCTGCAGAAAAAGAATTAATCCGTTGAGTTAATGTTTATTTGGCTTAAAACTACTTTGTTATACAACTGCTTCTACACTACTTCCCACCTTAATTCTCTGACAGCAAATCTGCACTATGCTCCACTTTTCAAAGTTCAAGTATGTCCTGTAACAGGAATGCAGGAGAGAGAGCCTTGTGATTTAAGAACTGGACTGGAACTCTGTGGCTCAAAGGTACACAAATTTTGTGTCTGACCTTCTACAGGCGACTTAAATCTTCTCCCTTAGTACTCCATCTGTAAAACGTAAAGTGCCTCAAATGTATGTGAAAGGGTAAGTCAAAGTGCTGCCAAATCTTTACTATATAGAATACACACAGGAAAAATCTGACAGAAAAAAAATTTTAAACAAGGAAGGAAAAAAAACCAACTTTGTATAATGTCTGCCCATAAACATAGGCAAAATACATGTAACATTTCTAACATCCTGCAAAAATAAAATCCAATCCCTACACCCTGTGAATGGATGTTTTTAGCACCAGGATTAAAGCAGCCAGAAATCTTGTCTGCTCTACATTTCCACTCACAGACCTTGACGCTTTAATGCTGGGATCAAAGACAGAAATCAAATCTGTGAAGCTCAATTGCTTTCTCATCATCTGACTTGAAGTTTCAGCCTTGTTCTGGCCAGGACCTCAGGAACTGGGAGCCAAACGGCTGATGGGTGGCATTGCCAACCGCCACATCCCTGCAGAAGGCACGCCAGGGTGGCTGGGACACTGAAGTCCCTGGCAGCCACAACCAGCTTATTCTTAAAAGCCTGAGAACAATAAGCTATTTCCCCTCTTTTATTTTGCATTTAAGGATGACAGGAAGATGATAAACAGCCAAAGCCCAGACACATCAAGATACTCACAGGACAAAAGCCCTTTGTGATTGACAGAAGAAACCTAAAGAAGGGGAGGAGACCCTCGTTTTCTTCCTTTGGGGATGGCTCTGGACAGAGACGCCTGAAATTTTAGCCCTCAAAAGCTTCTCCTGTTACCACCAGATCACCTTGCAGGTAAACACCTTCCTGGTTCACTGAGTCACTGTTACGTATCTGAGAAAGAATCTCCACTGAAAAGTGATAATGGTGGAAAAATACTCCCTATTGTACAGCCATAATTCTTGTACCGCTTGTCTGTAGGCGATGCAATCCCTCTCTTGAGGAGGCTGTGCAACCGGATCCAACTACATGTAAAGCAATCTATTAAAACAAAGACAAGATTTACTGTTGGGAAGAACAGGTTTAAATAAATTCCAGGAGCCTATGTACCATATGTCCAAAAGTGACCAAACATGGAAAAACAAATTTAATCTCTTTGCAGTTAGTGTTTACCATAAAAGAGTAAACGTAAAGATTTAGCAAATGCAGTGAAATATTGCAAGAACTGGTGTCCCATTTTAACTCCTAAAAACCCCAAGTATTTCTATAGACGATTAGTTACATTTTTAATAGCGGATACACAGTACTAAACCCCACGTTTCAGTTGTTTTATAGCATGCAAATTGGCATGTGTAGCATGCAAAGTGGCAATGGAAAACATACAGTACTTTTATCGAGATGTAGTTCTTTCTTCCCATATAGCCATAAACCCAACTGCATTAATTAATCCATGGTAAACAAGGAAGCAAGCCATCTGAGTTCAGTGTGAAACTGTTGGTTTTTTCCCTTTAAAAGCAGTGAAGACCAACAAAAGAGAAGTCACCCACTTTAAGAGTATCTTCTTGACTTCTGACGTGTGTATTACTAAGGAACAGATGTATCAGCAGATTTCAATATCCAAAGCTGTGACCACAAAAAAAGCTAGGAGAGACAGGAATTAGACAAAACAGCATTTTCTTCACTCAAAGACAGCCAGGAAAGCTTACTCTGCAGCCTTTCTGCCTACTGGAGGATCAGGAGCAGCATGATAACCAGGGGAAAATCAAAACCAGCCTGACTCCAGCCCACACAGTTAATATTTCTTGTTTGGACCTAATCTAACTGTAGCTTGTACCATCAAAATCAGAGCTAGTTTGAAGACAAGAGTATAATACAACAACAAAATACTTGCCTACTCATTTCAGTCCACTATCACCTTTTCAACTTGAAAGACAAAGTAAAAAATGGTATGAGCTGGGACTGGAAAACCTCCTTTAACAAGAAAGGTGGTTCATGGGATTTGAGGCAGTATCAATCTTCTTTAAAAAAAAGCCAGAAGGGCAATGATCACCTTTATTCTGGGCTATCGTTTCAGTTAATAAAGGTTTAGGTATACAAAACCAGAGTTGAAGACAGAGTGCTGCAAGAGGGTATAATGTTTCTCTAGTAGATCAAGAGGCAGGGGGAAAAAAAAAAAAAGTGAAAAAAATGACCTGGTGACTTGTAAATTGGGTACTTGGATGATCCAATATACTTCTAAGTAAGTACTCTCTTTGAAGAGCTTTAGCAAAACCAAAGACACGAAGCTGCGCTACAGCCCTTATAATGCAGCCACCCACGTTCTCCCACTCTTCGTTACAGCTGGTACGTGGCTGGTGGAAACCCTGTCCTGCTTGGCCTCGCACTCCTTCGCTGCAGATACTGTCCCGTCTCCCCTCCTCATGTTTCTCTTTTCTTCTCCAGTCAAGTCGCACATCTGTAACAAGAGCAGCCGAAGGGGAAGCAGCCAGTTTTGGCGCTGGGCACAGCCCATCAGTCATCCTCAAGTGCACACAGAGTCAAAGGAGCGAGAGGGATTCAAAGAAGGCAACCTTTTGACAGGCACTCGAGGGGAGCATCCCTTTCCCAGCTGCACCCAGTGCCCTGCCAGAGCCTCCTCCCAGCCCCTTCCCTCCCCTGGGCTCCCCCTGCCACTGCCAACAACCCACCACGACATGGGGAAAGCGACACAAATCGTCCGTCTCCGCTGCTAACGCCGCTGCTGCCATTGCAGGCTCTGTCTCACCTTTCCTGTCCTCTCGCCTGCTTTTCAGGAGAGACCGCGGAGCTGCTGGCCGGGATGGGATGATGCAGAGATGGCTCCGGCCACCGGCACGGCTCAGCACCAGGTAACGGCTGCTCTGATTTCTAAGAGATGCTTCTCTTCTAAAACTTACTATCAAAAGGAGCGCTTGGAGATATCGTGAAGATATTTATGCTTATCCTTTTGAACACCTGAATCTTAGGATACAGACTCTCAGGTGTGGTTGTGTCCCCTGTGATCCACACGGACGGGCACCCCGTAACCCCTACCTGGAGACAGGTATGGACTCCATGGCATCGCCCGGCGCCGTGGCTGGCAGAGAAATAATGAGCGCAAGGAATAAAGACCGCCGTGGCATGCATTTCCTTGGAAGAAACTAAAGACAACAGGCATCGAGCAATTAACAACCATCATCAAAATGTCCAAAGTTTTCTCTTGGGATATTTTCAGGAATGTAGGCCAGTAACCCCATGTCCCTTAAGACTAAAGTGGGCTTTAGTAATATTTCGGTACTACAAACATATATTCCGAAGGTAAACGTGAATATTAAATGTTACATTCTAATTCCTAAACTTACTAGGTTGTTATCACATATTTTCTCAAGAAAATTTTAACAGCACCAGGAAAAACACGTAGCAAACTGAACATTATTTGACAGATGCCTAATATAAAGGAATACTTTACACACTATTACCAAATTGGCAAAAAATATAACAGACAGCAGGTGACATGCATGTAAAATTCAATAACAAGTCAATGACAACATGGCTGTGTATTTTTTTGAAAGACAGAAACAAACAACAGTAAATTTAAATTGACTTCCCAGTTTGTAAGCTGCATCCCTAGGACACACCAGAAATGTAAATGCTTTCTTTTTTTACTCTTGACAAGGATGTAAAGAGATCACAAAGTTTATTGTAGCCTTGTACTTTATTTTACCATATAAATTAAAATAATTTTATTTAGAATTCAGAAGGAGGTTTTCAAATATTTCACATAATTCTTTCCACGTAGGAAAGTGGTTTCTTCTATGATGTCATTTTCCTGTAACTTTCATCTAAAGATTTTGGTAACAACCTAGAAAAATCAATACTTAAATATATACTTTATGTGTTCCCTTCCTTTTTTTGCTCTTATTAGCAGAACACAAGGTAATTTTTATTTTCATATTAAAGCCAAAAGTAGTGAAATAGAAGTCTATGAAACAGAAGGATAACACAAGCAATATATGCAGAGTAAATCAGAAAACACATCTTTCACGTTATCTCAGCATTTCATTCATTCTAAACACCGACTCTCAGAATAATTTTCGTATGTTTTTTAGGTAACTTCAAAGAAAAATATTAGCCTAGATTTATTCCGCCTAGAATTATGCAAGTAAATTTGGTGCACGATCACCTATATCATCAGTTAGAGACAGGCAGTTCTGCAACATAAATTAAGCCCACACAAGATGGGAATTGCCTTCTTGATTTGCCCAGCTTTTCCTCAAATTTCCTAATCAGAACTGATTTCTTTTATTTATTTTATGAATGCCATGTTGTCCCCTTCCTCCCGCATTACCCAAATGAACAGGTGAGAAACTGATCTGTACGTGCAAATATAAGAACACAGATATAGAAAGCGTGGGATTTGCTCATGGACAGCCTCCAGCGGCCACCGCAGATGACTCAAAGAGGTCTAAGAGCATCGCCAAGAGAGGGTCCTGAACCTGCTAAAGATTCCCACCATAATCCTGCTGGGCACTGCAAGCTTGAACGTTAACATACATTTTCTTTGTAAAACCTCTATGTCTAAATGTTCTTCATACCTGCATAAAAATCTAATCATTTTAAAATCTTGCCCTTTAGAAATAAGCCTAAGACCTTTAACCCCACTGGATGGGTTTTGAGACAGAGGAGGGTACACAGCGTTGGCTGAGGGAGATCGGTCTCCCTCTCCCGTGAACGCAGCAGAGCCAGGACCAGAGCTCTGCCAAACCCGGCAGCCACTTCCCTTCAAACCAACCCAAATAACACCACCACCACATGGCACTGCGAGTTTTAAAGAACTAAAAAGAAAAACTGAAATGCAATGGAAGCCTGGTAAAAAGACTATGAGAGAGAAGGGAAAAAAAAAAAAAAAAAGGGGAAAAAAAAAGGTGCTTCGTGAAAATAAAATAAAAAAAAAAACTTTTCCACCTTCTATTCTATTGGTATATAAACAGAAGATAATCTCACCTCTCTACCCGTATTTGCATTTGAACCAAACCTATGCAACTCCAAGTGCTCTGCCAGAGAAGTGTCACCTCTGAGGGTATCTTCTCCCCCCGACCCCCTCCTGCCATACCGTGCTCTACTTTTGCTCACACTAAATAAAACCAACTGATATTTATTAGCATTTCTTAGGACATTGAATGTTTTCATCTACTCACCAGGTCATCCGAAACACCTCAGAAATCAAGTTTCATGACAGTTACCAAAACAATGCTTTGAACCACTAACTTTGAGATGTTTGTATAAGGACAGTAAAAAAAAAAACATATATAAGCACGGAGAGAAATTTTGATCTGCTTTTTGCTTCTGATTTATTACATAGTAATTCAACAACAGAGGACTTCTAATGTACTTCTGTAATTCTAGAGCAAATATAAAAGATTTCAAAATATTTTTTGTAAGAAAGGGGAACGTTATTGGATGTTAAATCCATAGAACAGCAACTCTGGCTGCTGAGCTTGCTCATTCTACAGTAAAAAAAGACAGTAGCATTAAAAGGTAAAAATATCTTTCCAGTAGTTGCTCCTGTACTAAAGGGAGCTTAGCTGATTAAATGAGACATGGTAGCACACATTTGTAAAAGAAAATAAAGGCACTTTGAAATATCATGTCGAAAATACTGAGTAAATTACAGGGTATGTGTTTTTCAGGGTAAGAGTAAATAGCCGTAATTTGGGAGGCTAGAGTTTCATTAATGAGATGGAATAAAGGGCTCTGCAAACAAAAGGACCTTTCTTAAAGGTTTTCAGTGACTTCACACAAGTTTCAATACTCCACCTTAATGGCACTGTATGACAGTGCATCTGCATTTCTTAGATGTTCATTACATTTCCCATTATCCATTTTCAATCAATAGATAATACATAAATGACATTAAGAGATCAAGAGCTTTTTGTTCTGAGCTCTGCAGACCCTGAGGTATGAAAAGCACTACGTTCTGCTTTATGAAATCACAGCAATAACTTCTGATTGTCTGAAATTATTGTTTCAGAAAATAACGTTTTGACATTTATCTCTGTAGAAGGCAGACTTCATCCTCAACTTATGATCAATCAATCATCAGAAACATCCATCCTCCCATAATAGCTGGTTTCAGCTTGTACATGGAGCGTTCCTTTCTAGGCTTCAGAGCAGATGAATTAACAGACGCCTATTATAAACTGGTAGTATATAGTCTAAGGATTAACTACTATAGCAACCAGTACTGCAGTCTGCCAACACATACTCACCCAAATTGCTGGATTTTCTAAGTTTATGTGGAGAGGATTTATATGTAGGTGTTCATTTATTGTGCAGAGATTGCAAGTTTTCTATTATGCGGATTTCTTCAAATATGTATAAAAGCATAGCCACTGCCTCAACCTTCCAAAAAACCCCCAGTGTAATATTGAAAATAAAACTGCTACCAAAATGACATTAATTCAATTGTATTTTACAAATTTTTATTTTACACATTACAGGATTCCTCCTACTCATTCATTTAACTCTATTCATAATTATATAATGGTATTCTGGATAGCCACTACCATGAATTATTCCAACTGAAATAAGATGACATGAAACCGTGGTATAATCAAAACCTTTCCACCCATAACCTTCATTCCATGAAAACTGTAATAATTAAAAAAAAAAAAAAATAGAAGCATTAAAGGACAATGTGCTTTTCTTACAAGACACTTAAAAAATAGTGCATGTAAACACAAATCATACATGACATCATACGACATCACAAATTACTCAAAAAAAAAAAAAAAAAAAAAAGTAAGTGATGAGTATTAAGTCCCAGTGGAGTTTAATGTCACCTGAAAATCAATTCCTAAAGCTATGGGAATATTCCTCTCCCCAGATACACTTCTGCATGTACATTTCTTAGGAAGAAATGGGTGGAAGGGGAAAGAATCATGTTTCAACTGTCATTACCCTTATGCTTGCATTAAATACACATATGATGAACTGTACTATACAAGTTACTGTATACTGCAACTATCCATCACTTCCAGTGATGCTGAGCAGAAGCATTTTGAGAAAAAACAGAGATACAAGTTAGGAGAAAAGTACCAGAAAAGGAGGATGGAAAAGAAGAAAGAAAAAAATACTACACTAAAATACGCTTCCTCCGTCTGTAAATACAACTTTGTTGCTTGTAAGCCTATCATCTGCATTTCAGCTGCCTTTTTCTTAGTATGTTCTTCTATTTTTCTCTTGTCTGCTGACATGATCTTATTTTTTCCCTCTTCAGCCACTTTTTCCTTCCCTCTTCCTACTGTCTTTCTATATTGCTCTTCTGAATTTACCTTTCATTCCGACTCCTCACTTCTGGAGGAATTATTCCTGGTTCTCTTTAACATTTCAGATCTGTAACCTCACTTCTTAACTCTTGAGATTTAGCACCTTCTTTTTCTTGTTGTCCCGTAGTAGATGGAATAACGTTTGAACAGTCCAACAGAATTTTGGGGAAACTCCAGTGATAAACTTGGTGAAGTTCCAACTAGTGCGAAACATCTGCCCTAGGGATGGGCTAGGAGGATCGGGGGTAGCAAGTCAACATGACGTAAGGACACAGCCTTCCAAAAGAGGGTAAAGGGCATTCATTTCACAGCTGCAGAAACCTTTTCTATACCAAGTGACAGGAAGATTATCTGAATACTTAATTTTTATTTTTTTTTTAAATAATAATCTCCCCAGATCTATTACACAGGCTTCTGAGTTTTTCTGCTGCTTCAGAGGCAGAAATCAGACATGTAACGGTTGGCAGTCAGAGAGAAGCATCAGCAAATTATACCCACCTGGCCAAAGGACCACTACAGATTATTTTTTTTGAAAATAATTCCAGGTAGGCATTACAGTGAGATACTGAGCAAATTCATTATACTAGAAAAGTAGCTGTTCAAATAAATCAAGAAAAACTTGTCTATACCTCCACAGACCAAGACTCATGGTATCTGTTATAGCAGTATTTCCTAACGGTGGGTAGGAAAATGCCCACACCAGGGGAGAGGTATCATCATGTTACAACAATGTGCCACATTGATTTTGTTCTCTTTTCGTGGACAACTACCAACCACAGCACTTGCCTTCCTAGAAGCAACACTAAGGAAGCTCAGCTTCAGGGCAACCTGAAAGATATCCCGAAAGCTGTGTAATGTATAGATGTATCTTAACTCTTCCATGAAGGAAAGAGTTCTGAATTCTCCCTATTAAGCAACTTTTCATCTCCTAGGTTCAGCAAAGACTGCCTTAAGCCATGCCGGTCACTTTAAGAATGACAACAGTCCCTGTGAACGCTGAAGAGCATCTCTGCTTTCCAGCTTGCTCAGTCACCCAGCTACCAAGGGGTGAGCTGCAAAACCAGCAGCTAAGTTTAGTTAACCCTGAAGCTGCCAGGAATGCTAGTGCCGACCAGAACTACAGACTGGGGTCAATCACCGCTTTTAAGCTCAGAAAACCCACCAACCTTGGACAAGACAATTTATATGAACCCAGAAAATACAGACTACTTTCCTTCCATTACTTGCGACAGTTGACTTCCAAGCATCAGTCATATTTTGGTAGCACAGAGGTAGAATTAACATTAAGTTTGTTGTTAGAAAAGTTTTAAGCTTCAAATGACACCATTCAGATATTGGGATTTTATCTTTCATGACGAAAGGGATTACATATGCTCTGGGTGACCAGGACTGCTACTGCTCTCAGCACCTTTTTGGACATTTTGGTGCAGCAGGGAGGATAAAAAGCCACCCTGGCAACAGAGGTGTTTTCAGGCAAAGCAAAAGCAAATTTTCTGTTTTTCAGGGCAACAAATGCTTGTTACCAGTAAACAGTTTTATAGTCAATGGGAAGACATTCTACAAGCCAAGCAGCTCTGACTTTGAATAAGGTTTTTCTGAAAGTACTAACATGTTTTTGTCAGTCTGACCCGCTTATGGAACAGGCTGAAGTGATTTTTCAGTCATTAAGCAGAGGAAACGCAGGTTCCCAATTCCTTTCTGCTTTAGGTGATGAGAGACAGGCAGGTTGCCTCCCCAGGAATCTGTATAGATCCACAGAGGATTCTTTCAACAGTGGTCCAAAATCTTCCTGAAGGGGACCAATGATTAATTCATACATGGGATCCAACAACAACCAGCACACAGTCCCATTCCAGATGAACTGGACAGCAACTCTGAGGACCGATCAAGTGACCTCTTTTGCTGTCTCTCTTCTCCCTGAGCAGCTGGTCTTTTCCTATTATATTTCTATGACTAGAAACTGTGGAAAAACACTTTCATTTGGTGCGGTATAAGACTCCAATTTCTCCTTCTACTAATTTTCAGAGATGCCCCTGCCTGCCTGGACTGCTGACGTGGTCCCTGCCTCTGCCTGCCCTCCTGTCCCTGCTCCATACATTCTACAAGATGTGGCGATTCCTACAGCACAGAGATGTAATTTCAATTTTTTTCCAGGTAAAATCCAGTTGCATTCAACAAAGCACAGCAAGGTTCTCCTCCTACAAAGATTTCCCTGGCCGCTGTCTTTAACAGCTTATTACATTAAATATTTCACAACGTGACAGCCACTGACATGCACCAAAAAGTGAAAGATGCTCAGGAAGTCAAACAGTCCATTCCTTTCCCTAACCAGTAACACCCAGGTTATCCAAAATCTGTTCCTACAGATCTGAAAGGACAGACCATCTGTAGCCTTGCCAGGGCAACTTTTCACCACTTCCTTCTTAAGATTTCCTTCCTCGATATCGAAGTGAGTTCATCTGTTGCAATTTATTATTGTAAGAAGAAATTTCTTGCTCTGTTATCTCTTATCCTTTTTATCACAGCCAGCAAGAACAGACTATTTACTCTCTTCCTCTTTTCAGCAGACTTGCACATATTTGAAGACAGTCATTCCATCCCACTGTTGTTGGTTTTTTAATTAAGCAAACACAATCCTTTTAAATAAGCCATCTTTTCCAAACTCCAGATCACCTCTGAGGTTTCTCTGACCGTTCCATAACCTTCTCGACATGTAACTATCAAGAAGGACATAAAAATGCCCTGAGAACTTCTTCAACGTTAATGGCAACAAAAAGACAACTTTATACACCTCACAAGCCCTATACAATCTGTTTCGGTGACGTTATTGACTTACAGGCAGCTGGCAGTGTGCAATACCTACTGTTGGGTCTTTTTGCAGTGAACTGCTCCTTAACCATTTAATTCCCCACGGGTATAAGGATACTACCTTAACCTCGTTATCAAACAGCTTCACAGTTCCTCAGGTATCTCCAGTTCGTGTTTATCCAAGTCCCAGATCTGCAGTTGCCACCCAGCAGTTCTACCGACACACGGAAGGAGCACTTCCATTGTTATCTTTGTCATTATTTAAATATAAAAATATTAAACCGATGGAAGACCCCAGGAGGTGCCTGACAACACAGTCAATACCTCTTGTCTGACTGTCAGCTTCTGACAAGAACTGCGTCCACACACTGTCCAGGGGGTCCTGTGCATACCCAGAGGTATGTTCACCCAGACCATCTACACCTGGTTTCTTTAGGAAAGTACTACACAAAGCAGTGTGAAGAAGTTCTAGACACAACACTGATTACACTGAGAAAGGGGAAAAAAAAAAAACAAAAAAAACCCCCAAACTGGTCCGTGCTAATTATTTTTGTTAAACCTACTGTTAAATCTACTTTCCCTTACCTTTTTTTTTTTTTTGGTGTTTACAAACAGATTTATTCTTTTTCCTTAGAATTAAACTAAGGACCTATAACTACCTGATCCTCTATTTTAATTCCTCTGTTACAACACCAAAGATAAAGGAATTAAATGTTGCTGACGATTGCTCAACAGGATTATCCATCAACCCTGGCATGGAGGGAGCCCAGCCAACTGCCAGCGTTGCTGCGTCAGGGCAGGGAGGAATTCACCAAACACCTCTGGGCTCTGGTCAGTTCTCACTGAACACCCAGGTTGTCTCTAAAAAACTGGCACATTACCAAAGACGTAGATAGGAGACAACTACCTTCCTCCAAAATCATACAACACCTATAGCTGTGACCAGCATTTTAGCATTGTGAGTTGGTTTAATCAGCGCTCATACAGACAGGTGTCTAACTTTCAACCTTGTAAGTCAAATTTTCTAAGGCTTTTATGCCATGACTCTGGGAAGCAGAAAAAAATAAAGCAAGGAGAAGACTGCCAATGCAAGTGGTGGATGAAGGGAGGAATGCTTCTTCGAATCCTCTAGGTTAACAGCTCTCCCGTATTCACTGACTCTTCTTGACTAATATTGTTAAGTAATTTGTAAGTACTGGAATTATGAAAAAACAAGCTGCAGCTTCCAGAGTTTTGCAATTATGGCCTGAAGAACCCTAGATGGCTACATGCCACGAAATTCTAAGTCAAAGGGCTGTAGTCAAAGGTTACTTTAACAAGCAGCTTTCCAGCTTGAGATACAATAAACAAAATTTGAGAGGTCTAGTATTTAAAAGGGAAACACAATCACAAGGTAAATGACTTATTAAATATATTTTTCAAACCAAGAGAGAAAGAAGTTATTAAAATGAGTCTCATCCAGCCCCACTACTGTATGTTTTGAAAAAGGAATACAACTGATAACTCATGAAAATGTACGTGAAACTAGTTTATTCTAAAATTAAAAGAAGGTAGTTGTACCTGCACGCATGTCAATCATTTGATATTATTTAGGACTGTAAAATCTCTTTTTCCTGCTCTCCTCTATTTTCACCAGAAGAAAAAGTGCTATCATCCCTGACGAAAGCTATTTAAGAACACATATGAAAAGCAGTATTTCAGCTGGTTTGATACTAAGCAATGTTAGATCTCCAGGGTCTTCATTATGAGATGAGAGGAGGCTCCTTAAGCAATCAGTATAATCTCTAGAAGATTTAAAGCATTTAACTCGGCATTTCCCTTTTTTAGCCCAGTTACGTTCACACAGCACTGGGGTTTTTGATGCCACGAAAGCACTCTTAATCAATTCAGAAAGCTTGAGTCAAGAATACACAAGTTTTCAGGTGAACACCAAAAATCAAGTAAGCTTTTAGCAATGCTGTTTAAAATAATCTTTTAAATATAAATAGATATACTAGCAACATACCTGAAAAAGAACATGAACAGAGCAGCTGTGATGCAGAACAAAAGGACCTACAAAAAGGAGAAAGAGTGTTATTACATAAAACGTCACACTACTGCTGCATGTTCTGGATCACGAAGATTTTACAACTGTTACTATAAAAGTTACACTTTATTTATACTCTTGATGGGCCAGAATGAAAGATTGTCTGAATCTACCAAAAAGGATTCCCTTGTTTCTAGTGGACTTTTAGCCATTCCTGTAGAAGTTAAGAAAGAAAGGAAAAAAAGAAAAAAAGGAGAAAAAAAAAGAAAAGAAAAAGAAGAAAAAAAAAAAAAAAAAAAGAAAAAATTCCAAATCAAGGTAGTGGGACAACAGAAACAGCACATGATGCCCCTTAAAATAGTCTGGAAAAATAAAAAAAATAATAAAATAATTATGAAACAATAGGATGAAAATGGAATTTTAAACATTATGTTTTGCCTGTCTTTGCTTCTGTGATTTATTCAAATATCATATTGCTAGTTTCAGTTTAAAAGGCTGGACGTTTAATGTGTCTGTACAGACAGCTGCTTCTGCTTAACTGCTTTCCAGCAAGTTTGAGAGATAATTCTACTCCCACATGAGAGTATCCTTTCTAGCCGTTTATGTTACCATTAAACTTCCCTGGAATTGCTCTAGGTTATCAGTGTGATCATGCATGAGCCAGTGAGCCAACTTAGCAGCTCTCCAGCACGGAGAGGGGAACGTCCTACTTCGTCCTCCCGTCCTCTCCGCTGGGGCTCGGTGCTCTTACCGCCTCCCTGCCACCCACGCAGTGACTCAGAAATGTCGAAGAAAATGAACTCAAGGAGGAGAGAAAAAGTAAATCAAAACTTGGGAAAGTGTTCTGCCAATGCGGTAGATAAGGAGATTACTGGAAGGATGTAAAAGCGCCGGAGCAGGCAGAAGGGAAAGGGAAAGAGGAGGACGCCGTGCCAGGAGCAGAGAAGGGCAGACAGGATGAGGCCATCCTCCCTGAGATATCAACAAGGCACTGCACCTGGGCTGCGGAACTGCTTTGCATATATTATTTCAGGAACAACTAAACCACGCTTTAAATTCAAAACCTGCCTTAATCCACTCCCACCTTTGCCAGATACAGCTCAAGAGTGAGAAACAACTGTTTTGTTCTAGATACATGGGCCCATCATCACACCCATCATTCAGGAGGCAAAAACCTTACTGAAAAATTGCCAGTGTCTTAGGGAACGCTTGCATGGATTTCCAAGGATTGAAAAAGCTTTGATAGGATGCAGATAGCTTAAGTGAAAAGAAACGGACATGCTGGCAGCAGAGAGTATTTGAAGGTTATAAGCACGCAGAACAGTAGGCTGCTGCATGCTGATACAGATCAGAAAGTGTGATAAAAATTTGAATACGAAACATTTACAATGACTTTCAGAAAAAAAAGTATCTTACAATGAGACTATTTCCCTTTTCTAAGTCCTCTGGCATGTGACTTAAAATTAGGTCACACAAGACTTTATAATGTTTACTGTGTAAACTACCCTTTTTTTTTTTTCCTTTTCCTCCACCAGTACTATTGTATTTTATTATTCTGCACCAAAAATGTGAACATCTGAAATCACTTTATATTAAATCATTGGGGTGAAGTGAGGACAATGATGTATTTCAGTTCAAACTAGCAGCAAAATAGACCCAAGTTCTACAAAAAGAGCTGCCCTGACCCTCCAAAGTTCAAACCATATTTACTCATTCAAACAATAATCATCAATTCTCTGGAAGCCATTTCGGGGAGACAGAAGGGACAAGAAGCCTTGACAGCTCAGCAATGACATTGAGAAATAAGGGAGAAATGGCACAGAATCGGCCGGGGGGTGGGAGGCATAAGGTTTATGCCTTTGCATATTAAAAACACTTGCTTCACTAAATAGTTTTTCCTCTTTTTTTTTCTTCTAGTCCTTTTTTTTTTTTTTCTTAAATCAGTTTGATAACAACCTAGCAAGCGTTTATATGCATCATTAAGATCCCCTCTGAACTCCCTCTTCCCCAGGCTGAAGCACTCCAGTCCTCTCAGCTCCTCCTTGTATGAGATGCTCCAAGCCCTTAATCATCTTCATGGCTCTTCAGTCCAGTACGTCCACGCCTGTCTAACACTGGGAAACCCAGCACTGGACACAGCACTACAGATGTGTCCCAGCAGCGGTGAGCAGAGGGGAAGGATCACCCTGCTTGGCCTGCTGCCAACGCTTCCTCTAATGCAGCCCAAGAGCCCAGCAGCCTCCTTTGCTGGAAGGGCCCTTTGCTGGCTCATGTTTAGCTCGGTGTGCACCAGGACCCCCAAGCTCTTCTACGCAAAGCTGCTTTCCAGATGCCCCCAGCATATACTGGTGCCTGGGCTTATTCCTCCCCAGGGGCAGGACTGGACACTTCCCTTTGTTGAACCTCCTGAGGTTCCTGCTGGCCCATTTCTCCAGCCTGCTGAGGTCCCCCTGGACAGCAGCACAACTACCTGGTGCAGCAACAACAAGCAACAGAACAAGTTTTGTATCATCTGCAGACCTGCTGAGGGTGCAGCCTCCTGTCCAATCAGCCAAGCCATTAATGAAGATGCTACTGACCCCAGTATGGGCTCCTGGGGTACACCACCAGGGACTGGCCTCCCACTGGACTCTGTGCTGCTAACCACAACCCCCCCAGCCTGCCAGTTCCACCACTTTTCAATCCACCTCACCATCCACCTATCATCGATTTGTCTATAATCTGTATTCTATTTGGCAAAATCTGGTCAATTTAAAATAAGACCTTGCTTAATCAACCTCTATAATTTTCAGATGTCTTCCAGAACTTAAAAACACTCTTTGAAAAAAATATGATGTAGAAGACCTTGCCCGGGGGGAAAAGAGGGAACTGATACTGATTTTTGTAAATTAAAAGTTCAGGGAATGTTAGACAACCAGTCCACTTCCAATACCCACAACTAGACTATTATAAACATCTAGATGACAATAAGAAACAACCAACACAATAACCAAGTAAACGAAGACTACTGTCATTTTCTCCTTTGACAGATGTTTTAAGGAAAGGAGCAGGTGTAACTTCTCTGAACTTTATGCACCTTTGTAGCAGCTGCATGTGTTAATGAAGTGTGCACCGAGCTGCTCAAGGACACTACAGGAGAAAACTCTAATAGTTAGCAGTTTATTATCAAACTAAAAGGCATTTTAACTGAGGTCACCGAAGAGGTTTTGCTTCCCTCTTCAATAATGATTTGAATGATGGAACAGAGATTATGTCACAAATTCACAAAATCCTTTAGAGGCCACGTCTTCATGCAAAGCGATTGAATTGCCCAAAGTCAACAAGATGAAATTCAACAAAAACAACTACGAAGCACTTGGCAGGAGAAATCACATACATAAAACCCATGACACACAACAACTGCGCGGGCAGTACGAGAGTATAACAAATCCCACAGATCACAAATAAACAGGCACCAGCAATGCAATGCTGTGGAAAGTGTTACAAAATATTACAGACTTTTTTGGAAGCGGAGGAGGTTAAGACAGTGTATTACAGCAATGACCTGGTGCTAGCAACACCCCGAAAGGGCACTGGGCACTACCATTACAGAAAAGGACAGAGAAAACAAGACAGTCCAGAAGAGCACGATGAAGACAGGTGTGTGGCACATGACTTGTTGGGAAACTGCTTAAATTCAAAATAGAGGTAGCTAGTGGCAAACATGACAACTGTTTCCATGTAATTCTCACATCCTGGCAAATCTGTCTCGTTGAGTAGGGAAGAAGGAAGACAGAGCTAAGTCTACAGCAAACACACCGCAGGTTAGATGTTAGGAAAAGCTCTCTCTACAGGGTAGAGATACACCAGAACGAGTTGCCTGTGAGCTGCAGAATCTCCTTCAACAGAGGTGTTCAAGACCAGTAGAAGCAAACATCTCCTCAAAATGGTCTGGGCGTGCTTGATGCTGGCTCTACCAGCATTTACACGACTGAAGGACAGACAGTAAGATGTGCAGCTAAACCCAAGAGTTTGATAGGAAATGCACAGCCCAACGTGGAAAGCCCGTGACTGTCTTATCATAGCACCAAGAAACAGAAGTCAAATGGTCACCATGCTCCAAAATCAAGCTACTTTCAAAATAAGCCTCTTTTTCAGCTTTTCCCTGTTCTATAGATTTTTTTGAAGAATGCTCAGTACAATATGCAACACCTATTTTAGATATAAAACCAACTGTACTACAAAAAAGAAAAAATACTAAGGCCTACAGAGATATAATTCTAAATACAGAGCCATTTTAAGCCTCACAGTCTAGCAAGCAATATGTATCATTTAGGATTTTTCTTGCGCAGTCTGTCACTTTTTGATTTATGATAGAGGGTCAACAAATTGTGCTTGGCAACATACACACCATGGAACTTTCCAGCTGCAGAAACAGATACAAGCAGAAAACCTACATGTTTCTAATGAGCATGATACACCCTAAATATCTTAACATTTTTTAAGAGATGCACAAGTAAAAATGTCTATGCTGCAGGGCAGCTTAGCATATTTGCTGTGTGTGGTGAGCACTGTAATTTAATTGATTACATTATACTACCCTGTACTATACTAAACCTTAATAAAGAAAAGAGGAAAGTTGCTGACAAAACTTGAGGTGCTTTTTTCCAGATCTCTGTTGGCTGACAAAGTAAATATTTAATTTTATTTTATTTTTTCCAAGAAAGCTTAGCCCTCATATAAACAGCATCATGAAGCAACGTTCAGCAGTTCCTGGTTCAGAGCACAAACCAAAAAAGCTCTGGCTGAAAGCAGTTACCAGCAGCCCCAGTAACACCAGTAGTTGCTCATAAATGACTTGCCCTGGCAGCCAGATAGAAATCTGGGACCGGAGAAAGGAAAAGTAACACTGACAGAACTATCACACCTACTCTTGAGTCTCACGTATTCAGATTTTTCATGCATATACCTAATCCTAAGGTTACAGGTACTTTCCTTAAGCATTTTCATTGCAGTCAAATTTACTGGGGTTAAAAAAAAAAAAAGTCTCTTGATGGGAAGCTGCTGGCTCTCCCATACAGCCAGAATAAAAAGTAGGACTGAAGTCTGTGACAAAGTAACTCAGACCTTGTAATTAAAAGGAAAAGCACTGAAAATACAGATAAACTATGTAAATGAAGACAGGAGAAGGGAAAAGGGCAGACCAGTGATAGCAGCTGGTAGAAGTATTTAGAGTGTGGGAGCTACAGTTCAACACTGAACGGTGTCAAACTCAGCTCACAGAAGACCTGAAGCTGTTTCAACCACTGGCACATCAACACTTTGCTTCATGCGTATTCATGAAACCTGAAAACCATCACCTTCTCAATCAGCTACTCTGCAGTGTATGTGAGAGCTGTATCTACACTTGTTGATAAAAAAAACAAACAAACAGGTACTTCTCGTTCCTGAAGGCTGTGTGCTACAGAAGGAAGAAATACCAGCTGAAGTCTGGCTAAGGAAATTTTTATAGGTAAAAATTATGGAAAATTAAAAATCCAGCTAAAAGAAGTCCCTCCGATAATTCTTACTTCCTATAATTATTCCCTCCAAAAGTTAAAAATAAGAGAAAGCAGACTTACTATTACACATTTTTAAACTGATCACTAATTAATATTTCTACAAGTACGACCATAGTAATAAGGCTTGAATAGTAATATGTGCTTTCTGAAAAGACTACTTTTTAATGCAGATTTTCAGTTTTACAAGCATTTTGTGATCTATATACATATAACCAGAGGCTTTGTATAGTGGTCACAAATCTTTACTCTTATAATATATGATCCAGAAAAAAAAGAACAATTGCACATGTTGTTTTAATCCTTAAAACAAGCCATTTATCACAAAAGAGCTCACTGCTGTTTCTGCTGATAGAGGTTATAACTATCCTCTCGCCTTTATACACCTTTTTGAATAACAGTACAGTAGTTGTAATAACTTTTATTATCTTTTATCAGCTAACTTCACCAGGGATGAAGGAAGATGCTCCATCAGATTTTTAAGTACACAATCCATTCTTCAGATCTACCCCTACTTAAGACACGAGGAAGGAATTTTTGTGCCCAGAAGCCGTTTTGGTTTTTTTCCACACATATTAATTGTTCCAATAAAAAAAAAAAACACAACTAGCTTTAACCATAAATCCACAGAGCTACAGAAATAGCACTATAATTATACATTGGTGCAATCATAGAAATTGTCAACTGTTGCTTGTCACTCCTAGATTTTATTTCAAGACATTATTATTCCAATAAAAATACTTCCTACAGCTCTTATCACTAAGATTATCTCTTAAGCAAGCTCCCTTCTTACAAAAAAAAAAAAAAAATAATGGAACTAGACATGCAGATTAACGTACTGGCCTTGTACTCCATGATCAAGGAAATAAATGTGCTCTTTTCTACCTGCACATTACATAATGCAACTTGTAGAGTCCTAATCAATTAACTGTCTTTATAAAATTGATAATGCTGTTCTTTTCCAATAATAAGATAGCTGGTTAAAAAGCATAAAATTTCTATAATTTTCAAGTAGATAAAGGGGATGGAGATTACAGAAACTTTCTGAGTAATTAGACAAAGATACCAGAAGTCATATAAAAGATACCAAAGATACGAGAAGTCACATAAAAAGTAGTTATGTGAAAATAGGTGCCACATTTCATTATGTTTCAGACCCTTAAAATCTGATCTGATGGTCAGTCTTACTAATGTAAGTAATTTTTTATTATTATTTAATGCTCCAGAGATGAAATTAGCGTAGTAAAGAATTAGCTGGTGGAACTGGTCACCATTAACTCTCATGGCAGTTCTTCTGTGACAGCTGCCTCTTAAGGGCGAGTGGCAGGAGGACGGGGCCAGGCTCTTTTCACGGGTGCCCAGCGACAACGGGCACAAACTGAAACACAGGAGGTTCCATCTGAATATGAGGAAGAACTTTGTTACCCTGAGGGTGGCAGAGCCCTGGCACAGGCTGCCCAGAGAGGCTG
>JAVJGJ010000014.1:8579355-8614570 GCA_035590215.1 Microhierax caerulescens | reverse complement strand
AACCCACCTGATGTAACTCTGCACACCCTGCTCCAGGAGAACCTGCTCTAGCAGGGGTTTGGGCTGGGTGACTTCCAGAGGTCCCTTCCATGATTCTTCATTATATGAGACTGAACGGCAGGACCTCAGCCCTCAACCCACGACCCCTAACCCTAAGAGCTATACCGCCAGAGCTCACTTCTGCGAACAGCACTTACACTCGGACGCAATGCAGAGTGCCCAGATCATATCAGTTTACTACCAGATTGTATCAGCAACGGGTTTGGCAAGCAGCCTTCCTGAGCACTGAAATAATTTCCATCTGTTCTCCAGAACTCCATCTCAGTCCTGTATTTACTCTCCCAAGTAAGTAAAAACCAGCTGGAGACGTTTTTATTGCATCCCCCACCACTTTTTTCCCACCTCTGAGACTGCTCGTCTTTTGGGGCTAACCCAGCAGCTCCTCCTGAGCACAACACTAGCACAACTTCATCCTTAGGTGTTAGAAAGCTTGAGCAACCCACAAGAGGCAGCTACAAGGAGCAATTCAATGCCCAGGACACATGACCTGCAATAAAACCAAAGCTGCCAGTATCTTAATGCTTGTGGCTTACTCAAGAGAAGATGGGGAGGTGGCTGGAGTACCACTACAAGGGCATGGGTGAGTAAAATTGATTCTTTCATTTGGTAGAAAGCACCAGTGATGGCTAGAACCTGCAGTTTGTCGAATTCAGACTAGTAAGATGGCAACTTTTTCTCCAGCCAGCAAGATTAATTAATGAAACAGGATGGGGTTGTTTTGTGTACACTCGATGCACAATGTGGCAAGATTCACTGGCCAGTGTTAACCAGCATCCGACTGGATGATTATACGGTCTCCTGCGGCATCAGCAGGAGGAGATCACTCTTCACAGATTTTGCTACTCATGAAAATAGTATTAGCGATCTAAGTCTTTAAAACAAATGCACTACATGTATCAAAACACACCCTCGTAAACACCTCAGCAAAAGTTTCTGAATCCATTGCTTTTATTTAAAATTCAGTAGCAAATAAAACGCATACTTCAGGTCTGTCAGAGGGCTTTAGGAAGGCTGTAGTGAAACTACAGGGAGTGCTGGAGGGAAAATGCACCCCCAGACCCTGCAGCAGCTCCAGCACTACCATGACCCTCCAGCTTTTGTCCCCCGGAGCCCCCCATTCCTCTCCCCGAGGCCAGAGCCGTCTCACAGACAGCACCTCAGAGGACCCTCACATGGAGCCAGGATGTTTTGAATGGCTAATTTCTGTATTTAGCCACAAACTCTTTATACTTCAGTGCCCCATGGAGACAGAAGGAGCAAAGAGGGAATGCAAAGCGCTCTGAGTCTCCTCAAGCATGTACAGGTCTGGAACGACCGACAGCCCGAGTCCAAGATCTGACACGGATCGAACAAAACACAGGCACCACGATCAAGTGTTACTGCCAGTACCTGCTGGTACCACCATCTAAAGAGCAAGTCTGGCACCATCTGCTTACTCGGAAGCCATATACATTACTCTGAAGCCACATATGACCTTTTCTTCATAATAAGTAAAAATTATAATCTACTCTTTTTAAAATTTCCATTTAAATAATCTTTATGATATCCCTATTCTTCTTAATAGCACCCTTCAATTCCTAAGAACTCCAGTGAGTCACAAAATTGAGTTATACAATTCTCAGTGTTGCCATTGCTTGTTAAAGGAGTCACACAGTTCCTGCATAGGAACATCATTATTAAAGTTATTAAACCAAGATATATTTTATGTTGAAAACAGGTCATTTGGTTTTGTTATGAAAGCATAATGGCTTATAGAAAATGGCAGTTGTCTTTCACCAAGCTCAAATTTCTAGTGATCCCAAAAGACATATACCAATTGAAAATCCTAAAATGGAACTGTCTCTCCCTGGATATTTCAAGTTATGCAGTTTTGACTTCTATAGTAAATCCTGTTAAATGAAAACTTTTGTAACGCACAATGTCTTTTTCTATTTGAAATCCACCATATCTGGGGAAAATTTCATGAGCTACAAAAAGTATTGGCGAAAATTCTCGTCATAATCTCGGCCATCTGCATAAAGATTATTTTTTTAAAATTTAAATGAAGTAACTTCTGAAGCAATGCAACATTGCTGCTGCTTTAAAATTGACAGGCTTTATAAAAATGTAGAAAACAATTTGTCAGATCCTTACTGGGCACCGGACCAATTTAGCTACACCTACACCACTTCAGCTCTTAGAGGCTCCTGATTTTTTTTCTGCCAGCAAGCCTCAAGCATTCTCTAGACTGATAAGATCAAAAAGAAACACTAGTATGTGTTATTAAACAACAGATTATATAGATTCATGTTAACTCACTGTTGTTTGATCATGATTAAGCGATTACAATTGGCAAACGTAGAAGGTAACTGAGCCAAGATGGGGAGCACCTGCCAGTCTCAGAAGAGCATGAAAGAATGAAAGAGAAAATTAAACCCTTGGTTTTCTAGTTCACAAATTCCACATATACATATGCACACACACATGCACATGTAAGCTAAGCATTTCAGCACTCTTCATTAATTTTCTCAAAAAACCACTTGTCAAGTCTCTTCCCCTGTTTTTCGTATTCTCTCAACCACAGCAAACAAAGCTACAACACACTGCAACGGAACCACAAAAAAGCCCTTCTTAAATCTCTTGGTGAGAGGCCACTGCTTTCAAGGATGCACAACACTTGAGGGAATGAAATACAAAAAAGTCATCATCAAATGAAACAGCAGTACCCTTACTGTTGCAGCTTCCTAAAAGAGCAAAGAGCTATTTTACAGCACATCACGGAAGAGCTGGTCCTGGCTCCTTTCTCAAACTAATCAACCTTTTGACACACATCTTGCAGGCAGATCTGAGTTCGAGCAATGGGGATACACCTCCAATCCTATTCTACATCTTCTGGTACTCCCAGGACTCCAAGTCACATCCCTGGCTATCAAACATAAAACCTCAACTATCAGTTGTAGTTTAAAACATCACTCTTAGGTTGCCACACAACTGCCTTCTCATTTCAAAGAGCATCTAACCAAGGAAAAACAGCACGTGTGCACACAGGAATATACAGACATCAAATTATTTGAGAGAGTTGCTCCTTCCTGAATTTTAAAAAAATAAAATTAATTATTATTATTATAATAATAAGTAAAAATTACAAAAGGAAAAAAAGAGCAGGAGGAAACTCAAAGCAATGAATTTATCCCTCAAACAAGAAACTACCTACCTGAAACAAAATATTCGCTATGAATCACAACAAATATTCTAGAGATAATGACTTTAAAAAAGTAAGTATTTTTCTGTACTGTAACATGCATTTAAATTAAGCAATTGGGGTTTTTTTCCGCTCAGATGAGCAGTCATTTGGTTGGGTAACACTACGGGCTCAATTGCTCAGTATAGAGACACAAAGAGTATTGCATGCGTAACCAACAATTAAAGGGGATAAACAGAATTGAAAAACATGATGCTCCCTTAAGGACAGCTCATGTTTAAGTAGTTATCGCTCAACAGTGGGACTAAAATGAAATGCCCCAAACTCAACGAGCATGCATGTCTCCAGTGACCACCGGGATACCACATGAAAATCAAGGGGGAGGAAGGTGTAAGCGTTGTATTTCCATTCTGAGGATAATTCCTGACTGTATCTTCTCCAACGTAAGCCTTTCATGGCAGCTTCTTTCCCTATTTTGCATTTACCAGAGTGGGGCCGAACAAACAACAAAACCAAACAAAAAGCATTAAAGCTAGAGACCTGACGCTGTTGATGAGGAGGACGGTGCCTGCAGGCCCTGCCCTGCACCACCACGCGTCTTTCTAACGCCGCACCCTGGGGCGCAGCGCCGGTGCGTTCAAACATTAAAAGACTGTCAAAACGGGATGCTGATGAAAGGTTGTATTTGGCTTCTGAGCAGTAACGGAAAAACCAACAGCTTCAGTGATTACTCCCTACAAGAGAAGATTTTTGCCCTAAGAAATAGTGAAGTCTCGGTTTACACACCACAAGAAATGTGTTCAAGACGACACCGCCGTATTTTCCATTCATTTCCCATTTCCTGACATATTCCAGCCTTAAGCACCACAACCATGACTTTAATAGTCAGACAGCTGGAGGCTTGGGGTGGGGGTGTTTTGTAGATTTGCTTTGTTTTTAAAGTCCTCTTGAGAAAACCAGCACAGCCTCAGCAGGGTTAAGTTTTGCCACCTTAGGCCTGTCTGGGTAGACATGACCTCCAACACCTTCTGAAACCTTGATTTTCATTATTGAGGTTTAAGAGAATAACAAACAGCCATTAAGCAGATTTTATATCTCATTTGTAATTACCAGGGAATATCTGCAGCTACGTCAATGATATTTTTCCAACAGTCACAAAGAAAGTGTCAAAAAGAAAATTTCTCTACAAGTTTTTGAAAGTCGAGAATTTACCTAATGAAAGCTTTTTGTCTAAAAAACCCAAGCAGACCAAAGAGAAAGCCCCTATCTTAAAAGGCTTCCTACTGACTGTGAACTAGAAAGCCTTCGTAGACAGAGCTTTTCAAAACAAGAAATCTAGAATATTCTCTGTAAAATAAACCCAAAACATTTATCAGTCAGTAAAAGCATACGTTCAGCTCTGTTTAAATTCCCAAGTTGTCTCTGTCCGAGAACCAGGAGTAAGGGAGACACGCAGTAAGGCAGGACACAGGAACAACTCCACACCTTCCCGCTGTGAGAGCGATTAGACACGACGTGGAGTCACAGGGTCACGTGTAATTCTTCATGGTGCTCAGGCATTCGGAAAATGAAATCGTTCCAGTTTCGCTGCCTTCCAGATATAAACAGTCTCCAAGTCGTACGAGGCTAATTGTGGTGAAAACTGGTGCAGGAACCTACGGCATTTCATCAAATTCTTCAGAAATCTCCTAACAAAACAAAACAGAACTCCTTGCCCTTCCCAACAACAGCTGTTCTGAAAGTACAGGGGGAAGCAAAAATTACAGGAGTCATGTTCTTGGCCAATACTTCACCAAAAATACTGTGTACAAAGAGAATGCATACATTTAATCTTTTAATAAGCAATATCCTTGAGAGGAATAGACTTCATGAGACTGAAAATGCATTTGGTTTTAGATAGATTATGTATATACATTATATCTGATATATATTTATATTTTGAGAGAGAGAGAGATACACATGCACTTTGTACATATAACATATATGTATATACACATATACATATAAATATATCTATATATTTATATGACATGCCAGAAGAGTCCAGCAAAGGACCACAAAGATAATCAAGGGCGTGGAGGAGAGGCTGAGATAACAGGGTTTGTTTAGTCCGGAGAAGAGAAGACTGGGGAGGGAGGCAGATTTTAGCAATGTGTATAAATAAACTCCTAGCAGGGGGAGGGAATTAAGAAGACTGAGCTGGACTCTTCTCAGTTGGCACCCAGTAAACTGGAAGGAGGCAATGGGCAGAGACACGTGAAATTTTTTGAAAATTAGTTTAAATCCTAGAAATAACCTTTTGATTGTGAAAGCGGTCAAGGCACTGGAATGGGTTGCCCAGTGAAGCCTGGTCCACCCTTGGAGATCCACAAAACTCAACTGGGCAAAGCCCTGAGCGACCTGCTCCACTTTGAGAAGGGAGGCTGGACTAGCTGGTCTCCAGGGGTGCCTTCCAACCTCAACTCCTCTGTGAGCTGGTGAAGGACCAGATCCCAGAATCGCCCAGCAAACTGCATTTGCGTACAGACTCTATTTAGAACTACACTACAAAAAGAAGCTTTTTCCCCTGCGATTATTAAAAAGACCTATCTGTTTGCCTACTGATTTTTCTAAATCATTGATAAATTAATGCAAATTAGAAAAATGTCCAATTTCTTGGAACAAAGAACACCATAGAATATAACGAATCTAGATATACATTATGCCCTTAGTGCAATAACAAATGGCTTAGAATAGTGCCAAAGTAATAAAATTGCAATTTGATCAAGTAGATGTTGGAGTAAAACTCAGAATGCAAAGAGCTTCCAAAAGCTGATTTGCACTCCTGAACAATAACTTCATGTTGCAACAACTTGCATTCATTACTGTTTTTACTGATGCAAATATTCCCAGTTAACTTCCAATGAGGAAAATATTTCAACTATTAACCCTCATAGGCTGTGTGCTCTGTGCCCATCTGTTAAAACAACTTTGACAAAAATAATGTTTCATGTATCTATAATTAAGATAAATTTTGTGCTGGGTTGTTTTCATTTAAGGTATTCTGGTATTTCTATAGGGATTTAGCAGCTATTTCACCTGTCCCAGCTTACACCTCTTTGAGTGTGCTGTAATTTTTCAGGGTATTCACAACCACAGAACAGTTATAAGTGAACGTAATTAAAAGCGCAATGTTATCAAATAATCGAATGCAATCAATTGTTGGTCAACTCCCAAATTGAACTTCTAAGTGCCAGTGCTGAATTTTATTCCTGGTATTTTTTTACCCCAGTTATTTAGTTGACTTGCCCCATTTTTCCTTTTCCTTAGCATTCACGGTCTTCTTATTCCTGTGATTTCAGCTATAAACCTCCTGGACTTAAAATGCCCAGTTTTACAAGTGCAACTCTTCTCCGGTGTTGTCTTCCTCACCCTGAAGTTATAAAAAGGTGTTCCCAATACAACTTCAACCAGCGTAGATTTTTCATCGGGGAATAATATTCTCTCAAACACCTGCCCACAAACCAAAGCAGCCCTACAATTAGTTTCCTCTTTCCAACCAGGCATGGACAATACATTTATAACCATTAACTCTCAGCAATCAACAAATTTACACAGAATAAAACACTCTTATGCTTTCGAATCTGATTTCCTACAGAAAATCAGAGTTTTGTACAGAAAATTAGAGAAATTTCCTACTAGAAACTAAGAGTTCTTTGTCATTCACCTACAGCTATAGAACTTACAGCCTGGTTTCAACCAAATTCAACAAAGCTGGGTGGTGGAAAGAGACCAAAATTAGTGCCACCACCATCAGAAGAACTTTCTGACTGCACATAGAAGCCATCTCCTCCCTTTGGTCTGCTATTGCTTAATAAAATCACTGAAAACAGTTGCGGTTAACACGTATGCTATACATGCAGCTTAGTCTTGAGGAAAAACCAAACCAAATAAAATTACTTTATGTCAAACACCACCTTAAATAGCATGCAATGCTTCTGAATATACCACCAAACCTACACACACACTCAATAAACTTCAGATTATGAGAAAAAAACACTGTAGCATTTGTTCCACACGTAACTCCAACTTTATCTTAAATTACGCCAGGAATAGCTTTAAAACGCGTGAGCTACAAAGAGTAAACTTTTCCACATTTCTTTAAATTCACCATGCCACGTCAGAGTGAAATACTTCTGAAATACCTGAAATGGGCCCATTTAATTCAATTTGGGTCCCCAAAATGCTAAAATGCTACACAGGGCTTTCTTCTTGCTGTTTTAACTATTCATTTACTTCAGATCTACAAGTTACCTATGAAATGAGAGTAATTATATATTAGTTCCATTATATATATAAAAATAATAATTTTGCAGTTTTTTATATATATATATATATATATTTATCAGTAATACAGACTAAAGGGTCTGGCATCTTCACTGGCAACATATACAGGAGTTTTTCATTATACCACTGGACCATACTGAACCAATTGTAAAATCTGACACTTCAAATGTACATCTAAAGTCTCAGAGTGTCTGAGATTGGGTCACTGCGCCACTACTACGAGCTGACAAGTTCTTCACGATGGCTACACACCCTGATGCGCAGGTCTGCGCAGCGCTGGGCTGTGCTCTCTGTTCAGGCTGAAGCTTCGTGAATTACTTTCAGACAACGTCAATTTACACAGTCACCGTTCCTCCACGCCGGCGCCTCTCTTTGTTGATTACTGCCATGTGTCTTCTGCAGGCAAACAAACCATAGAGCTGATCCACCTGAAAGTAACTATTTTTCCCTCCCCAGGACTGAAGGAGGGCAGGGGCAGGCAGCTGGGCTTCACGCCTGCCTACATCAGCGTAAACCACACCGAGATTAAATTATAGCCAGTTACACACAGCAAACTCCTAACAACGCAGTCAATGCAAACTGCACCACCTGAACCTCCCATCTTTGCAACTGGTGAATAAAGGTGAAGTCGTGGTGAATTGTTCAAATTAAGATGCACTGACAAAACAGGATTAGAAATATACTTGAAATATAACATTGCAAATGAAAGCTACGAAAACACTAACTTCTCTAAATATTAAATCCATATGTAAGCTGAAATTTAAATCTGGTTCCTTATCCTGCAAGAGCATTACAAATGCAGTAAATACTAAAATCACAATAAATTTTCTTAGTAGTCTGTGCAGATGTCTTGTATTAGGCTTCTGAACATAACTCCTAAGCTCATGTTACAGATATCATCCAAGATTTCATCTCCACCATGAGAATTTCTGCTTGTCTCTTTTTCTTCCAAAGCTCATAATCACTGATGAATTACAAGGTTTGGTATTACCTTAGTATTGAGAAAGGAACTGCAAGAGATATTCATCTCTACAAGTTTATAAGTGTTGAAATAATTCCGTTGCTGCAAAGCACATATATTAAAATAATATACCAAGCCCAGTATTCTGGGCAAGGCAGCATCACGAAAGTCACTGTATCCAATAACCATTTGTATTGGTGAAAATTATAAGCAGCATCAGACCATGATAAAATTCTGATAAGCACTAAAAGCTAGTGAAGGGACAGGTTTAAAGAAGTAAAAAATAAATAACCTATTTTAATAATTGAGAAAAAAAAAAAAAAAGCAAGCAGCGTTTTCCCACTACTGCAACTGCTTAACTATTATTACTTCAAGCGGCATATCTGATAATTAGAATAAGGTAGATGGGCAAGTTTTGCAATTGCTAAAAATTTTTTTTGCACGCTCAGACTTACTGTAATTTAGTAACAACAGCCAAATAGTTATTTTTCAGTCTTGGCAGGTTCTTGATCCATGTGCCCAAGCCTACAGCTGCCCTCTCTGTTCTGCGGGCAAGGCTGCGGGGCAGCAGGGAGCTCAGGCAGGGAGAGAGACCCACGAAGGAACGTGCTCAGGAACCAGGGGGTTCTTTTCTTCAAATTACGTACAACCAGCAGGCACCTGTTACAAATGTTTTTCGCATATATTAATATCCAGGGGTATTTTGGTGTTTACTAATTGAAGAAAAAAATATTTTTAATTTTATATAATTAAGTTGATGCCTAAATCCTGGCACCTTGCATATGATGTCATTTAACGACAGTGTACCTGCATCCCCTCCCTCCCGTGGCAGTTTTTGCTAGCGCTGTGAATACGTGCAGTTCTTTGCAAGAGCCCCCTTGAGAAGATGAGGAGGGCAAACAGCTAAAATACCTCTCACGTTTCCCAGGACAGGATGTCCACCATGCGCAGCTGACACTAGCTGTCGTCCTAAGAAACCATTAACTCCTCAGGGTAACGAGGGATCTGAACAATTAACATTTTACAGGAGTGTGCTAGGAAAGCTAACAGAATCAGGATCGGTTGGCGGGGGGTGGAAGCAGAGGTTATGTTAGCTGTTGGATGAAGGAGTTCCCGCTGCGATGGAACTGCTTTTCAGCGAGGCTTCCCCACAAGGCGCAGGCGCTGCTGTGCCACGGGATAAGGAAGGACTCAGCAAGCTGAAAAACGTCTCACCACAGATGCCGACCTCCACCCCCCTGCCGACCTCCACCCCCCTGCCAGAGGTTTCTTCTCCTTCAGCTGCACCTTGCAGCAGCCAAGCAGCTCGCCCAAGCGCCCGGTCCCCACTGCCGCGGTGACCAGGCAGGGTGGCCACGCCACCACCACAGCCGTGCAACACAAACCAATCCATCGTGCTCCACAGAGCCCCTCGCCTGGTCCCTGTAACCACCTCCCACGCGGAGGCTGGGCGGAAAGAGGAGATGCTAAGCAAAAGCTAAGAGAGAAGCACTATTTTAAACCCTTCCAGCCAAATTCACAGTGCCTTTCCCTACATTTTTATTCAGCTGTAAGATTCTTAGCCCTGATAAAGAGGAGCTCAAAACCGATACAGGAAATCAGTGGGAAAATAATGGTGTTTTACTGAATTACTTATTAATGAACTTCTTTTTAAAAGAATACACACCGAAGGCACTCACACCAGGAAAAACACGTTCTTCTTCCATTACACAACTTCATTACAACTGGATTAGCACGAACTGTTGCTATTATATTATACTCCTCTTTCTCCCAGCAGTTTTAAATTGCCTTGTTTGTTCTATCAACAATCATTTAGTTGTTCGAAGATCCATCACCTACTTCTTAACACCGAAGTTACAGGCTCAGGAAAAAGCCTCAGTACTAGCAGGGAATACTGCACAGAAGCCAGACTAATTTTCATTTCTTCTGCTACCGTTAGTCCTACCACAACACAGAAAAAAACCCAATATTAAAACAACAAAAATAATGTGAAATAAGGTGAGTGTAAGATTACGCCTTTTGGTGATTGTTTAAATATTCTCTTAAATGTTTACATGCTGGTACAGATGTTTGCTCGTGCCTAGGGGCTGGTACCACAGCAATGTCCCAGCACAGAATATGACATTTTTAAACTGGTACATTGCAAAACAACTAAACTCATCACACTTTCCTTAATGTCACATCATTGCACCTCCACCTGCCTCGCCCCTTCCCCGGGACGGTGGGACTGCTGCCTGCACCCTATGCCTCCCAGCCAGGAGCTGGGGCAGGGAGGGCTGCTGCAGGAGCCATCCCACCCCTCAAAGGACATCTTTCATGTCAAGCCGGCACAATGGGATCACATAAAGTGGGATCAGACTGGTGGGAAAAGGTGAAGAAGGGAAACAGGGCAAGGGACAGAGATTATGCTCTATTTGGTCTAACAAATGTCACCAGCCTGTGTCTGGAGAACTTCAGAAGCACAGTGATACCTGATGGTGCTGTGACTTTTTCCAACTTTTTAAAATACAAGGGCATGTAAAAAACTTTTAAAAAACCAAGGACAGATTCAAATAACATCCCTTACAACTACATACAAAACAACTCGAAGAGAGAACTGTGACCTTGTTAAACAGTTCACAAAAACTCTTTTAAAAGCATACAGCTAGCTATGAGCTGGTTAGCACGTTTCAAAACAATTCATTTGCAAAGACTGTATTTATTTAGGAAAATTAACTATTACTGTGGAAATTAATGAAAAGCTGATTTTCTAAAATAGCTGTGTAATCCATTGAAGGAACTGCAGACTGTGCCAGAGTAGGTACAGAGTAGGTACAGAGTAGCACAGACTTCCAAGAGTAGGTTGTTGCACCCAAAAATCTTCTACTGGGAACATGATAAAGTTATTACAGGGAGATTAGCAACATTTATAACTGCCCATACAATCAATCATGCAGCTAAATTTAATGAGCACTTGACACTACTGCAGTGCCTCATCGGTCAGTACAGTTGTTTCAAATCTCTGGACACATTTCAGGAAACTATCCAAAATTCCAAGTTTCTTCCAGCACTGCCTCACAGACAGTTCCCAAATGCTTCAGAAAAATGACACTGTTATTTTGTTATTATTATTTTTGAGTATGGATCTGAATGTTATCATTTAAGTCCACCAGAACTGGACAAAATGCAGCTGTGCACCTGAAATCTTAGCAAAAATCAGTATTTGTGTCAGAAAGCAGGAACTGGTGTTACTCCTTTTCACTAATGATCTCTTTTACATTTTAAGCAATCTCTTTTTCATGAAGTGGTAAAGTGTCCTGTGCAAACAATTTTTTTTTGGTGACCTACAGCTACCTTTCAAAGAAAGGAAAAATTCAGAAGAGAGAAGCATTTTTCTATTCTTTACAATAAGACACACAGACCCATTATCAATTATTTTTTAAAGTAACACATATCATGGTAAGCAAGGTTGTGTCTTGCAGAAGCGCTAAGAATGAAGTGTGTTATATTTCCACATCTATTTTCTGATCAGTAAAGTATCAGCAAGATTTCCAAGAAACCAGAACTCTAAAAAACAGATAACGCACACACTTACTGATGGTATTGCAAACGCCTAACAGATTGTAGGCACCTGACGTCCTCTCCTTCACTTGTCATCGTTATGGACTACATTCGATCCTTACCACACCAGTATTGAGTTTATGAGACAGTGCAGACCATCTAAGTGAAAAGTAAAGCCTCTCACCAGAATAAACTTGAAAATGTTAAAAATGCAACAAATTGGAGAGAGCAGAGCTTTTGGCAGTACCTTTGATGAACAGGATGTACAAACTTGGGAAACACCATCCGTAATGTCCATAGCACTGTCAGGAACAGATGAGATCCCAGGGTCGCAGCCCACCGGCAGTGAGGGTTGTTTCCTGAAGGAGACAGCCCTTTCGTGAGCTGGATGAAACCCCCTCCCCTTCACCAGGCTGAGATTATACCACAGACGTCATCCCTTTGCTCGCCCACTTGGACATCCCTACTGAAGCTGTTCCATTTGTTTGGGATGCTTTGGACACAGCTACCAAATTCACACCACCTCGGAGCTTTGCCACTGAGTCCGAACCGATGGCACATTCATCGGGATAATCACTTTGAACCTGGTAAGGTGTTGGATAAATAATGGGATTTTACTATCAGGGATCAGAAAGCTGAGCTCCTGACAGGTCACCGAGCTGGCTTGTATGAAAGGGAAGGTATCTGCACAGGGCTGGGCAGTGGCAGACGGAGCAGAATCTTGAATTACCTTAAAAAATATCTGACCAAATTTACAAGAGCTTTGGCTTGTTGAGAAAACTAAGACAGAAGACTGTGCCTGCGTCCTTCTGGATCAGTAACTCTTAAGGACATCTAAGAATAAAGCATGAAAAGTGAGACCGAGCACAACTCCTGGCAGTCAGTGACCAAGTGGAGCAGCCTTCTTGCCAGATGGGTTGTCAAATTTTCAGCTCAATTAAAAGATGCATAAAAAAGATGTACATAGATGGTCGCTCTGCACACATGCAAGGATTAGAAATTCTATTTAAAAATTGCAATTTTGACTCAAAAAACTCAACCACGGAACTCGCTTCTGCAGAGACACCTGCTACTGAAGAAACACAAAACTGAACACCTTTAGATGCATCGTGCCTGGGCTGCCTACGATCTGCAGAGATGGTCTTGTCCCTACCTGGCTAGGTAATGATGATGACCACTGCAAACCCAACATGAGTCTTAGCAAAAGGAACCATCAAATGTTTTTCAGTATTTTATTAAAATAGCATAAAATAGCGGAGAAAAAAAAAAAAAAAAAAAAAAAAAGCACAAGCACGACAGGGAATCTAGCTCATCTAGCGTTAGCCAAGGAGCTAAGGATTTACTGCCAGGTCCCTTTAATTTAAGCTCTCTCTGCACAGTAAGGAGGAGAGACTCACTACGTGCCCTCCCTGAGATGATAAAATAATTAGTCCAGGGTAGAAGACCTCCAACCTGCTAAAGCTGAGCGAGAAGCTCGCTCTTTCTCACGGCAGCATCTCTCTCACACACATCTTTCCCAGTCTAAACTGCACAGCCATCAAGTACTGTACTGTTCAATTCATTAACTTCTCAAATGTTTGTAGAAAACTCTTAAATCCAGTTATCAGTTTAATGCAAGGAAACTATACCACAAACAAGATGTTGAAACAAAACTTTGAGCTATTCTTAATTATCGCTTTTTGATCTGTACTTCAGACTTGATTTTCCTGCCAGAACCACAGCTAAAATCGAGTAGAAGTCCCAGGTCAGTGCCATCAGAGCACGCAGTAGAACATGGCATGAGTGTTGTATCTTTTCTAATATGCAAGTTCTACATTTCAATACAGCACATACACAAACAATTACCCCACGAGAAGAACATACATCTGAAAAATGCCTTACTCCCCTAAAAAGTGAGAAAAAATATAATTTTACAGTGTAAATTTGTTAGTTTATGGAAAAATAAGGGAAGTTATAAAAATTTAAAGGCTTATCATATGTATGACTTTTAACTAGAGGAAAAAACATACATTATTTAAACACGTTCATTAATGAAACATCTGCATTACAGTTCATTACTCCTCTAAATGGTATCATCAATTACATTCTTCCCTGTAAAATTAATGCTATAGATCTGAAACTTCAAAACCATCATACTTTCATAAGTGTAACGAGGTATTTTCTGCCCCCCAATATTGCACTCAAGTACCACCAGGGTCCACCTCACCTTAGCCAGCCTGGGGAGCCACAACACAAGCACCCACATTTGCAAGACCTCTTTGGTTTGGTTGACAGCAAAGGATAAACAACTTCTAGTCAAGTGCAGTAACTCCACAAAGACTTCTCGTGAGAAGGAGAAAAACCGAAGGAAAGCATCTCATGAAATCTCCCAATACACTGAACTGTGTAAAATCACTTCACACGAACATCTTCAAATACAACACCAAAGAGCTCAATCAATTTCTTTATGCTTTCCAGAACACATCTGCTGCCTTTTTGAACCGTCTCATTAAGTATTGCCCTGAAGCACAAAGACACTGAGCTTTATCTAGTGAAGATCACAGGGCTCTCTACACATCGCTCTTTCAATAAACATGATTTGATTCTGTACTTTCTGCACCTACAGCCCACAAATGGTGCAGAAGACCAAACGATTTGGCTATGTCCTAGCAGTTAAAGGCCTTTTTAATTACAGGATAGGCACTTTGAAAGCAGCACAGCAAAAGGTGAAATGCACCCATAACTGAACAAGAAATATTTGCTCCACTAAACTGACCAAAGTTTTCCAAATCACCTGAGAAATTCAGAATTTCCCAGAGCGAGGTGTGTGAACAGATGCCCTGCCAAGTAACGAAGTAAAGCGGCATTCAAAATGGGATTATACTGAGAAAATATTATTTCAACTTCAAAGATGACAAATGATTGCAATATAAATGAAACCAACCAAACGTCCTTGGATACAGGGATGACCAAGTGATAACACTTTTTTATCTCTCAGCTACTCCTAGACAGTCTCAGCCAAAACAGTACCAGGAATAAGTTGTGGGGCTGATCCTCTGCTCCCCCAAAATATATTACCTTGACATTAGTGGTACTCAACAGCACAAACGAGCTATAAGAAAATCTAACTGCAAAGCCGCAACGCTAGAATCCTCTCTTCCCAACCATAAATTTAGCACTTTTATACCACGAACACTAAAACCAAGAGCTGAATAAAATGTCCCAGCTCACTATGCTGTTGTATCAATGGGTTAACAAATTCAAGTCCAGAAAAATTTAAACTCAAGGTAGTTTATTTCCTGCAAATCACAGCAATGTAATTGAAATTAAACTGCTTTTAGTTTAAATCCTGTTATCATTGGAAACTCTTTTTTAAAAAGTCAGGTGTTGGGTTTTTTTTTTATAATTTTGACATAATTATATTTCTGGCCTGTTTCCTCAACAGTCTCAGAAGATTTTCCTATAAAACAGCTTAAGGGGCATCCTACTCTACAAAATGGCAGAATGCTTAGTAACAGGGTATGCATCACAGACAGAAGATGCGTTTTTTTCTTTCCCAATAGGGCATGTAAGAATAGATCAATCATCCCAAAAAAGAGCCCAGCAAATCTTAAGGAAAGCATCCTGAAACAAAAACTTCTCTCTGCTAACTAACAGACTTCTGAGATAACCTGTAATGTTGCCTTTATCACATCAAATTTCATTATTCCTGATTTATTTTCCACCAGCCAGCAAGAGCTGCTCATTGGTCTATAATCTTACAATTTAGAAGAGGCTTATTAGAAAGCTGAAAAGGATGAAAGAGTTTTGTTCTTGCTGTTGTTTTTATTTTCGTTCCCATGTATCTTGCCTGCCTTATTACCTTCTAGCAGTGTTACGAGTCTTATTAAATCAATTCTTAGCAGCAGCTGGTGGAGACAGAAATCCACCGAGCTTACAATTGCCTGTATCTATACATCATTTCCTACTTTGCAAAAGGTATTTCCAGCCTAGAGGCACCTCTTCTTCTTGGAACCCACAAGAAAATATTTGGTGTTCCCTCCATGGGCTCTCACTAACATTATTCCTTTAGCTCGACCCGTGTCCTTTTCACACCACCCAAGTTCAGGTGGTGGTTAAACAGAAACAGCTTCATTAACCCACACCCATTAAAAGCAGTGAAATAAAATCTGTGCACAACACAAAAACCAGAAAATCTGAGACAGAAGATCCTCAGACACACTCCTTTTCCAGGAATAACTGAAACAAGGCAAACCAAAAGGAGGTCGGGAGCAGGACAATATTCAGGGATTCGAATCTGGACCTAAAGGCAAACCCAACTCCGTGCAGCACGGCATCCTCGCTGGCTGCTCACAAATCACCGGCCTCTAAATTAAACACAGGGAACGGGAAACCCCGTGTGACACCACCACCACCCCGCCCCCATTTGTCATTATTCACACTATTGTCACTATCTGCAAGGTATGGTTGACCTCACACGGACCTCAGTGTTTGTGGACCGCAGGGAATCATTACAGAAGTGAAAACAAGGGAGGCAGAAGGAGAAGGGAGCGGGACAGGCACGGCGCATGCCCCAGTACAGCTACAATTCAGATGGACTGATCAGGTTACTCGTACTGAAGCAAGTATAAACCAGTGTACAACACAGACTGATCGCTTCAGCTATCCAATTATAGAAAGGAAAAAAAAAAATTAGAGAAACACAATACTATATTATACATGAACTTTTAATCTGGACAATACTTTAGGAGATCAGTCATGGTTGCAGATACTGGGCTGAAAGTTTGAAAATAAATAATTTTGGTCAACAAAAATGAACTACTGTGCTCATCTAAGTCTCTTTAATAAACACCTTGCAAATAATACTTTATTTGTACAGTCAAAATGATCCTAGCACATAATAACAAGCAAAAATTAGTTGTATTAGCAGCATTAATATTTTTTAACACTTCAGATGACTCACTTGGCACCAATTCCAGTCCCCTTTGAGAAGAAAAGAAAAACTGAAGGAAACTCAACATACTGTTAAGAGGAGCACCTAAGATTTGGACACATTCTCTCTGGTGAAAAGATACTGTCAGTATATACACAAAGGGATTCATGCCAAGAGGAGCCATCAAGAAATGGAAAAGCACCAGCCATAAACTTCCATGGGGGTTTAGAAAACTCCTTCCTTCCCAGCAGTGGGAATCACTCAGCCTCACTGAGGAGTGCATCCAATTTCTGCCGTGACAGTTCTACAGGGCTCGAGTATCTAAAAGAAAAACGTCTAGTCTATCGTTAGAGAGAGATTTGAAACGTAAAGCAAGGGGAGAATAACATGCTATTATTTCAGCTCATACGCTCATGTCGGAGGCGTTTTCTCCCATCGCACTCGGTGCGTATCCACACGCTTTGTTAGAGGTTGCTGGAGTTTCTGAACATCAGAACGTCACTTTGTGCAAACCGACACCTTCAGACCAACCACTGTCATTTTCTGTTTCAACCACAGTGATGACAAAGTTTTCACATGGGAGACAGCCTGTTTCACAAGTCTGGAACACCAGGTGAGTCCAGAACACACTCGAGGTTGTCCCCTTGCACGACCTGCACTCACTGGCACCGCTTTGTTCCCACATAATTCTATTGCTTCTGTTACAGGGACAACACTTGGACAAAAGACAGTTCACTGTGAGCCAAGTTCATGAAGACCAAGTAAAATATACCAACTATACTCATTCACAGAGTAGTCCATTTTGTCCTCCCATTATAGGGTTTTTTCCACATTTATGCATCCTGGTCTTTTTGTTTGTATATTTTAGAAAGGAATATCACCACCTCACTCTTCCATGCCCTGCCTCTCTATCGCTCACCGTAACACATATGCTATTGCACAATCACACTATTTAACCCCTGGAAAAAGGGAAACTTATCATCAGTATCTTTCCACATTCCTTCCGAAATAACTGAGCAGAGCAGCGCACAAACAGAAGCTGTTTATCAGATGAGATGAATCACAGAGAAGGAGGTGGCTAACAACAGCACAGCCCTTACAGCAGGTAAAACAATGAAGGAGGCAACAGCAAAAGGTTGACAAGGAGGCAGAAAAGGGGTTCGGTTCTTCTGGAAATTGTAAAAAGGGTGGTTTCAATAGGGTTTGGTCTTTGTATAAATTGGCTACTCCCTAGCCCCAGTGTGACATGAAAGATGCATTTCTTGCAGCAAAAGGGAAAAAAGAAATAACAATGAAGATATTGATGAAGACAATATGGAAAAGTTCAACATGTTGAGTTATTTTAAGTTAAGAAAAAATGCCAGAAATCCAGGAAAGAAAAAAATATTACAAGAGGGAGGCAATTATTGTTTAATTTGTTAAAACGTTTTAGAGAGTACAACTTTAAGGGGCAAGACTGCACCCAGTAAAACTGATTTAAACCCTGTAAATTGAAGCCAGGATGATCACAGAGGAGTTGAAAAATATCTGTTAGATCCAAAGAAAATGACTGAATGGCTTCTTTAAAACTAAGTAAAACACGAATTACCTGAGGAAGAATAATTTGCTAGTACAAATCACAAAAAATGAAGCAAAGTGGCAAGAACAGTTTTACCACTGTCCCGTCATCACTGGAGTGGGTCAGTTCTGGGCTAGTCATCAGTCTACTCACTGATATTTAGGAATAATTAAACCTGTCAGGACAAGGAAGAGGAACAAATTAGTGCACCATTAAAAGTCCTTTTCAACCCTAATTGCAAGCTGCCTTGCTTTTGTCAAAAAACACCAAAAAACCCAAACGTGTTAGGAGTTTTCTGTTGCTTCCTTTGTGTTAAAGCGCTCTAGTTTAAATTGCAAAAATAAGAAACTAAAGTGAGCCTGGTACAAAGTCTTTAACTTGGTATCCATGTACAAATATTGCAACATCAAAGCAATTCTCAGATTGCTTCCAGAACTTCTGGCAGTGGTTCATGTTACTTGAAGAACACCTACTTCACTACCAGGGCAATGAAATGCTTCTTCGAACACTGACCAATATCGGGGTGTATTACCCAGGGAGAAGCACACATAAAAATGTTGGGTTTGGGGGAAAAATAAAATAAAAAAAAAATAAAAATCACAGACTGTTACTACCATTTGGCTTCTTAAAACAAAACCCAAACTCACAACACAGACGTACCACAATAAAATAGAATGAGGGCTTGATACCAGCAGATTTAATGTAAGAAGCCTACATGAATCTGACCTAAGGTCCTGTAGAAGAATGAAGCTGGGTTAATTATCATTGATAATATACAGCTGTGGGCTGGCTGATGTAGATAAGGTGCAGGTGTGGCTGGTTCTGTTAAGAGGTTGGGCAGCCAAGGAAGAGAGAATGAGCGCTCTGGAAGAGGAGAGACCAGAAGGCAGTGGAGGGACTGTATGAAGGATGTGTTGGTATGAGATGGTAAAAGACCTTGTTGCAGCTGGCTAGTCTGCAGAGTGCTGCGACAAGGTCCCTGTGCTTTTAAACAGAAATAAATTCAAGCTACAGAATAGCCAAGATTAAGCAACTGAAAACCAGAAAAGAAATGTCAGAATTTAAATCTGTTATCTTTTTGTTTGTTTTGAAAATGTGTTTTCTAATGGAAAGCTTTGATATAAAAATCAGGAGCCTTCTCAGGTCTTTAATTTATAATAAAAATTGAACCTCTAGCAAATATTATTTTCCTCCCAATTAAAAAAAAATAATTCACCCTAGAAAGTTTTTGATCAAGAAAAAGACAGCCTTTCACAATCAGATATAAATTCTTGGATGTTCTGAAAGGTTGTAACTTTGCCAATTCTACAGGGGAAAAAAAAAAAAAAGGATAATTTGATACATAAAATTCTTCAGCATTTTCTCTTCCCCCAAATATAGCACCATTTTTATCTGCTTGTTAGGTCACCTGAACAGAAAGTACTTTAGAATTGTGGAAAACATGACAAATCAGGTCTTATCTTCAAAGGTGGTGGTGGCAAGATGCAAAGGAATTTCAAACTCCCCAGATATCAAGGAAGAATTTAATTATGAAGTGATTTACTACAGTATTTTGGTACTATAATCTGCCTACAATACAGGAACAGGTCACAGAAAAATCCAAGCAACTCTGGGTCATTTGTGTATCTTCAAATGTTTAATATACGTATATTCAAAGGTTTAATATAATGCTAGATAAGAATATCAGAAATAGAAACACAATCCTTTTTCTAAGAGGTCCTGAATAAAATTCCTTAAGATACCCCAAGGGAATTAACAGAGACAAATCTGAACCCTCATCCATACTGGGAAAACGCCTGAAGTGGGCACCCCAGCGATAAAACCAGCTTGATCCAGTTCCAGCTCTCCTGAAACCCCTGCTTAGGGGAACCTTCACATCCAGCGCTGTGGCACCAGACACTTAACAGCAGACAGCACAGAAATTATGTTGTAACTCAGAACCTTTCCCATAGCCTTCTCCTGATCTGAGGATTAGATTAGCGCAGTCACCCTTCAACAGGCTGGCCCAGTCTGCCCAGTACTACTCCAGCAAGGCCTGCACTCTCTAACCCCACCTCCACATAGCTCCCACTTTGGGGATAAAACTACTGAAGCACAAACCTGGTGGGTTGGTTTTACTTATTATAAAGAAAGATTTTGGCTTGATAGCATCTTAAAAAAAATAATAAATAAATAAAACAATTGTTGAAATACTGGAGAAAACAAAACAGGGGAGGGGAGACGATGCAAAACCATCCAGTTACAAGTCTGTCTGGCCACTTCACCCAGCAGGACTTCTTCACACCAAGGGGTACAATCTACATGTTTTTGCACAACCACTTTGAAGAACTAACACCCCCCCAACGCAAAACTCCGACATGTTGTATTTTACAGCCCATATACGGCCCGTAAGGAAAGGGCGGGCAGTAACATGGCATCTCTGAAGAGACCAGCGCTGGTACGGTGTGAGCAGAGAAGCACTCCAGCTAGGAAGATATTAAGACTTATTAAAACTGTACCAAAGCAGGGATTTACCCTGTGTCAGGCATGCCCGGGGCTGGGACCCTCCGAACGTAGCCCGGGACCCCCATCAGAGGACGCAGCAGAGAGAGGACCACCATCACCGCGCTGTACGGTCACACCTAGTCGTGGCACCGTATATATTGTGGGCATGTCCAGCAAATTGAGGAGGAAGAGGTGGGAACCGATCAATCCTGAAGCCTTTTATCCAGCTTCTCAAAAATTCTCCATCACTTTCAAACGCACAAACCACTCACTCTGCTTCAGACGTATAAGCACAGCATTCGAAATGTTTAACAGCTGTCACTCCTCATTCCACTATCAGTAGCGTAACCTCAAATTACAATTTTGTTTGCATAAAAATGCCATGCAGTAAGTGACTGAGCACGGAACTTTTTTTTAGCCAGCTGTCACTACGTCCGTTGTTGAGCAGCGCTTTCATAGCTGTTGTATGAAAATCTTGTCCTGGTATTTTAATATACACTAGGGCAAAACTTATCCCAAAGCATTTATTAGAGTCAATAAATATCTCTATAGTGTATTTTAGCATAAATGACCATGTTTTTTCCTGCATTAACTGATCAACTGCCGTATAAACCATCTGTGCAATATCAGCAAAGCACAAATAAGTTATGTCTTACAGTACCATGCAGTTGATTAGTCTAGTCTCATTTGAGAATTATCTAATACAGTTCCACCAAGCTGATGTGCACAATTTACCATAACTGCGTATTTCTGTCTCTTGTGTACACGCTTCTATTACTTATAACAATATTTCCCATATTACTGTCACGTTACAATAATCAAAATATTTTGTGAACCTCAGTGCTAAACTCTATTTCTAGTAATTGCATATACTTGGACTAAAATAATTTATATCGGGATATTACGAAAAAAATTACTAAATTTAAGGCATTTTCACAAGTACAGTTCACTATTGGAAGGATATGCTTTGTAAAACAGGTAATTTAATGTCTCATAAATTATTTCTTGATAAACACTACATCTACCAGGCCACGCTGTTTACCAGCTGCTGCTTTTAAAAGGCTTTTTTTTAATTTGAGATGAAAGAAGAAAATAAACTAAGATCTTCAGTGGCAACCAAGAACACGGAAACAGGTATGGATCAATCTTTCCTTTACACATCTTCACTACCACTCAAATAAAAAGTAAGTGAAGGACCTTTCCTTAAAGTCTGATAAAACAGTTCCACGGTCAGATCTGATTATATAAAAGTTCTGACTCACAGCAACTGGAAAGACTTTTTTTTTTTTCTTTAAAAAGAAGTTTTATTAAACATATGTGCACACTTCCAAACGTCTGGAATTCCAAGCATTTTTCTCATGACTGGAACATTGTACCCACTCACGGCCTCTTGCACGCAGTCCTTGCAAAGTAAAACTGAATTCAAGGGCATGCAGATGACACATGGAAATTCTGTCTAATTTTTTCTCCTGAATTTACACAAAGTCCGGAGAGATGTAATGAATGCTATAGGAGAGGAGCACACTGTGTACAAAACCACTGTTACCTAAAAGAAGTATTTCCCCATCAGCCTCTGCTCAGTTCCATTCTGCACAGACCATAAAAAGATACTGCTCAGAGCAAAGAAAATCCAGAGAAGTAAACCGAGTGTTGAACTGTTCTTACAAAAAAGTTATCAGAGATTTAAAATCCAACACGTGCATGAGAGTCAGAGCACCTGCCTTAAAAAAAGTATAAAACTAGAAAGGAATTTTGTCAGGAACGCACTTCATCACTACCTACATTACAAACACTTCAGTAGCATAGGAAAGGAAGCAGCAATGCCCAGCAGAACAGCAGCCCTTTCTGCTAAGGACTGAAGCTTAGCTTCAAACTTCAGTGAAATTCAAGCAGCAGGCAATGCAGCATGATTCATCTTACATCCCGACGATATTACTAGTCACTAAATTCATAGCGTGAAGTTTACAGGGTGGCTTGAGCATTGCCTTCTCGCTGGATGGCTGCAAAGAATGGAGACCGCCGTACCACTGGAACCAAAACCTGCAGGAGACCACCTGGGTTACAAGACCTGTGCTCTTTCACTGCAGGTAACCCCATTTGTTAATTAGTTTATGATGGGAATTAACTACAGCTATTGCACAACCTATTGCAAAAGAGCCAGTGTCATTTGCCCTTATAGTTGAAGAGATAAAAAGTTTACTTTTTGCTTTTACTTGTACGACTCCAAATCAGTCACCTAGCCAAGCCTCACATAAGGATGTTAATGCCACACTTTTTTCCAGCTTTTTTCCAAGTTTATTTAGGCGGCTAACTGTCTGGAGCAGGAATCACCCCTTATTAGGTTCATGTCATTCCCGACATGTTGCTAACACAACTGTAATTCAGGTCTCTGAGCGCCTGTGTCTTTTGTTACTTCACCATGCGGTGGGTTTTGCAGAAGATCTCGGTCCCCTTCCTGCAAAGAGGTAAACCAAGAATGCAGAACGAAGAACACTTCAATGAGGGGCACCCCATCCTCACCTGCTTCAGAAAATTTCAAAGCAGTTCAAAGTACAAATCTATGAAATAGAAAATGGGCACAGAAAAGGACAGACTGGTAATTTCCACTGACTGAGGGTGCTACAAGCCCATCTACAAAAAAATTATTGAAAGCCATAATTATTCATTAAAGGAAAAATCTCAGCATCATTTTTAAAACGTCTGTTTTCTACCCAAAAAAAAACCCCTACTCTTCATTACAATGAGAAATATCCCAGACACACCAAGGATGGTAAATACAAGCCAGGGCTAAACATTCCAAGGACTGTAAACATATGGATAAGACAGTGCTCATTCCCATGAGTCTTTCAATGCTTGGATTTTTTTTTTTTTTTAATAAAATTAAAGTCTAGTATAGGCTTAAATTATTACTTCCTGTCTAGCAAAAAGTTTAGGTCACTTAATTTGGTTAAATACTGTTGAAATCAAGGGGACCTACATATACACTTAAATTCCCTCCCTGCTGAGTAAAGCACTAGAGCACGTGCTAAACGTGCCTTTGGGAATCAGTGCCTCACGCTGCACACTCTGCAGATATTTAGGCACATGTTTAGTTTTGTTACCATTAATATTTCCATTGATAAACGTGTCCATGGCTGTTGGCAGGCACAAGATATCGAGCACTACCGAGGAGGCAATTATGGCGAACAAATTACAACTGCAGAATTACTTCTCTTTGTAAATGAAATCCCCACAGAGATCTATGAAAGATTTAGTCATATGAAGGGATACAAGTAAGGGAGTCAAAGCATTTAAGGTGAAAAACATACTACAAAAGTAAAGCGAAGCCTTGTCACAGCTGACAGAGAAGTCAATTTTCTTCGCTCAACTTCCACTTTTTTTTTTTTTCCTGAACTCATTGTACTTCAGCTGGGTATATAAATCAATAAATCAAAACCACAATATCTGTACTTTTAATTCTGCATAAGTAATGAACAGTTTTCGCTTCTACTGCAATCAGAACCCCCATATAGGAAAATATAAGGCAATTGATGCCATATGTCTCGCTGTATTGTTATTCCAGATGTATTCCTTGGAGTCACAGAATTGAAGTTCCTGTTTCCTTCAAACAACACATTCCTATGAACTCAAACGAAGCAATTGAGCATAAAGCAGTTTATTAATATGATTAATTTATTTTGTAATATTCCGTTCCTGCACTGTTTTCTCCTACAACATGAGTACAAACGAGACAATTCACCTATGACATCACAAATTGCCAAGAAGCACAAATGCACTTAGCTTTAGTTTTTTGCCTGAGAGTTCTCTGGCCAGAATGATGACCTTACACTTACACAGGCATTGGAGAACCAATCTTTAATTTCCACAGGCACTGACTAATTTTGCCCATACAGCGAAGCAGTTGGGTTTGATCAGAACGCCTGTTTTTAAGAAGCCACGAAGTTTCATTATCTTCCTCTTTAGCCTGTACCAAAGAAAGAAAGAAAGAACAACGCAGAATTTTTGTGGGAATATTTGCTTAATTGAAGGTTAACGGTGCTAAGTGCTGCTAACAGAACACCAGAAACAGGGAAGGGAGTTTAAGCAGTAGCAGCTTTCCCACATTGCCCTGCCAACAACCTCAGCCTTCTTGGGCTATTTTCTCTAAGGGCTAGAAGTAATTAAGTTTCATTGCTAAATCAGTCTTGAGCCTGTCTTGAGCAGAAAAAATCATTTATACTTAATTGCATGTGGTGATGTGGTGAGCAGTCCATTAGGCAGACTGCAGATACCATTATATTTTTTGTGGCTCTGCAGGATACTTAAAAATGAAAGGTCATTGTTTTATCCAAGCAGTCACTTGTATAATACATATTTCCTATGGAAAACAGTGCTACTTCAAAAAAAGGTTCATTATTTGAGTTTGTGTTACATAGTAATGCTAAACCTTACTTTGAGGGTTGTCAAGTTTAAAAACACAAGTTTCTGAAACACAGAAACAACGAAACAGAGTATTCTACTATAATAAGCATACAAATATTTAACAATATTAAAACTGTATCAATTATAGCACAAATATTTAAAAACTAGTATATATAAAAAGAAAAAACTAAACCGCCCACCATTTTTAATATAGGCAGATGCATATATTACATATATTCATCGTCATACACACACATCTGAACACATGCACGTGTCCAGAGGAATGTTCTCAGTGACCTTAAGAAACTCTGCATACTGCTTGCTAATCAGAACCACATATTTTTCACCTGATTCCATCAACAAAGAATTAGTTTCCATAAAATTGTAACTGACAGGAACAGATTGGTTTCATGGTTCAGAGTGGGAGTATTGTTCCAACAGTTCAGGCATGCCAACATTCCTGCTGCTGGCAGACCTGACCCTCACCCATCGTAACCATCTCACACCGCGAGACCAGTCAAGAAAAACAATGTAATTCTGAGAAGACAGTGATATAATATTATGAAAAGATTATGGTAACTTATTGCAAAGAACCAATGCAGGCAGTTACTACAGAACCTAACAATATAAAGGTCAATTAATGCCCACTCTTACTGATTCTCAAAGCACCCTCAAGGATCACACTTCAGCAGTGAGCAACAGCATTTGATGTGCCTCATCACAAAGACTTGCTTTCCATTTGCAGAGGTACTTGAATGTCTGAGGCTAGACTGTGCTCCTGAACATGCTCTTGTCTAGGTACAGGGTTGGCCTCCCAGGGCAAACTCACAGAAGTTCTTTAAAGGAAGGAAGAAAATGAAAGATTTTTAAGCATGAAACGATTTCGGATCACTGGATGGTGGTACCAGACTTACGGTGTCCATAAAAGCCAGTTGATCTCACCCAGTGAGCATCATGATCTGGCATACAGTGGAGATGCTCCGGAGGCTCTCCTCTCCTGCCACCAAGTAATATTACACAGAAATACTACACCTTGTTTAGGCCACTGGCACCCAATTCTAGCAGCTAACCTCCCTGTAACTTTGGAAAGAACAGCAGTATTTTCTCGTATCACTCCTCAGCCTTTACAAGCTCGAACTGCTTACCCTAGGTGCTGTCTTTTCATTTTTCTACAGCTTAAGAGCAGCTTATGTAAGTTTAAAATTTTGAATTTTAAATAATATTATGCAAATATATGCCTAATAAAAATGTCATTATCCTAGTTTTACACATAGAGAAAAATACACTGCAAAGTTCAAAAATTTAGCTCTTTAAACACAAACAGAATGCTTCAGAATGGAAGGGACCTCTGGATGTCACCTGGTCCAACCCCCCTGCTCAAGCAGTGCCACCTCGAGCCAGATGCCCAGGACCACATCCAGATGGCTTTTCAGTCTCTCCGAGGATGGAGCACGGAGACTCCACAACTCTCCAAGCAACCTGTGCCAGTGCTTGGTCACCTTCACAGGAAAAATATTGTTTCCTTACATTCAGACACTCTGTGCCCATGGCCTCTGGTCCTGGCACTGGGCACCACTGAGAAGAGCCTGGCTCCATCACCTTTGTGCCCTCCCTGCAGGTAAGATGCCCCCTGAGCCTTCTCTTCTCCAGGCTGAACAGTCCCAGCTCTCAACCTCTCTTCATACGAGAGATGCTCTAGTCCCTTCATTACCTTTAAGGCTCTTTCTTGGACTCCCTCCAGGATGTCCACATCTCTCTTATACTGGGGAGCTCAGCGCTGAACACAGCACTCCAGGTATGGCCTCACCAGTGCAGAGCAGAGGGGAAGGGTCACCTCTTTCTTGACCCACTGGCAATACTTTGTCTAATGCAGCCCAGGATTCCTTTGCACAGCTTTGCAGCAAGGACCCATTTCTGGCTCATGTCCAACCTGGTGTCCACCAGGACACCTGGCTCCTTTTCTACCAAGGCACCTCCCAGCTCGGTGTTCCCCAGTGTCCTCTGGCGCCTGGGCTTGTTCCTCCCCAGGTGCAAGACTTCGCACTTCTCCTCGTGAAACGTCATCAGGTTCCTGGCAGCCCCTTTTCTCCAGCCTCTCGAGGTCCCTCTGGATGGCAGCATGACCCTCTGCTCTATCAGCCACTCCTCCCAGTTTGGTGTCAGCAGGAAACTTGTGGGGGGCGTGCAACGCCCCAGTACCCAGACCAGTAATGAAGATGCTGAACAGGCTGGCACCCAGTACCGACCCCTGGGGTACACTGCTAGTTACTGGCTTCCAACTCAGCGCTGTGCCACAGATCGCACACACACCCCCGGCCTGGCTGTCCAGCCACTCTGCAACGCACCTCGCTGTCTGCTCACCCTGCCCGTACTTGGCTGCTTCTCTATAGGATCCTACAGGAGACAGCGTCAAAAGAGCAGTATTAGTTACTCCTACCTATCGCAGTCATTCTGCTCACGTCCCTCCTTTTCTTAGTTTTCATCATTTCCTCTTTTTATCAGTTTGCCAGGAACAATCCAAAATTACTCATGAGTAAGGAAATATAAACTATAACTTCTAGGATTTTCACTGAACTTTGAACATCGAACAAGAAACAGAAAGAGCTTTCTTGCTGACTGTAGCATGCGTTCATCCTCTTTTCAGAAAACCAAAAATAAAATGCATTCCAAACTACATTTCGATTTATGTGATCTGTGTATATGCAGGGCAACCAAAAATTATTAAAGATTACTTTTGTTGTTGTTGTTCATGCGTGATCAACGATTATTTTAAGACTCTAACGTATAGATAAGAAGCATAAAATAACTTGAATCGGGACAGCACAACAAATGAGAACATTGTTCTCCTAAAGGAAGGTTACCTTTTATTCGTTGGGAATCATTGAGCACAAGTAACATTTACACCAAAGTTAAGACATCTCTTTCCCACAGGGACTCCACATACATCATCACGAGTTCGCTGACACGCACGTACCGTCACTGTAAAGCATCAGAGAAAATGACAACACATTTGTACACTGGTAAGACCATTATTCCAAAACTTGAGTCAAACAACTTCCCAGTACCATATTTCTTGACCACCTAAAGTCACGTTAAATCAAAAACTAGATTGGGAAGTAAATGTACGTCCTCACATTTAGTTTTGTTGCCATAATTTTATGTTGTCTGCATTTGCCATGCACTCACTGTTTTGCTGATGAAAAAGAATGAGGTATCTGGAATATATAGGCAAGGTATTAAAAAAAAAAAAAGAAAGAAAGAAAAAGTCTTTAAAATAGGTAATTCCCTCCTTACTTTACTCTTGGTGGAAGACACCTGGCAAATACTTCTGTGCATAATTTGATTTATTTTTTAGCCCTGTGTTTCACTTCACAAAGAGGAAACTATGATTACTGCAAGATAAAAACATATCATCAGCCTGCATTTTAAAAAAATAATAAAAATAACGCATAGCATGATGCCAAATGCTTAAGTACTAAATCCCATTGTTCTAGTCTATGAAAAATAGACATACTATATATTCATACATTTAAAAGGAAAATACAAAGCGTTAATCACCCAAATAACTTTCAAAACAGAATTGGAATCACACATTCTCTACATTTCCAAATTTGTGTGTTAGCTTCCATCAGTGGTAACTCTCCATATGCTGGAATATGTAGCCACTATCCTATTTTCATATATTTCTACCTTAAATTCACACCAGACACAACTCAGCATATACATGTTTCCCATTCCCTAACAAATTAGTTCTGTCACTTTGCTTTAAAATTATTTGGAGTAGGACAGTATTTTTTCAAGGCTCATGATGATTTTTGGTAAGACACAGAATATCCTCAGCAAATGGCTTATTAAAAGAGCAAAACATTTCTTCAATATTCAACTAAGGTTTTGAGACAAATTTACTTTCCTCTTCATGACTGACAATGAATTAAAAACCTACGAACTGCATTAAATGAATAATAACCAGGGCAAGTAACACCTTCACACAACCGAATACAGGGCACAACCATCACTCAGACACTGCACTGGAACACCTCAAAGGTAATCTGGTGGTTTTCCTCCTCGGGGTTCAATGGCATTCCCTCTCTCCCCCTCCTCCCTCTCCAATCAAGCTTTAGTTTTCAGTGCATTTAATCAGAAGAATTATTTACTTTGGACTTACTTCCAGATAATACAGATAAGGTATGCCAGTCTTCAGCAATTAAATTACCTTTGAACTGTTCCCCATTGTGACCTGCCAGAAGGATTTTCCAGATGCCAGTACTATTTTTAAGTACTTCTGACACACAGCCCCCAAACCAAAACCTTAAGAAGGCAGACAACAGAACAGTCCTGTCCTTGTGGATACGTTCTCTCCATTTGCTGCTCCTTTGCAAGAAGTTATAAAAAGCTCAATACTACTTCCAAAAACAATTTTGCTAAAGAGAAAGCTGTATCTACGTAAGCCAATAATTTACTGGGGTTTTAATTGATGTTTCAGAACACTGATCCAAGATACTTTTTTTTTTTCTTGAACACATTTCTTTCAAAAAAAGCTAAAAATCAAAGTACAGATTATTGTCCTGGGGACAGACTGAGGAGACCTCCCTTTAGAGCAACAGGGACTCAGACCTGCCTGCAACTCCCTGCTTTTATTTTTGAAAGGTATTTGTAAAACTAAGAGGGTAATGATCACAGAAATTAATATTGAAAGCTACTGGCACTTTGGATCTTACACCACATATACAGAAAATAAGGTCTAGTTAAATTAAATTGATGCTGTTTTGCAACATTCTAAATTAAAGAAATACACATTTTTCTGTGTACCAGCAGCACTTAACCAGGAGGGGAAAAGACCCCACAGGATAAGATCCAAGAGACTGACAATCCTACTTCAAAGGCAGAAAAATCCCATGAATGTTATGACACGGCCTTACTAAAATTTAAGTTTTATTATCAGACCAAAGCAGATTTCTTTTGTGATGTCAAACACTGTTTGCTGGGAAGCATTATCATTTCAGTAAGGACACACAAAGCTCATTTTGACCCAGAGTGCTGCCTTTTAAATGTGACCTTGGCTACAGACAGAAGGCTTAGCAAGAGGAGAGCCTTCAGGACCACAACTACAGCATCTCTACTGCTGTAAGATTCATGTAAATCTGAGAAAACATCTTTCCTCACATATTAACATGACAGCAACAAAGTATCCAGAAAAAAGCATGGAAACCAGAGATGATGGGGTAGCCTGTGAGAGCAGAACTTTTGAACCGCGGATAATAAAGACATCTTTGTGATAGGAAGGCAGGAGGGTGAGGGGATCAGATGTCCACTATCCCACTGCCATTCAGCTTCTAATGTGCCTGTAAGTGATTAAGCCTGGTATGCCCCCAAGCTGAAATCACAGGAAACAGTGTGCCCAAAGCAATTTTATTTAAATGAAAATTAATCTCAAGCGATTCACAGAACTTCTTCAGAACTTAAAACGTTACGGTTTACGAAGCCTTCCCGCGTTTCATGTACTACAAATGAACCTGGCCAAAAATACAAGCAGAAACATCATCATGCCAAACCCCAAAATTTAAAAATCACACTTAGAATCTGGTAATTTCTAGAATAAGCCCCTTCATATGGAAAAGAGACCATCATTTAAATTAATACTCTGTTCCACGTCATCGTTACAGTACACAACTAACGACTGAGGTGTCCTAAGATTAAGATCTCTTTTGAACTGCTGCAACAGTAAGTAAAATTAGGAAGTCACTTCTAATGAAAAAAATTATTACAGTTATTGATATTAATAAAAAAGGTTCTTGTCTACATGACTTCATTCCACAGCTGAGCTTCCAGGATGCTGCACTGCACTGCACTCTGCTACGACATGGTGGATGGGGAAGAAAGGGCTTCCTAGAGCTAACAGCAATGTCACTTTAACATTGTCCCCTCCTTTCTTAGTTGAAATTATTTCCTAAAATGAACAGAAGATAAAATTTTACAGTTAAATAGAGCCTACAGATATACAGAGATATATATATATATATATATCCCATGCATACATGTAGTTTAAAGAGACAATATTGTTCTAGAAATGTAACTACAGTGACTACTGAATTTTGTGGTCTACTATTTACCATTTAGTGCAACTCACAAATGCAAGAAATTAATGCTTTCACAGTATCTTCAGCTTTTAGCAACATTTTAAAATTTATTATTTAATAGCACTATTCTAAAATATACATATGGCCCCTCATATAATAAAGAGCTTATGGTTTTGATTTCTAAAGAAAGAATACTCTGTTGAGTAAGAATTATCAAAACAAGTGTTTTATCACCAAAGTGTATGATTTGCTCACTTGGGAATAACTGCATTGCTGTTACTAAGCTCCTTCCCACTCAGACCAAAACAAATTGATGTTATCTTGAGAGTTGTTCTTGTTTTAAACCTTGAACCCAAGTTACACAGATGGCACTTGGACTATGTCATCTCACATCTGTCACAACTGCAAAGAGTAAAGCAGAGGACAAAGCCCATGGAACTAACAGAACTGCTGCACAAAAAAATACTTCCTATCACTGTTTCCACTGTTATGTGTTTACTTGTAAAAAATATAAAATAAATTGCATTTTAAAGACCCTTACTAATCCCCTTATTTAACTTTTAGCTAAAAATTTAATCCCAAGTGTATCATCAGTATTTACTATAAATACAGAAGTCACAGAAATTTCTTTTTACAGATATTTGGACTAAATTTATAAAGCTTTGCACTTCACATTATTTACTTGTCAGAAAATACATGAATGAGAACGTAATTCTGAAATTTATTAAACTTGGCTTTAAATAAAAGCAAAGACATGCCTTCCTACAACAAAGCACACTTTCGCGCATGGGTACCTACTGCCATAGCAATGCATATCATTACATACATTACACCATAAGCAATTTCGGGCTGGGAAGTACAATACTTATATTTTTGTATCTATTTATAATTCAAATGTGCTTGACAACAGTAATTTTATAGCTAATATAGATCCATATATTGTCCATGCAAACAACGTAACTCGTAATCCTCCAAGGAACCAGGAGTCAGCACCAACAAACCAACACAACCTCCAGCTGGAGGTTGGTCACTAACTCACCTGGAAATGAACTAAATAGGCTGAGAAGGAGAGTCAGGACACACTGGTTGGCCTCTGCCTGTCTTTACAGTGTAATATTCATCAGAGCCTTAGACAGCTTTGGACAGGTATCTCTTCAGGCACCCCAGCTAAACCCAACCGCCGCTATCAACTGAACCGCTCAGAAACTTAGACGCAGCCTGGAAATCCCTTGGTATACTTGTTGCCCATGGCATTTCATGAACAAAGGCTTTTGTATAACTGGGGGGGAAGGGGAAAAAAAACCACCAAATATCCTAAATTAATGGCATTCCATTGTAATGCTACAGACTAAAGACTCCTGTTTCCATCTCTGAAACCTCTTCAAAAAGTCTCAGCCGTTGCAGGCATTATAAAATTAACACTATCATACAGTCTAAGTTCTTTCTTTGCTCCAACTCTCCTGTGCAAGTCCTTCTCTTCCGCAATTTTTTTTCCCGTGTCTTTACCATCACAAGGCACTACATGAAGATTTTGAAACTTCACCATATGCCTCAACATTTCAGACAGAAGCACACAGTCCATGGGGCATGGCCCTTCACTTCTGAGGCAGCAACATTTTGGGGTTTTTTCCCCTGATAGCCTTAATGAACCCAAAAGATACACACCTGAATTCTTCCACCTGGAACTCCCAGCATTTTTCAGATGAAAAGAGATTAAAACAGTTTACAAATTCATAGAGATGTTATAAGGAATGGGTTAACACCCACAGGGTTCATACACCGCTGGTATCAGTTCCAGCTCTCTGGGAATCATGCTCTACCATTGTGTCCCCGTCGTCCACGTCATCGTATTTTTTCCATTAAGGGTTCCACCCGCTCCACTTATCCTCCTGCTCCATCTCTGGATGGGCTGTGTGCATTTGCTTCCCTCCCCTACAGGGATGGAGAGCATCAGTCCTGCAAGCTCAGTGTCCTGATCAGGCCCCTCCTTGTTCAGGACATCCACAAGACATACAAATCCTACGTGACACACTGGTTTTGCTGTACCACTTGCTCAACGTGAAGAAAACTAGTCACTTTCAATTAAGACTAGGGAAGTTTTCTGTGTACAGTCATCAACTTCATCTCAGCCTGTTCCACCCTCCTACCACGCACCCAGTGACTTCTGGTAGCCACTGCTGCCGATCCTTACCACTCCTCCTCCTCCTCCCGCTGCCCCGGGGCTTGAGCGCACAACAGCAGAAGCTCCAGGGGATGCAGAAACGGGAGGCATAAACAGTGAACCCCTGAAGACAGCAGCTCTAGAAGAGGCTGGCCAGCACAAGGAACAGAAAGCAGCAGATCTTACCCTGCTACTCGAAGACCAGCAGCAGGAGAAAGAGCTGGAGCAGCTCTGAAGGTGGCGTCAGGCCCAGGCGCCCGGCGCGCAGCTCCCCGACCCCAAACCTCGCGGCATTAACGAAACCCACCCTAAGGCTGCCGGGCACGAGCACAGCCATAGAGCTGGTGCGACCACATCAGCTCGTACAATTTGGGGATCTTGTGGGAACGAGCTAGAAGCGCTAGCAGAAACAAATAAAGCCTACAAGGCTCTGCCTCACACTCCACCCCCAAAACAAAGCAACTGACAGAAATAACGAATTAACATGACAAACAACACACTGAATCCCGAAAATGCATTACCTTCTGGGTTTGATTACCTCCCACGGAAGCTACTAGACTTCAATTCAGCCAAGAGCAAGGGAACCGCTGAGAAAATTCCTCAGGAACCTCTATGATCTATATCCCACAGTTAAATAATTTATTAGCACTCTGTACCCAATTTTGATAACTGCTTATGGCAGCACTGTTTTCTAAACTCTCAACAGTAACTTTACAAACCATATGCAAAAGTCAAAAAGCAGTGCAACCTCATTTTTCAATTTCTTCAAGGATAATAAAGGAAAAATTTAAAAATTCTATATACATAATGGCTTGATGAGTTGCAGTGGATGAGGAAATGTTGGAAGAAGGAGAAAAGGCATTTCCCATAGACATTCAATATTATAAACTATAAATCCACCTGGTGATGACAACTGGATTATAAGGGATAGTTTTTCACGCACCCTGTTTTGCCTGTATAGAAGACATGTTTGCACATTAATCTGTTCAGCAGTGCAGACAGAATATTGCCAGGTTTTATTTATTAATTTACAACAAACAAGTATGATTTTAGCTTCCAATATTGAACAGTTTTACTCCTCTTAAATGTTAAGCGGGGTTACAATTTTAAGTACTGCTATGAAAGCTGAACAGCACTTTTGCACATCTGGACTGCTGCCTCCGTAGTTTGGAATTTCCAATAAACAAGTAGCTTTGCTTTGATTTGCGCTGCCAAGTTCACACTTCTCAAACAGAATACAGTCAACTTTAGTTCATATTCAGCTTTTTTTCTGGCTTCCTTTCTACTTACACACTGTGCAAACATTCAGCAATTTCTTGGAAGAGCTAAAAAAATTTTTAATATGACTCTTGGTAATTGTATGTTTCTTCTGGAAAAATTAGTTTCATTTGATTAATGTCATTCCTCTTTTTCAGACTAAGTAAATTATAATTCTACAATGGAATTTAATGAAAAAGTTTTCCTTGAGTGAAAACATTTTTTCCCCTATGCATATTGCCTGATAAAAATGTAAGAGGAAAAAAAAAAAAAGGTCTTTTTATTTCTCCCACTGCC
>JAVJGJ010000014.1:8510754-8564628 GCA_035590215.1 Microhierax caerulescens | reverse complement strand
GGGCACCCACAGCTGCTCTGGGCAGCCTGGGCCAGGGTCTCACCACCCTCACAGGGAAGAATTTCTTCCTAATATCTAATCTAAACACACCCTCTTTCAGTTTAAAGCCATTCTCTTTTGAACTATCACTACATGTAAGAAGTCCCTCTCCAGCTTTCTGGTAGGTCCCCTTTAGGTACTGGATGTAGAGTTGTACCACAACTTTGGGAAAGTAGGGAAGGCAGGGAGGAAATGGCTTAAACATCAATTTAAATTTAAGCTCAAATTCTTGCTCCCCACCTCAGAGGCAGAGAAACGACAGAATCCCTTCACCAGCCCACTTTATTCACCCTACACTTACCGATTCTCTTTATGTCAAACAGATAAGGAAGCTAAAAAAATATACATTAAGATTCACAACAAAGCACTTTAACCAAGTACAAAATAACAATAAAGAGGATTTTTGATGAGGAACAAAACATACAGTTATTCCTGGCATCTTAAGGAATCAAATACATGTAGTAGGTCCTTTATATAAACTGCACTGGATTGCATGGATAAGCATGTTCATTTGAACACCTCATACGTTAGCACGGCCAAATAATAGCTCATACCTCTTGGGGGAAAAGTACATACATCACACAGAAGAAGGAACCGTGTAAGGAATGTAAGCAATAATAAAAACAGTTTAGACACTGTGGCAGACAATCAACTGAGCCTAAAACATGCCGTGTTCCCCATCAAATGAGCAAACTAATCCTGATGAGTGCAGAAACATCAAATGGGCTCATAAATCAGGCTGTTTGATGCCTCATCTGGGCTCCCGTTTTAGAAAGCTTTCAAAACACGGCTGAAGAAACGAAGCGTCTGTTTTGCAAACATTAAGAGTAGCTAACAACAGGTTAAACTACCAGGTGTCAGGCCAGGTCTTCACTGCAAGCTTTTACCTCTCATCTATCAGATGTTGAAAGTCTCGCCTCTTCATTGGCATTCCGTACAGAAAAAACAACCCTGGTGCTGAAGCTGCTGAAACTGATGGGCTTCATTGGAATTTAAAGGAGTTGCACCAACAAAAAAACATTAGAAAAATTGTTGGCGTGAATTGTCAGCAGTAAGATGCTCCTCAGATGCAGCTGTGTTACAGGCTTTGCACTAACACACGTATCTGTATCAGCACATTTTCCAGCAGCAGTCAGCTCCCTCATTCCATAGGAAGAGGGAAGGATGAATTACCATTTTACAAAAGCCTCCAGATAAAACAGCTTTAACTAGCAAGGTGTGGCTTTGTTGTTTCAAAAACAGGTCTTATCAAAGGAAGCAGCAGATGCCCATCTGTGTTAGGTCTTCGTTTAAAGGCTCAGTAGCTATTAAAAAAAAAAAAAAAAAAAAAAAGCACAATCAACCAGAAGTCTCCAAAAAAGGCTAATGGGAAAGGGGTTGTCATCAAGCTGGGAGCCGTCTGTCACCAAACCAACCGTTAAATTATAATGGCTAGTACCAGCTGCAAGTAAATCCCATTCCAAGAAAATGATCCAGAGCCCTGATAACTGAAAAAGACCCTTCAGCCCTTCCTCACCCCCCAGAAAAAGGAGGTGGCATTCTATATTTTAATTTTTCAGACTCCTACCACTGAAGGTCTTTCTCAATTTCTTCCTATGCACCAAGCTTTCACGTCCACTGTAGCACACTGCAGATGGGAGGCACAGCAACACGCAATCGTTAACAGCCAGACCCCGTTACAGCTTCCAAAACGCAGAAACGTGCCACAGAAACGTGGAGAAGTGAATCGGGATTAGGCTTCAGAAGTTGCTACAGACTCCGCGGCTGGCACCCACAGAGCCAGAAACGCAGAATGAATGGATCGCTCAGTGTTTGATAGTAATTGGGTACATTTCTGAAACCGGTGCTTCAATTGCTTCGTCTGCGCTAATTGAGCACAATGCAAAACACCGCTCTGAAATGCCAAACGGCAAATTCAACAACCTTATAAAGGAGCCAGGAATACAGATTCCTTCCCCTGCCCCTTCTTATTACAGAGAAAAAAAAAAAAAAAGGACTGGCCTAACTTGTCACTACACAAAACAGCACGCTGGAAAGTGTCCAGAACCGCTCTCTAAGTGTTGTTTTACTAGCCTGAGACTGTTAATAAATATATTGTAAACCAACTTATACTTGCTTGGGTGGATATAAAGAAACAATTGTATCACTGTTCTTACAATGTTTACAATTTACCCTAGTTCTTCACTTTTTTTTTTATCCTAGTTACACTGTTTCCTACACTAGTTTACCTTAGCAACTGACATTTATTTGGTCCATAAATTATCCTAATGCAGTTTAGTGCTCTTTCATAAATTTTACAAACACAACGTTTACAGAACATAGACTTGGATTAATTAAAGCCATTCCTACACAAATCTAGCATTTCCTTTAATATTTTACTTAGTGCTAATTCTGGAAGACACATAGACAAAGGCTTTCTCTTCCCTTTAATCAGGTGTGGTTTTAAAGTTCATGCATACATATAAATGTGTATTTTTTTATGTGTGTATTTTGTGTATCTTATTACAAGTGTACTGCAGGTGACAATGCACAATCTTCAATAGGAAAAAGACTGTTTTCAAGAACTTGGCATACCGAGATACAAATTAGATCCTTCAATTAAAAGAAACCTAATTCTTAGCAAATTCCACTTTTTACTTTACCATTGCAAGATTTTCAGTACTTGTTAGAAACAGCTTGAGCTACTTCTAACTCTAGATGTTAAAAGTCTTGCAAGAGTAAAACTCGACACCTGTACTGAAAGCTCAGGAAATTTGAAAAAGGGCTTGTTTTTCACAGGAACAAAAAAAGTTTGAGGTATGTATTGATAGAGGAGTACGGTAAATATGAAGGTAACTTTGGTTTTATAACATTTTTCTTAACTAGGTTTAGTTTTAAAAGGGAAAAAGAAAAGCTATTGTTATACAATAGTGGCATGTGAATATTCAATTAATATATTGAATAAGCATTGAATAAATACAGCAACGGCAGTAGGCTACACAACGATATAGGAGGATAGATATGACATATATATGGCAACGTATGTAACGTGCACTTAATATGCTATCTAGCTGTACTTCTGTCTGCTACGCTTTCTACAGAAAATACATGGTACCAATCCATAGGAAGAACCTGGGGTGCTGCGCACCCTGCCCCTGGGCTCCCAGCACACGTAACCCAAGGTGAGCAACACCAACCACCCCGCCACGAACCCATAGCCAGGGTCTCGCCGAACGCCCGCATCCCCTCACCAACCCCGCCAGACCGCCCTGCGCGCGGCAGGTACCCGCCGCGTTACACGTGGGGGGTGAAACGCTGGGCTTGGCGTTTCAGCCTGCCCTGGTCACTTGCCGTGCCCAGCAGGGACAGGTCGGCGCAGCCGCTGCCAGCACAGACTGCGGGAAACGTGGCTCACAGGCCCATGCAAACTCTGCACAGGGATTTAACCCGACACGACATCTCTGTGAAGAATTTAAGCTAACACAGCAGCACTTAGGCCACGGTAAAACCTCAGAGATATGATAAATAATTTACAAGAGCGGCGCAGTCACCCACCGGTGTTTGTTTTCTCAGTGGTCTTTATTAAACCAAATCACTAGGATTAAAGCTACTACAACAAAAACTGGAGACAGAAGTGAGTGGGTTGACAACTTTTCTGTTTGTTTAAGCCAGCCTTACTGAGGAGACTCAAGTTAAATATGACCAGAAATAAATTTGTCATAATACAATTTCAATTCTCAAATATCTGGAACCAATTAACTTTGGGAAAGTTTCAAAAGGGCCACCCAGCAATAAACACGAAATAATTTGTGTCTGCTGTCTTGTTTGTGATAATTTTTTTTATTGCTACCTCAGTTTCAGATGTCAGAGTAATGACTTCCACATTCCAATTAAAATGTCAATCGAATCCATATGGAAAAGATGCTCAAACCCATCAAAATCAAAAGACCTCCCTTATTTCTAACTTCTTACACAGTGAAGTTTATCAAGCCTAACATTCTGACCATTCTCAATGTAAATTAGGAAAATTTTAACACCATTACCAAAAGAATTAGCTGTGTCATGGGAGGACATAACTATTACTTCAGGAAAACGTTACCTATTTTAATGAAAAGTCTCTAGCAAAAATACCATTTAACCCTCTGAATGATGTAACAGTCATAATTGGCCAAATGATTTCATTTCCTGTTATAATTATTTAAGAAGTACAAGTTATTATGATTAAATAACGTTCTACACTTTCAGATATTAACATCAAAGATTCCATATACAGCATATTTGTCTTCCCACTTAGAAGTATGCTGAGGAATGTGCAGAGATTTAAAAGCACTTTAAAAAAGAAACTGTCTCCTCCTTTTTCCAGTGACAAAGCCATTGTCCTTTTCATCGTTCCAGTCTGAAAAGAAAAATACCTCTCCTGAAGATGCTTCTAACTAGATAACAGAAAATAAGCAGAGTTACAGGCAGAGCTGCTCACGGCATTTACTGTTCTTTAAAACTGTCCACTATTTGTTTATATTTCTTTTTAAAAAAATAGTATGCCTGGCAATTAAGGCAATTAACCAGGCCATGTGTTTTTAAACAAGCGAGGAGGGAAGGGGAAGAGATCTGCTTTGTCTGACAAGGAGGTAAAGCAAAATTACAGTATCAGTGTTACAAGGGTCTTACTGATCATGTTGCTACAAAGCTCCCCACCTCCATCCACTGGAACAGAGATTTCCATATTCAGAGACACGTAACCTCCGCCAGAGAGGTTACCTTCCACTACCCATATACACTAACAAAGGATTTAGTAAAGTAAGCGACCTCCCTCCTAGGCACGCACCACCTCTGTGTAACCGGGTGCCAACAACAACCACGCTGCTTGTCCAGAGATTCCACCAAATACACTCCAAAGTACCAAACGCCGTGCGGCTTCCCTCAGTTTTCTCATACTGCTTGCCACAAGATGCCTGGCAGTTTTATGTAGGGTAAAAAGATTTAGGTGTAGAGAAAACCGTGCTCATATATGTTCAATTAATTATTGCACGGCCAGCTAGGACACTGAAATGCAAACACACGGTAACAGACTACACACCAAGGTGCGGCGGAAAGCGGAGCGATGTGCTTCGGCAAGCTCTCCACCGGACCGCCTGGTGCAGGTCAGCCAGCTAACTGCTGGAATCGTTTCTCAACTTACACAGCAAAATGCCTTCCTGCTGCTGAAGCTAAACTGGCCCAAGATACAAGACTCACCTCTCCAGACATTTGAACTCACACTCCAAAACCAGGAGACAGACCTGTATTCAACCCAAGAGCACAAAAAGGGCCATACCAAGAGACCCCCAGCCCACCCAGTTCAATTCTTTGTCTCCAGCGACCGGCAGTTGAAAATACCTTCCCTGATATATATATATAGATATATATAGATAGATATATACACTTCAGCAAACTATGGGCAGAGCTGTGAGAACAAGATAGACAATCTTCGCATTTGATTGCCCTAATGGTTTTTTTCTGCTATGATTTCTCTCGTTGCCCAACAAGAAAGTTTTCAGCATCCCCAAGGTCCTGTTCAATGCGCTCCTCTGAGCTTTGTATGTCCGTGCATCGGTTTGTTTTGAACGGCTAACAATTTTCCTCAGCGTCCCTTCATTCTTGTATTATAAATAGTTCATCACTATTCCCCCTTCTCCACACAAACAGAATTTCACACACTTGTCTCCTACTCCTCCTCAGCCTTCCTCCCACAGGCTAAGTCTACTTAGTTTAGCTCCTCCACTTACGCATGTTCTTCAACGCCTCTGCATCTTTTTTTCCACAAGGTACCTTCTCTACTTCTATTACACTTTAAAGAGGATCAGAACTGCAAACAGTAGTAAACCTGTCAGCACACCCCTGGTTTATACAGTGGCATAATAATGATTTTTCTGTTTTATCCTCTATTCCTTTCCCAGAAGTCTTTAATATTAAATGGGGGTGGGGGGTGTATTTAATAGCTACAAAGTGTTGAACTGACATTTTTCTCCTAATTCCAACTTCCTACCCCTCTGAGTAACAATTTATATTATTTCAACACTGTGTATATAAAAAAGGATCGTTCTCCCCATGCTACTTTGTCAACAAAAGTATCATGACAGTCTTCTGCAAGTCTCCAAAAACACCTCTCATTTTGACAATCTTAGACAAATTATAACTTGTAAAACTTTGTCTTCTCAGTTTGCTCTTTTTTTCCAGAGCATTCATGACAACGACAATCAGTGTTCTTCCCTATTACCTAGTATTTTGCCATAATTGTCTGATCCTCATTTTTGCAGTGCCATCCTGATATTCTGTGGCTGAATTCAAAGAACTAAAAATTGAGTTAGTGAATGTGATTCCATTAAAACTACCAATATGAAGAAAGAAAGGGAAAAAAAAATCTGATTCTGTGCTTTTAAATTCAGCACAAAGACATGTATACAATTTCTCTGTATTTGGTTTTTTTACCTGCAGAATTTTATCAATTCTTCAATCAAGCAGTCTCGGTATTCTTCTTGTGAACAATTATTCCCCTTTTTCTGACCAATCTATTTTTCCAGCTTTCTTCCAAAGATGTATCTTACAAGTCTTTTAGCTTTTCAGATTACTACATAAAAGGAAAATCTATCCATATCTGAAATTCCTAAATGCTGGTTTTTTAAACAAAAAACTTTTCATTTAGGGAAAGAGGAAGAAAAAAAAAACAACAAAAAACCATCACTTTGAGATAAGCACACAAACTCATCCTTTTTTCCTTTGCGCTACCTTTGCGCCAAGTTGCATCTTTCTGGGAATCACGGGTGGCTTTACCCAATAAAGCTGCTATTTAAGACTTGAACATGGACCTCGAGGATCATCATATGTGCTTATCCAAACATTCATCAATATAATCTCAATAGCCAGTCTAAAAGTATTGCAGGAGACAAAAAAAAAAAAGGGGCATAGAGGCTGTCAGAGTTACATTATGTATCGTAATGAGATAAATTTCCTTTCGCTATTCATTTTACTAATCTAATAGATAGCAAGCGATCATTTATAAAAATATTCCAAGAGCTCCCTACAGGTTTTTTGTCCTCAAAATTCAGTATCAGCACTATTACCAAGCCTGTGGAGTATTTTTCTCCAAATCACTTGTTCAAGCTACCTGTAAACTCTTGCTCCATTTGCTCCCACCCATTTTAATTAAAAAGCAAGCAATATAAACAAACACTTTTCTTGGTCACCATGCTGTTAACTTATTATAATTTTAACACAAATGGACTCTTCAAACTTGTTTTCATTTACAAAAAATAAACCATCTCTCTTACCAGGGAGACTTTCTGGTTTCGGGGAAAAAAAAAAAAAAAAGTCAAATTTTTCTAATAAAAAGGTAAATATCAGTAAAATAATAGATCAATGAATTCCCTGCATTTAAAATTACAACTCAAAATTTAATGTTTTGAACACTGCTGGAAGATAAAAAGTATGCAACTGAATACAAAACAACGGTAATCACAAAACAGCGAAGAATTATTACATTTGCAAATATTTATCACAGTGGGTTGAAGCCAATGAATCAGACTTGGCAGGCTGAAGGGATTGAGAAGAACCATGTCTATACTACAGCCTCAAAAAAGACACATGGTCCTACGGCTTAATTTAGATATGTCCATAGTGTAGGACCCACATATACAGCTTGTTGATGCTGCTGCATACAAGATGACCTCCAAATCGAAAAGATTACATTAAAAATTAAAAAATTAACATGAACTACAGGTTTTGTTTCTTAGGGTACTGCCAAACACTAAATGACTTATTTTCTTTAATTTAATTCCTAACAGTTTCTTTGATCAAATGATTTCAGTAAATCTCAAACAACTCATCATCTACTTTTGCTGAAGGTCACGATACTCACAAACTGCTATGCTGGCCTTTCTTCTTAACCCAGCGGCTAAATTACTGGCAGCTACAAATTTCCTCATACTGCTCATGACACCCTTCTGTTTTCAGTTCACAGATATTCTGGAAAAATTTCACTGCATAGACTGAATGTTTTCCACACTTCAGACCTGTGTTTGAGGCTTCCTTCCAACCCCCCTTTCCACATGAGAGGGCACTAGTTAACACAAATCAGTTTGGTTTGAGATGCTGCTCAAACTACAGGCTGCAGTAACTCCATTTAGTAAAGCTCCAAAATAATCCTTCTAGTTTGACACACATTCTGAGTCTCCACACGGCACAATATACAAACTACACTACACGCAGGCTAAAACTCAGGGAGAAAAATTATAGATTTTTGCCCATTAGTAAGATTTTCTTAACAAATCACCGAGAGGCCTTACTACAAAATTCATCAAAACAAAATTAATCTACTAGCACATTCAGATTCATAAACGGAGTATAAGCGGGCAGTCATGCAATTCACTAAAAATCCTACACAGATTTTCTTCTGGGGAGGGGGGAGGAGGTGTCTAAGAACTGTTATTTATGACCATGGCAAAGTTCTCCAGCAAGGTTATTTACATCACTGAATTCCCATTACCTCTTGCTTTGCCTAAGGCCACTCACTCACTGCGATTTGCAAGCATTAGCAAACAATGCCCATATTCAAGTTCAGTGTATCCATTTCAACACAAAATAGCTGATATTGTACGCCAGAGTCGTGGCTCAGGACTCAAGGGGCCAGTTTGCACAGCTTAACGTGCTCAGGAACCTGGTTCAGTTCCCAGTAGTCTTAATTAGGCTAAGAATAAAGAGACATGGTGAACATCAAGGTTTAAATGTAAAGCAAAAGGGTTATTCCAGAAGTCATTTCTCAGACAAGCAGAGAATTTCAGTGTGTTAAAAGAACTTTTGTCACCAAAGACAACTGCATATTTTTATAAGGGAAAATGACCAGAATTTGTAAAGCTCCTACTGGTTAATAAAAATATCCCTAAAGACAGAAAGAGGGAGAAAAATAGAGACAAAGACAGTATGTGCACATGTGCATGTGTGTGTACCAGGAAGCAAGGAAGGGGTTTTGTTCTTTTTAAACAAAAACGTTCCCATACAATTATCTAAAATATTCTAATTTTTGAATATTTGACAAATACGATTAATCAAGTATTTGTAAGCAGCTAGTGAGGCATGAGCTTACGCATACCCCGACTATACTTTCAATCCAACTGAACAAACATTCTCTGAAAATTTTTGCAACATGATTAAAAGGTCTCTGAATTCAGTCAACATGCTGATCTGAAAAACAACAAATATCATTATTTAAATGGAATGCTATAAACAGAATTTTGCCTCAGAAATTGTACCAGCAAACTTGAATGACAGACTGAAGCCACCAGTTACTTCACCCAAGGTTACTGACGCAAATGATTTTATATAAAAAAAAAAAGTGTAACTTTCAAAGATGAAGAGATTTGAAATTGAAAAAGAGTAAATCATTAACACTTTAAAATACTCAAAGGTGACAATTTATTTCTAGTTTGATTTTGGAGGAGGGTTAAACAATTCATGACATTTTTAATGAGGTTATTTAACATTCATAGAAAGTCAATCTAACACATCTTACTGAAACCAAGGCTCACGTTTTTTGTAACCCAAGCTACGGCGGATAACCTTAACAAAATTCAGGAACATTGCATATGTGCCTATTCATTGACAAAATATGTTGTGTCAACATAAACCAGGTATTAAAGTCAAGAAACATATGTTTTTAAATAGACAGCATTCAGCCCCTCTTCCCGATTCCCGCTTCAGATCATTCTTCTTCCTAGAAATACCAAACACTGAATTTCCATTTCCCTGACTTATTTTAACAAAGTCTGCAAAAATCTCCTGCAATCCTCAAGACCCGAGGAGAGCAGCAGCTATTGAAGCACTCTGCTGCCGAGCAGCCAAAGATTACCAAACTATAAAGACACTCCTCAAAGAATCGCCACTCACATTACAAAAGCATTAAAGATTTGCATGGAAGTGACCATATGAGATCAACCTCAAACTATGCAGCTCCTCCAAAATAATCCTATTTAACAGACTATTGTAGTAAGACACAGTAACTGATGCGCTACTGAAATTTCCGTAGTGACTACTGGTCTGATTTGCTAAACATTGCTCTGTTGTGTAGAAAGGGTAGAGAATATAGAGAAGATCTGAAAAAGATCCTACCGTCACACTCGCCTCTAGATTTTCCTGTGGAAGTGCTATTAAAGTTCAGTTTGTCTTCTGAAGGCAAAGACAGGACACTAATTGGAAAGTTTCACATGTGGACAGGGCTCAAACCACCATTAAAAACTGCCTTAGGAAAACCAGTCAGCTTTAGATGCAGCTAAAATAAATCTTATTCTGTCTTCAACTTTCCCCACATTCGCTAAATGTAGTTTGATACTTCAAAATTACTTCCTTCTGCTTTACCAAAAATGATCATAATTCCACATTTTCTTAAACAATGTTCCCTCGTTAGAGCTCAGGTTCAAGAAAGGACTTTTTTTTTCCTTTCACTTTTCCAGCACCAATATTGTTTTCAAGCTGACCTGTCTTCCATCCAGACTGACATTTACAAGCTGTGCTAAAAGTTGTCCTCCTCCACTTTTCTAACCTTATTAAAGCCATAAGGAGCATATCCCAGAGACAAGATTTCAAATGAACCACCTCCCCCTGAATGCCAAACCAGTGACTGTTTACACAATTAAAAAACTTAGACTCGGCACTGTTTAAAAATCTACGTATCCTGTAACAGCATCACGTAAAGAACTTAAAACAGCCACGTGTTAACATTTGCCAGTTATACAAGGTTACAGCTGTACAACAGCACATCCATTTTATCTGATTATAAACACAAGATATTTGTTTACAATAAGACTTGTGAAATAATTTTTATACATAGCCATGAAAAACACTTTAACACAGAAAATACTTCTCAAAAATGTAGAAGTGAAAATATAAACCCAATTATTATTTCAGACTGTATGTGCAAAGGTGTAGGTTTTGTTTTGCATCACAGAAACTGTGAAAAAGGAGAAGCTAATTGTAGTATTTTCCAAAAAAACTCATCTTCGTACTGAAAAAGCTGTTTATAATTTTTAGACCAAACAGTTATTGCTCCAGAACTCTTCTGTGGAACTAGTATTTTAGCATCACAAACACACAACTGACTTTTATTTTGACAGCTTAAGAGTTTAAAAAGGAACAAAATGACTTCTTGGCTGAAACTGCTGCTGTTTAATTATCATTATCCTATAAATGATGTCAGGAACAATACCAGACTACAACTGGCACTAACATACTACGAGTGGATATAGGTAATTAAAAGCATGAAGGATTTAACCTAAACATTTGGAGCACAGAAAGTAATAATTAAATGCAATATATAATTAGAAACAATGCATACTCATTCCACCAACCAGTTCTATGGTAAGATTAACATCATGCAAAAGGAAAAAAAAAAAAACCAAAAAACAAACAAACAAAAAAAAATCACAAACCAGCAGGCTAAATTTACACTTTGTAAACTGCATTCTTCTTAGAAATGATTCCATTCTGCACACTTTGAACACATAATTGAAGCTGCCTTCTTCCATAAAATGAAATCAGTATTCCAACACCAGGTTTTATAATACTTTATTGATCCCAGAAACCATAAAGAAACAGCTTGACAACAACTATCATCAACACAATAAGTAGGACTGCCACAGCCTCAAAAAATAAAGACTCCAAAATTCTATACATTCAAATTTCCCAGTTTTGTTAAAAGGCAGTAGAGAGACATAGTTAAAGTGGATATTTACAGCTTTTAGCCAATGCACTCAGCAGCTCTGCTGATCTACCAACCTCAAATGCCTTTGCCCATTTCCTTTGTGCTCCAACAGGAGTAGATTAAATTTTGTGTGCTCCTGGTACATCTGGTATCTGGCAATAGGGCATTACAGCTGTTCCCCAAAACTCCAAGAGTTTGCAGAGGACCCAGCTCAAGACAACCTTTCCTTCACTTTTTGCACCTCAGCTCGCCATTTTATAAAGTAGATACATTAATAGCCTGATTATTAATACCCTGATTTTCAAGCTGCAGTGGAGGACGTCAGGGTTTGGGGTGAGGGAAGGAGCGATGAGCCTGCAGCAGCAATTTACCCACTTCACTGTACACCTGGGGTGCTCCCCTCCTGCCAGCAGCACCTGGACCCTGAGCATTGTCCTGAGGCAGAGGTGAAGCTGCGAATGGCTGGAAATATTGCTGGAAGCTGAACAAAATCCCTCCCTTCAAAAGAAGTACCAATTCTACACACACGTATTATCACATACAGAAGGAGAAAGCACTACTTTTGCTTAAGGTCCCGCCTCAACATCTTCAGCCCTTGGACTGCATTTTCCCACCACTTCTCCAGCCACTTCCCCTTCTTTCCAAACCTCACAAACTCAAAGTCATGAAGAGGACAACAGAAACCGCCAGGTAACATGGCCTGCTGCTGAGAAAGGAGGATGATACCTGCACTTCTTGATGATTTGAGGATGAAAATATGACTGCCTGACAACGTAAAGATCTGAGAGAAGGCAAAAAGACTGCTTAAGATTGTCATGAAGTACAAAGGGCAGGAGACTCACTCTCACAAGCTTCCCCCAGAAGATCTCTGAAATGCTTTCCCCTCACCAGGAAAACCTTCAGCTTTCTTGAAGCACTACGGGGATTTCACCTGCTGGGAAGCTTTGAATTCTCTCTTGACCCATCTTTTTGATTTATCAAATCACTGCCCACAACAATTCTCACAAATCAGAAATGCTATATGCACTAGAGATGGGGGTCTGCCAGCTCTTCAGAACCTGAGGTTAAACATTACTTTCATCCTAATTACTATCAAAGAATTAACTGTAAGAGTCAAATAGCTTTCTTCAGCACTTAGTATATTTCTGATATAAAATTCTGCATAAGCTATAAGCTTTAGCTGAAAGGTAAGCCTTAAAATTGATTTGCAGCATTGACACTTTTTCTAATTCTAGAAAGTCAAGTGGGTAGTTATTCACTACAAAAGATCATGTTAAAGGAGCATAAAGGTAAGTATTACATCGAGCTTCTAATCCAATGCACTGGAAAGTTTAAAAATGCAATGCAGCCTGCTATAGAACGCAAGAGACAAAGTATTAAGTGTTTTCTCTGACTCTTGCCAAATGTTCTACTCTGAAGTGATGGATGAGGTTTCCTGAGGCTAAGATGCCAAAGCCAATTAGCCATGTCAATCCACAAGAATGCCAGCTGCCAGGATCTAACTTTATTACTGTATTACTTAAAAGTGAAGACATCAGCAATGTTTAAGTTCACATGACTCCTAATTTTAAAACCTACTTTTTAAAGACTTAGGATGGGGGTAGTGACAATGACCTTAAGTTTCAATCTTTTACTGTCATCACACAGTGCCATGAACTATCTACAATGTGATTATGTAGTCTGTTAATCAAATTAGTCTACATTACACACTATTCAAAAGAAAGTTAGACTTCAGCTTCTTTCCCTCCTCATATGAGTTTTATGTTATGTTCATATTTAAAAGTAGTAATTTATTTCAATATTGCCTGTTTCAGTTGCCAAACTGCCTATCCCACAGAACATGATATGTATAAAGTATATAGCTTACCCATTTATGGCATCTAATTCTGAATTCCAAATAAAATTTTTGGAAAGTGTCTTGAGCATTTGTCAACTAGAAAAAAACACATCCAAGTCTTTGATTATCTGAAAACATCTGCATTTAATTTCTAAGCAAGGAGTTTGGAAATGTTAATCGTACAATACACTTCCCTGCACAGTTACCACAATAAACTCAATGATTCCGTGAAAGGGTAAAATTTTTCTTTTACTTAGGTATCTGTGGAATAGATCTGAACGTTTCTGTCAGGCATTAAAAAGCACTCATTTCTTTTAAATAACTTCCATATTCCTCCAAACTACTCAGCAAAATTTACTGCTTTTCAAGTAGCCTATGTTAACTTTATTAACATCTTAGTAAAAACCATTTTGGCTTTTTTGCCACTACTCCATTTACACTTCCTTTCCTTAACTGCTCCAGTACACAACCAGTTCATGGTATTAACTGCACCTCTTCTTGAACTGTTCTGTACCCTGGGGATGCAGAGAAAATGAGACAAAAGCAGAAGTACGACAAGGTTAAGAACATTTACAAGTCTTCTGCAAAGAGAAAAAGAGCTTTCTTTTCCACATTCTTAATCAAAACTGGATTTAGTTACTTTTCATTATTTCTAAACTGGATTTTTTTTTCATTATTTCTGCAGACACATACATATACATAACTAGGTATTACAGCTAATTAGAACAGCTTAAAATTAATAAAAGCAAGTTCTCAATTTTTATTCTACCTGCCAGAGTGCAAACCAAAAGAAAAAGAGACCAGAATCAGTAAAGAGTATATTCTAGTTACGCAGATCTTTGTAAGCCTTCTTGTTTCATTATGAGTTTTTCCTTCGAGATGTTTCTAAAAGACAACTTCAAATTTTCAGTCTTTAATTTGCAAAATATTAATTCCTGAAAATGTTGTATTCCATTACCATTTTGTTAATAAAGATTGCCTATTAAAACTACATTAAAAAAAACAAACCTTATTTCTCACTCAAGCACAGCGTCTTCCAATTCTAAACTAACAGATGATAAGCTTTATTCTTTGAGATTTGCTTTTTAAAATCCAAGGGATAAAAATCCATCAATTATGGTCCCTTTTCCTGTGTTTCATAAACCAGATTAAAGTCCTTTGTCATTCTGGCAAAGTGCATTTGTGATGCCTGACTGTCCATGCTGTGACACCAGTCATATTCCCCAAGTGTCATTCTGTGAACGAGGGGCTGGCTCTGCCTGGCTTTAAACCATAATGCAGAGTAAATGATGTGAAGGCCAAAGACAAATGTCAGATGAGCTCCATCTACGTACGCCTCCTATGAAATGGAAAACATGCGAGATCTTTGTTTTCTACTTCATTTTTCCACGGAGACCCAGGCAGTGAAGAAGCAGAAGCTACAGACGACGCCCTCCTCAATCCAGATGACAAAACAGCAGAAAAATACCATTCTGCAACAAAAGGCAGGACTTCTCAAGGAGCATCAAGTGACCTGACAGAAACAGAAGCAATCAACTCTTCACAAAATCCCAGGTTACAATGTGGGCCATAATAGTAGCAAAAACGTCACTATTAGAAGCAGGGATTCAGGATTCTCAGCTAAACTTCAAACTTGAGATGTGTCATCCCAGGACTGGACCCTCACGGAAAACACTACTGAGTTGATGTCTAAATTCGTATCAGAGAAGATTTGTTTCTTGCGAGCACTAAAATTAAAGGATTAGCTTATGACAGAAGTTCAAAAATTATCAACTACAGCCAATGGCAAGACATATGACCTCTGGAAACCCCTTTCTACCTACATTAATTAATCACCTGAGGCAGTTTGTCCATGAGACAGCAGAAATTTTGCTTTAAGTGAGTACTTGGGAGTTCCTTCTAGACAGCGCTAAATTCTGTCCTTTTTGCTCTTCATTTACCCAGGCAGTGATGACAGGTACTTTATCCCAACATGAGGCTTTGTGCTCCACAAGGCAGGAATTACTTTACGGTCCTGAGTTCCAGCTCAGTGTGGTTTTCTAAAAGAAAAGCCCAAGAGCTTCCCTGTGAGCTTTCAAATAGGACTTTTCTTTTCCTCTAAGTTAACCAGGAGGTCAGAAACAGAGTATCATAGAATCATTTAGGTTGAAAAAGACCTTTAAGATCATCAAACCCAACTGTTAACCTAACACTGCAAAGTCTGCCACTAAACCACGTCCCTAAGCACCACATCTATAAGCCTTAAATACCTCCAGGGATGGGGACTCAACCACTTCCCTGGGCAGCCTGTTCCAATGCTTGACCACCCTTTTGGTGAATAAGTTTTCCCTAATAACCATTACAAACCTAATATCCTTGTGCTGTTCTAAATAACTTACAAAACCAAGAAAATAAGACTTACTAGTCTAACAATTTTTACCTGTAAGAAGGAATTAAGCAACAGTTTTATTTCACTGACACAGTCAGCTCAGAAGGTGGCAACACAAGGAATGAAAGGAGAATCTAGCTTGAACACCATTAGAGAATAAATATACATTGTCCCTGCCAGCTGCTTCTATGACCAAAGCTACTGTCACCCCAGAAGAGGGGTGCAGGTAACAGTGACAAAGCAAGAGATGGTGGCAGGACAGCTAACATCCTGGAAGACCAGTGACTCAATTATTTACTTGATGCACTTTCAGTTATGGAGATTACTTCTGAAATGTTAGAAAACTAAAAACAATTCCAAGTATTCCGATCTCAGCCAATATACTAAAAGAATACCTAAGCTCCCCCATCCTTGCAGTCCTTGTATAATGTTAATACTAAGAATTACATGAAAGCACGCAACAAAATTTTAATTATCTAAAAAGAAAAGGGAGGTGTGCTCAAAACCATTTTACTAGTACCCAGCACTTCTAGAAACATTAAAATCTGTATTGGGTAAAAGTAAATCCATCCACCCTTCTTCAATCTGGATTGCCCCTATCTTTTGATTAAAATGCAACTGTACACAAAGGAGAAAAAAAGGAGCCAGTCAGTGCCTTGTTTATAAAATGAGAGTTTAGTAAATTATAAATAGAAAACAGCTTTTTGTGTAACCATAAACAAACCAAGTAACCAAATATAATGGTTTTCCAAAACAAATGGCACAATACCTATTATACCACAGAATTACCCACAAGGAGGTGATAATCCTGAACTTTTTTTTTAATTTAAAGGATATTTCTGAATTGGTACACAGTGTTTTACAGCATATAACAGCACTAGGTGCTAAGTTTCTCAGTTACAAGTTATGTAATTGACAAATATTATTTTACAGTCAACAGCACATTACTCAAAAAAAACCCAAACCTCTTCAACCTGTATCATTCATAGTATCCTCCCTCATTTAACTGCAACTGGCACAAGTATTTCTTGAAACATCCGTAACAACTCAGACACATCGGCAATTTTGTACAGAAAGCATTTGATAAGCTGGTGAGAAATACCACTCATAAATACTCGGTGTCAGATCACTTCTAGAGTACAAGTACCTTTCTTTACAACATTACCAGTTTGCCTTTAGCAAAACCTTAAAACTACAGGATCAGCAAAACCACAGCTCAGAAGTGTATTTTCTCTTGCCATAGCAAGTCTCACTCCTCCTTTCATCCCTCCACACATCACTCCTATGAAGCATGAAACAGTAACAACAAATTTAATGTATATGGAAAGTGATACTGGAAGGCCCTTGGCCTCAAACATTTGAACCGTGTTTTATATTGTGCCGTATCTCTGTCAAGTTTGGTATCTGCTTTGCTGTGCCACGTTATCTTAGGCTAATGGCTTTGATTTTTTTTTAAATATTGCAAAGCATGAAGATTTAGTGATATTTGGAATCACTATGACTTCCATCCTGTAAAAAAAAAAAAAAAAAACCAACATACAAATATCTGGAGTTAAAACTGACTGAGAAGCACTAGATACTCATTTCTCCATTAGATCCTGAGGGATTTCTTTTAGTCTGCACTTCAGCATTTTTGTATGCTCCTAGACCACATATTTCAAGCTTTAAGAGCAAAATTTACATGTGGCCTTCACATGACTGGTTCGAATAAACACAGACACAGCCAAAATGAACCCAGATTTAGTCTATTTATGCAACTAAAAAAATAATTCAACTGTAAAACTGTTTGGACTACTTTAAAATTGGTAAGAAACTTTGTGCTCTGCTGTATTACTTGTTCTTTATCACACACAGAAGCAGAGCATCACCCACTGGAATGCCTTTGATCAGCTTGTTCGGTTCAGTATTTGTTTAATGTGAACTGTATTTCTTAGTAGCTTTAACTACTTCTTAATTGGACTTGAAATACAAATGAGAAAAGTATTTCTGAAATAGCAGGCATAGGGAAGGGAAGGAGTTAGTACATCTGAAAGGAACAGCAAAGTAATAAGCAGGCTCTCATCAGCAGGCTGTTAAAGTGAACATGGTCACAGCACTCTCAGAGGTCTTCCAAAAAACATCACAAGTTTGAATACATAAAATTTTGAAGGTCTTCCCTTATTGCACTCCTCTTACACTCTTGAGTGTCCTCTCAGCATTCTTCCTCATTATCACCGATCTTTAACATATGATAACTGCATTGCACTGCACCTGGGAAGATGCACCTTTCCTCCCATACTTTGTTCTCACAGAACTGATGACAGGCATGGCTGTGTATTTCTTGTAAACAGTATCCCCTACCCTGTACATGAGGACCTATGTACAATGCTTCATAAATGGCAGAGGAACTGATGACTTAGCAGCAGAGTGATAAATAAAACATGTGATCTTCCTATTTCTGTGTAAACTTCATCCACATGCAATTGCTGACATCAATTTCTTCAACTCCCATATCCAGGACTTCAACAATGCCCTCTCTGACTCTTACTGAGCTCTTGCTAGATTTCTCTTCATATTAACTGCAAAAAAATTTATCCTTTCTTTTCCCTGCAAACCCACCATCTTCTGCTTCATCTCACTGTTTTAACCAGAATAGATCTTCTTCACATCTTTCTTCCACTTCTAAAATCTGTAACACTCCCACAAACCAATTCCCATTACATCAGCCCAGCTCCAGTCCCTTCAAGTCTCTTGCCACAATAAATTCTCATTTCTCATCTTTCAGTTGAACTTCTCTGCTTCCTTTTGCTCCTTCCTTTCTTATCTTATTTTTCAAATTTATACTTAATAAATTTGAAATAAAAAAATAAATAGTCCACTCCCTAATGCTCACTCTTTGGCTAGGCCAGATTCCTACACCTTTTCCTCCCATCACACTCAAGAAGCAGTCCTCAATAGCATCACTCTGCCTTTTGGATTCGCAGCCTCATCTTATGCTTGAACCTTACACTGTTTAATCTGTGACCCTCAAGAGCAACTTATTTTCAATTTCATATTAACAAGTACAACATCATACTTTAGATGTCATAGTTCAAAACAAAGAAAGCCTTTGATAGAGTGATGCACACTTTGAATTTGAAACATAGCATGTGAAGAAGCTTCCACCTTTTGCTGAAAAAGGAAAATAAAAACATTTTGTAGTTCAGCACATGCTAGGTTAACTGCCTCTTTGGTGACAACATATCAATATTCCTAAATTTTTATTTCTCAAAAGTTTTATAACAAATTGGTCCTAGTCTAGATTAGTCTCTTCCTATCTTACATACTGAAGGCAGCCTTTGTTTTATTTTCAACACAAAAAACCCTAACACAAAAACGTGGTTTCTTCAACTTAAAAGCAACAACTGTTGCGCTGTCCACAATAAAGTATGCTTTAACTGTTTTGAAACATAAGAGCCATAGGTCTTACTCATGGACAGTCATTAGTATCATCTACTTTTCCGGATAAAAATAACTGGAAGGATTACATTTCACTTTCCACCTTTTGTTGGAATCTTGGGGTTCCTTTTGATCTCAAATTATCCATGAAGGATCACCTTATATGTTCGCTACCAATGCATCTCTTAAAATCCTAGAAATTTCTTGACTTTAACATGTGCAGCCCAAAATAGAACTTGAAAGGCTCTGTGCTTCTGTGTGGTCTACAGCACTGACTACTGCTACTCTGTTCCACTGTATTACAGAAACATCAGATCTCAGACTGGAACTAGTTAAAAATTTCCAAACCTACATGTTCAACAATGTTAGGGCTCAGGCATATTAATTTACTTCTACAATCTCCGACTTCTAGTGAGAAGCTCAGAAGTTGATTTAGACTCTGCATATCAAAATTAAAACTATAGATCCTTCACACCTATACTTATTCCTAGTTCTTATTAAAAAAAAAAAACAAATCAACAGAAAATCCAAGCCCTGAAGTACATTGTTGTATAGCTTCAATTTAGCAGTAAGCTAGTCTAAGAAAGCATTTTTATTTGATTTTTCAACAGAGCACAAAAATGACATTATTTTTACTCTGTCATTTTATTGTGTAAGCAACAAGGAAATGCAACTGGGGAGTTCAGGTTCACATAAACCTATAATCACTGACTTAGTTAAAAGTAGCCAGGACAATTATTCACACGTTTCTAGTAGCTCCAAATTAAAAAACAATAAAAATGTCACCTTTAGAACAAGAGCCCTTACACCCATTGCCTTTCATGTTCTAATGCATTTCACTCACTGAGCTGGGAAACAGCAGCCACACATAAAAACTTTAACACACCTTTCCCCTTTTCACTACCTAAATTCATCTCTGAGGACAAATTGTCACACTCTACCAACAGGACAATAGAAATAAAACTTTCCAATTTAAAAGCCCTAATATGGCCATAAAAAAATAATTGCAGCAACATTCATAATAATTGCTTATAAAAACCAATAAACTTACAGTTACCTACTGTCTGTCTAATTGGGCAAACGCACACATGAAGAATCACACAAAAAGCCTCAATGATTTATTAATGCTCAGGCTGCAAAACAGTTTAGCAAAACACGAAACAAAAAGGACTAAGGAATACATTTAGTTCAATTAATATTTTAATAGTTCCTGACACTATTTTTACAGAATGCAAGAAATACAGTGTAATTTCACAATCTAGCTGCCATCACCACCAATTAAAACTTGCCAGCTTTCAGAATAGGGCACACTGCAATGTAAAGATGATAGAAATAAATGTTTTAAAAGCTTAGGAAATTTATAGATGAATCTTATCACAACATATAAAGTTCCAAACCAAAGGCAAACAGTACAAATAAGGTAACATTTACCATGATTACATAACTTGCTTACAAGGCAAATATGTCATGGTGAAGGGCAGTTTATAAAGCAAATCGCAGTAGCCAAGTTCACCAAAGACTTGTGACTAAAATAAACCATTATACTGAAGAGAATATCCATTGCATCCAATGGCACCCATAAAATGTAACTGCATCGGTTGACTTTTCCTTTATAACACCGTCCGATGTCATGTGGACTGTGTGGCGTTGCAGCTTAAAAGCAGCGAATGCAATAATAGCTTTCTCAGAATTGGGATACTCAGAGGTGCTGCTATTTAAGCACACCTATTTCACCTTCTCTTGAAATGTCCACTCCAAATGAATGATGGCATGTCCAACTACTTACCGTCACCTTTATCACCTACATTTCCTGAACAAGGAGTTTCTACACAGTTGCTCTTCTGAATTCAAGGAAAGCGTTAAACCTTCCAAGGTTTAGATTTCTTTGCAGAAATCAAATCTTGTTCCCATGTGTTACTGTGAGTCTAAACATCTAATTAATTAAATCTCAGGAAAAGGATTTCCCATCTTTTCAAATTAGATAGAAAAACTTTCTAGAGAAAAGGAATACTAAACAATAGGGTATGAGCCATCCAAGTCAAGCACCTATAAAAGTTAAAATGGTACTTGACAATAATAAAGTTAATGGCAAAAAATAGTAACTTCTCTTCTGAAGTCTGTAAGCTCCACTCATGAGTCTTTCTGTAATGACAGTCTACAACTATAGAATAATGCAAGAAACAATTTCTGCCTAAAAGAATTTGTTAAATGCTACAATTCAAGAGAGCGCTCTGTAAGGGGTTCGGCAAATGCATATAGAATTTCCAGGATATTTACCTGCTAGCAAACATATGATGCCACCTCCTTCCAAAAGCTCACACACACATGCACCCTGCCCCTGATTCTTTAGAATGACATCAGTCATCAGCAATGACTTCACAAGGCTGGAAGAGTAGGTATCAATTTTATGATCCTAATCTGTACTACGATACATGGCCTTTGTCTCATCACTTTTAGTCATTAATCTTTTCATCACCACCGAAGAGTTCTACCCTCGCACAATTCTACTGAGGCTCCAGCAAATCATCACAGCCTAGAACACAGCTCTTCAGCTTTTTCTTTCTCGTGGTTTTGTGGTTTCTGTGACTCTTCACGCAACTCAAACTACACAAAAAACTTTAGATAATCCTTTTGGCATAATAAAATCATTCCTAAAGGACTGTGATCAGGTTACAGAAGTATCACATATTTAGATAAAGTTAATGAACAAAGCATCATTTAGATAAATTTACTACTTTTATTTATTTCAATGAGATCATAAGGCACATGACACAAAATTGTAATTGATAGAAACTTGTGGTAAAAACGTTTGTACACACAATAGCTGATAGCAGTTTGAAAAAGAATTGATTGCGAAACTGAAGTATATGGTATTGAATTAATTCTGCAAAATAATGACCATTAAAAGTACCAGATGCCACTCCACCATGGAGGAGACATACAAAATCACCCATCGTCTTGGGGCTATGATACAAGAAATTCTGAGCATAGTACAATGAACTACATTTTAGCCTCTGTTTTACAGCTACCTGAAAGATCTGTAGTCACAATTTGCTCTTGAGATAATTTTAGTTATCTAATAAGACATAATCATTAAAGAAAAAGAAAAATCCTGGAACTATTAAAAAGGCAATTAATATCAGCTTCAATCAATTTTAAACACGATACATTTAAACAAGACACATTTACAATGGATTCTTACACATTCTTGAAATAAAGGACTACTTACTTGATTGGCCATGTAAATTGTGAGGAGACCTCTCCTACAAACAGAAATGATAAAATTAGTGAATGAATTAAAACATTTTGTTGCACACTGAAGAAAATCACTTTAAGCATTATTACTACTTTATCAAACATATTATTGACGGAGGATGAATCATTACCACCCTATAGAAAACTAAGTATGAAACCAAAAATAGCACCTTGATAGCACAGTATCCAAAGCGGTGAGGAATTACATGAACAAAGCTATATATAGCAACTGCACGAGTCCTGAAGCTGTCATGAAGGGGCAAGGCACCTTGAATTACACAGCACTTATTACAAGATAAAAGCCTACACACAAGCTGGTAACCTAAGTATACAAACTGTGGCCAAAGCCGAAGTTAAACTATGAATTTACAGGAAAACACTCGTGTGTAAACTTCTGTTTTGTGACCAGTGCTACGGAACTCAAGGCGTCTTAGCCCTTCTGTTTACATTGTCATGAAAAGTGTTTTCTACCGAGACTGCTGATGTAGAAATCTTGGCTCAGGGCAGTATGCCCTCCCTTTTCAATGCCAACTGTCCCAGCACAGCAGCCACCACCTTCTCTTCTAACCTTTATCTAATTTCTTTCTCCCCTTCTATGTTTGGACCTGTCCCTATGTCTCAGCTCATACCTCACACTGCTATTTAGACAGTAAAAGTATAAACTTGAGCTCCTGCTTTCACACTTTTGCTGATGCTACTGCAGCACAAGACTGAAACTGAACCCTTGACTATGCAGATGTGAGCTGCTGCAATAACAGACTGTATTAGATGTCACTGTGCTCCAGATGAAAAAAAAAAAAAGTTATTTTCTATACATCATTCGCAAGTCACCATCAGCCTTGAGAAACCTTACCACTTTGCTCTGCCTTCATTCATTCCTCCTCTTCTTCAAAGACTACCTTAGAGACTATGGCCAAAGGTTGGAAAATTCAGTTTCAAGTGTTTCTTATTGGACTGGTGTTCTTAACGTCTTGAGTTCACCGTCAGCCTTGCAGTATTTGGGATTTTTCTTATTGTCCCTACCACTGTTACACACAAAACTTGAAAATAACACAGAAGGCACACATTCAACCATTAAAGTTTCTCAGTTCCATAACTGAGTTCATAACCTGAACCCCTATTTGTCTTTACATCATTCAAAATGTTTTCATATTGGTACTCCACGAACAACAGAAGGTCCCTCCCCAGGCTTGTACGTGCCATTTTCTCAGAATAGTTTTAAGTTTTCAAGCATTAGTAGAGTGCTTAAGAGCAAAGTATGTTAACAGAACATGTCTTGCTATCACTTCAGTTGAAGAAATTCCTATCACATCGCTCCCAGGCTTCAACCACCTGAAAAAACAGTTTATTCAGTATTTTCTGACCCCATGTTTAGGTGTTTATAACTTTGCCATGTTACGCATCCAGATCAAGGTTTTTCACTGCAGATACCTGAGGTATAGGGTTATTTTATATATATATATGTAAGTTTTACTGTTTTCACATCACATTGAATTTGCAGGAAGCAGTGATGCACCATCTTGAGTTCCACAAGTTCCTCTCTACTCACAGGAAAGATTGAAATTTGGCTTAAGTTCAAAATTTTAACTAGCAAAATCAGTTTGTTTTGGGATTGGATTTTTGTGCTTTTGTTTATTTTAAAGCAGAATTATGAATCTGTTCCTTCTATACCTTCTCCACCTAGTACCACTCGGTGCTTGCTCAGAAACAAGACTCTAGCATGGAAATCTAAGAAAAAAAAAAGCCTGAATCTAAAGATCTGGTTTAGAGGCATGAGGCACACAAGAAACAAAAAGACAACATACAGGGAATTATTATTATAGGAATAGGAATTAATTATTATTATTATTATCTGTAAACAAAAACAAAACAAAAAAAGAAAAGTAAAGCAACGTCTACAACCTGTAATAAAGCATCAAAATACTGTATGATGGTTTTGACCAGGAAGAGGTGAAAATTCACTCATGCAATAGATAATTCAATTCTCAAGCTGGCCTGCAACAATCACCTAGTCTTCCCACTGCTTAGCTCAGGTAGTAAAATATTGGTACCCTGACCCTCCTGATTACCAAACTGGCAGCCAACATAGTTCTGTGTACTGTAAATTGTATTTACTTTGTTCTTGTTGGGAAAAATACTGGATATTTCATGTTCCTTAGATTATTATTTTTTTACCTCTATGATAATATTACAAGTTCACAATAAATATTCAAACAAAATTTACCCATGAGAGTAAACCTGGTAACTCAATACACTATGAGTATTCTGGAAAATATCAGAACCTCAATAACGTCCTGCAGTAACACGCTTACCTGCAAGACACTACCACCGACTACCAAGTGACAGATGCAGCTTTAAGAGATAGTCTGTGCATTCACAATTTTATTATATATAATGTGCACAAATCAGCATGACTACTGTACGTGCACACAATCTACTGAAGTGGATTCTCTCCTGCAGTCTTTATGTCATGCAGGCAGGGATGACACGCAGGCAGGGTCTTTCAGCCTCCCACTGGAATTTATTTTATTTATTTATTAGGTACTAAAAACCTAAGAAATTTATCTAAATAAGCTTTAGCTTCAATTGAGGTCCCTTTTGGCTAAGCATAAAATGCAACTCAATGACCACAAAGACAAAGAAAGGAAAAGAGGCTAGAGAAGAGGAAGGAAAGAAATCAGAAGCTGCAGCACAGCTTCAGCAAGACCGATGTGAGAAGTAGGTGGTCGAGAGGAGGGAAAATATGCAGATGACGAATCTGTGCAAGGAAGTAACTTCCAGAGCTGAAAACACAGAAAGTTGCTAGATGACATCATCTGAAAGTGCCTGTGGCAAGACCGTCCCTATCTGCTGCCGTACAAGGCCCTGGCTAACTCCAGGCGGAAAGTTTTCTTCCTCCAAATTAACTCTGTGACTGTTTTAAAAATAAATAGTTCCATGTTTCAGAGGGCGGGGGGACACAACTCTTCCTGGCCCTGCGCAAATGTGATCCAGCAAGCCTAACTCAACCCTGCACTCAAGAAGTGGGTGGAAGTTCAGCCAATGTTGCACTATTTTGCAGCAATGACAGCTGATGGAAAACAGGACAGAAAGATGGAGGTAGGCCAAGCAAAAGGGTCACTGGTACAACCCAAGGACTGTATTAAAACTGCAGCTGGTAAATAAGAGAACAACATAATTGGGAAATGGTATTACAAGAGCAGGAAGTAATTAAACAACAAAAATAATTAGTCAGCCATGTCTAACCACCTGCTTTGGGGAGGTTTAAAGATACTAATGAACAGCTAACATTTCACCCCCAACGTCCACGAACCAGTGTTGAACATTAATCTCAGGAGCACCAGCATCAGCAGGTAGTTACATCAGTGATGGTCCAGCAAGTTCACTATGGGAAAGCCCAAGCAGATGCACACAAACCTGCCCCTCCTCCACCACCATCTCTGTCTCAGGCCATTTTCTTCCAAAGGCCACTCTCATAAAAATCTTCATTTTTCCACTGCCTCTCTCTCACCTCTTCAACTGACAACATCTCCCATATCCTGCTCTGTTTCTAATTACATATGCGATCTTTAATTCAGGAAAGAAAAACACAAGCCAGGGGCAAAATTCAAGAGCAGCAGAGCAAGGCTGAACTAGGGCAACGACAAAAGTCATCATCCAGGAGAGCTGCATCTGTGGGACAAGAGATGGGGTGGCATGCCCTGGTCCAGCCAGCCAGTCTTCTGTGTGAAACTAAAGAACCAAAGAAAAACTGTTCTGAAAACGTCTTAACAAGATCGGTATCTTTTACCTGAAAGGAAGGATTACATGAAAGCAATCACTTTTATTGTTTACCTTTAATACAAGTACCAAGGAGCAGTAGCGCTTAATATACTTTCCATTTTATTTCTCCCTTGTTTTTCTCCCCCAATTCACACTTACACATGAGTTTTCTTGTATGCTTGTTAGAGAACTGAGCAGGCAACGTCTCAGAGTTCAGTTATTCAGGTCACGTCATCCATGGCTGAATAATTCCAATCTCGTGGAATCCACTTTTAATATTTAAATAACAACAGACGACAAGCTTCCAGAAGATAATTCTCTTGTTCATTTATACCTTCCTCAAAGAAAAGTTTCACTTGGTAAAAATCTGCTTTTAAGACAGCTTGGTAAGACCAAATTCTAACAGCAATGTCTCTTAAACTATGGCCTATAAACCTCAACAGAGAACCACATATTTTTATGATCGTGCTGCCCAGAGGAAAGAGTCTAAAATAACTGTGAAAAAAACAAAAACACTATAGGATAAAAATAGCAAGGAAGCCTTAGCAGTGTACTCGGCTGTATTACCAGAAGTGTAGGTAGGAGGTCAAGGGAAACGATTAATCCCCCTTACTTGGCACTCACTATACCACCCAGAGCACCGAGCCCAGTTTTGGTCCCCGGTACAAAATAGGCATTGATCGGCTGGCTGGGGAGATTTTGACTTGACCTGAGGAAACAACATTTTCTGCATCAAGACAGCCAAGCATTGGAACACGGACCCAGAGAGGCTGTCAGACCTCTGTCCTCAAGAGGTTTGCAAGGCTGACCAGACAAATCCCTGCTCTGAGCAGGAAGCTGCAACCGGCTGCCTTCCCAAGGCTCACATGAATAAGTTTATCATTCTACAGGGAAAAAAAAAAAGGTGAAATGCAACTTCAAAATATCATCAATAATCAACTTCAATTTTTTTTCCACAGATTATAAAATCAGAAGAGATTACAGTGATAAATAATCTGGCTTCCTAACTAACACAAAACACAAACTTTTCTTTACTGGATTAGCCACTTCTTTAAAAAGGTGAAATTTGTCTTTAAGTATTCCCAGTGAAATCACTGCAACCACTGATAAGTTATTCTAATGATATTTACCCTTACAATTTACACCCTACTTTAGACAAGCATCTGTTCTGTCACTAAAATCAGTTACATCTTTACCTCCACTGTAACACTACAAAGTCCAACCAAGTCACACACGCACCATTTCTTAAACAAAAACTGAGTTCCTTCAGTTTTTCCACAACATTCCCTAAGATTTTAATCATATTTATGGCTCTTTACTGAATTGTCCCAATTTTTCAGAACTCATCTTCAAGAATTTAAAATTAAAATAAAGGAAGTAAAAAACAGATTGAAGATTTTCCTACTCTTTGTTTAAGCAATAGTATTTTGAAGTGAAAGAAATCATTAAGTGCAACTCTCAGACTCTGAATGCATCTGCCTGTGAGCAGGGTATTTATATTTTCATGCAAGTTGTGTAAATTTCGGAAAACTTATTTGATTGAGCCAAAGTCCAACTCCACTTACATGAGTTAAAAACCCTATTCATGCCAACAGAAGTAATGACAACTGTCCAAACCTGCATGCCAACATATTGTTTGTGGAACAGTTTCCTAAAGAATGTTTTCTTGCTTAGCTGGACATGTTATAAAATTCGAAGAATAACCTTACTTTCACAAGTAGCATAAGCTTTTTCTTCATATAATAGCAAACCATACAAAATACTGATTTTTAAAATACAACCAAGATGTTGTTTCCTACAAAACTCGCTGCCTGTTCTCTCTCCCTATTTATGGTTTTCCATCGATATATTTATGGTTTTCTTAAATACAGTGTTGCTGCTAAGCTAAAAAAAAAACCAGCAAAACAAACAAAAAAAACACACACACACACAAAACCCACCAAACAACCTTGCCTGAAGGTGGGATGAAACCTTAGAACATGCTTATGCTCGCGGCAATTTTACCATAAATTAATTATTGCAACCTTAGCAGCATTTGAAGAAAATTTCCAACAGAAAGCAAACACCTCCTCTTTCTCTAAACAGCTATGGAAGGGAGGGTAGGTGCCTGTCATTTTTAAGGTATTTCTCTCAATATTCATTTCTTTCATATGTTTTGCCTTGCTCTGTCCATCTTATATTTCTAATAGGCAGCGTTCCAGTCCTTGTGGTTTTCTCATCAAGAACTTCTTTTGGCAATACTCAGTTTAAAGCATTGTTTCCTCTGTTGTCTTGTTTCAGCTAAACCACAAACCCTTCCAAGTAGACAACCTGAAATCTAAATTCATTGCAATTAATTAAACATATCTGAACTACTATATCTGCATTTTTTTTTACCAGTCTTCTGGGGTTTATGATCACTTTTTTTTTTTTCTTGCTCAAAACTGAAGGGGAAATAAGCAACCAAGTCAGAAATAACAGGAAATAACTACAGCAAGATGAATACCACTATGTACAAAATTCACATAAATTGACTAAACAGGCACCTCTTTCAGTGAGAACAGCCCAAGGTGTGAGCTGTAACAGGCAGCCTGTAATTCGCACCACAGAGCAAGGTACACACTGGGGCAAGTACACCACCCAGGCCCCATACCCTGCTACAGCTCTTGTAACCCAGCGTGCAGCAGCAGTTAGTAGTAGAGATGGCTAGAAGGAGCCTGAAGATGGATAAAGCAGTATATTAAAAATCTTTATGCACGTAATTAAAGAGAACATGTTCTCTGATTAAACACCCTCACTGGTAGGTTATGTTTCTCCACATATACAGTGAATTTAAACAGCTGGGGGAAAAAAGACACAAAATAAAAATATCCAACTCACTGCTAAGACAAGAATAGCTTTAGCTAGCTTTACTGTAAACTAACTTCATCCCCTGTCCAAAACATCATGTTCCTATTATTTTCCAGAAGTTCTTAATGTTGTGAAACAAGCTTGACCTAAGAATAAATACATAGTAGAATGAAACAAGTCACTTACCATTTTTGTGACCTATGTGACAAAATCTGAACTGTGTGGCTTTAACATAATGAATTTATAAAAAAACATGTTTTTTCCAAGTTTCCCACAAATTCAAGTTTGAATCACTATTCATTGATTCTGGTGCGTATTCTGATAGTCATCACTTTATTTCAATGCATGATCCTTTTTTGGATTTTCTACAAAACTAAGAAATCACAAATACAACTACTTTCAAAGGAATCTAGTGGATTCAAAAGTATATATGGGGTGGTGGAATGTGAAAAAGGTAAAGAGCCCATTAAGTTATGCTGTATTGATGTTATGGTAAAATTTGAGAACATTTGGCCTTTTTTTAAAAAAAAAAAAAAAAAAAGAAAGAAAGAAAGAAAGAGTTAACTCTGGCTTTAATTTCTGAACATAAACTAAGAAGCTAACATAATAGTTTGCAATGGCTCCCCAGACAGGATTTGTGGTCTGCAAAAACAGGAAGAATTCCTCCCCCCAGCTTCCCTCCCCCACACACACTGTAAAACACACCACTCTATAACCTGCAGAATTAAATCAAACACACAAATCACAGGTTTCCCCTGAAAAGAAAAAGGTCAGAATGGAGAGAGGGGCTTTTTTCTGCTCTACAGCAGCTTGACACCACAAGCTAACCAACTATAGATCTGGAGTTGTGATTGCATCCCTGTAATAACACAAGTACTACAGATTATGTTTAGGGTATCGTTAATCTCTCACACCCACCAATTTCCTACTGACAGCTGGAGGCCAGCAGCAAAATCCTAGTGCAAAAGTTCACTTAAAATCAGCAGGAACAGATAAGCTTTCAAAATAACGCCAAAAACTATGAAAACAGACCTAAGCAGTAAGTTTTCAAAAAAAGAAAATTATTATTTTTTGAGCTTAGTAAACACCAGTAGTAAGTCTTTCACATGAAGACAACGTTCAGGCATATAACTTCATGTCAGAAATATACATTTTAAGTACCCACGACCCACTGTCTTTTTTAAAGGAACTTTCAGAATTTTAGGTTGTTTGAAGTAGGAAATGGACACCTTACACATTGGGTAAACTGAAGTTGTTCAACACTGCAAATCAGTAATACTTGCTTTGAGCACATTACATGTTAAATAAAATGGTTTCTTGCAAATACTCAGAATCTGTTGCTCTTAAAAGGAAAGAAAATAAACTCAACATGTTCTATGATTTGAACACATGCCAAAGAAAGGGTATGAGAAAACTGGAAAGGGAGAGAAGCCAAAAAGAGTAATACATTCCAGTTAAATTAGTACCAATAATTCTTAAGAGTTTTCAGCTAGTGCAACACATGATAACATCTATAGTTTAATTTTTTTTTAACTGTTTTATACAGATTTTCTTTGAACATTCCCTCCCTTTTCCTTCTCTCCCAGCTTCTCTGTGGAGTCTAAAGACCCAGAATCAAAACAAAGGTTGACCTACAGGGGGGACAAAACCCTCTTAATTAAAGTGTGACTTACATCACAAGATTCCATGAAGAGATAAAAATCAAATTCCCAAAAGTTTATTAGTTTCAGGAAAGGACTAATAGTAACAGAAGAAAAACAAATTAATCAAAACTCAGGAAAAGAAGAAATGCAGGATCTCCAGCAACTTTTTTAATTAATATTCTTGGTATAGAAGGCCCATCTAGTGTTAAGTAAGGCCCAAATAATAGTCTTGGACAGTCGATAGTAACACAGAATTGTTTTTTATCAGCTTAGCCAATCAAAAAGAAAACAGTTCTTCTCTGGGCACCTTCTCAGTCGGGATACAACATGTGCTGCTTGGCTGTTCTGTCTGGAAGGTACACACGTAGGGCATAAAAGCAAATACTCTCTTTTTGAGCAAAATTGCTCTGGGGATCCTTGGCAGCAGCAGGTCATTGCTTCTACATATTTTGTTGGCAGTCACTACTGCTTCATAACAAAAAGAGAACATAACAAACAGAACTGTTGATAAAAATTAGGAAGGAGAGCAAGAAAGGACACAAATTTCAGAGTTGTGTAGGCATGCAACAGTGACTGGAGACATACTCAGTATATTTTGGGAGTGAGGACAGGAAGGAGAGAAAAAAATCAATCTCATATAAGACTACTACTCTAGCAGACAGCTTGGAGTTGACCCACCACCACTGGAAATTCATCCTGCATTTGGCCTGTTCTCCTCCACCTCTACCCTGCGGCCCTTCTCAGGTTAAGAGCCATTCACCCACACGCTACCTGCACATCCCAAACCCAGCCCACAGCACCTCGGTGAGAAGCGGCTCCAGAAGCTTCCAAGAAGCCCCTTGAAACCGCTGCCTTCCACTCCCCAAGTCATATTCTGTGCCCAGTTTGAGATGGTCCATTCTACAATACAAGTTTGTTGATAAGCCACTCAAACGATCAGTTTTTTTCTCCTATTTCAAGACTTAAGCAGCCTACCACTCTTTTCTAGCCTGTCAAACTAGCAGCTATTCTTTTGTTAGCACGTTTAGAGCTAGTTTTCTCTTTAGACTCGTAATGTTTTAATGACTACAGTTGTGATCAAATTACACTGTTTACAAAATGCCTGAAGCAATCCGCAAAAAAAAACCCTAACATGACAAATCAATCCAACTCGATCAGGAGACTACTGCAGTTTTTCACACGGTGTGACTAACTTCTACATGCCCTTGTATTCAGCAACAGACCAGCTATTCCAGCAGAAGTAGGTTGTGGAGCCAGGTGTGCCAAAATACAGCACCATTTGCATTTTTTTACCCTTTAGAACCCCAGTGACAGCATATTAAGTCATATTAAACCAGGTTACAAATCCAGTTAAGAACTAGTCATGCAGAAGACTGATATTAACACTGTTAAGAGTGGGCCTACATCCGTAAGGGCCTGAAACACACAGGGTCCCAAGGAACAGCGGTATCAGAAGCCAACATAAACCTTCTCTAGAACGGTAGGCGAGCCATACTAAAAGTTTGACTGAGAGCCATTTCAGCATATCCCCATCGACTGAGAAGTCAATTTCTGGCAGGACATCAGTATTCATTTGATGATGAACTATGCCAGACACTACAGACAGACACTAACATGACATTTCACCTATCAAAGATAGAAAGAAGCTGTTGCCAGGTCCAGTATGAAACTATTATTTTCTAACTTCAAGCTCAAAGATCCAAAATGCCAATAGTTGATACTAGAATGTTTTTGCTAGTTCCTCCCTCAGTCCATTGCTCACAAGGAACAAGTAACAGACATTGAAGAGGAGCTTAAAAGGAAAAATCTATCATTGATGAAGCAAGATGGAGCACACACAAATTCCTTCAAGTAGACAAAATGACATTATACTACCAAACAGATTTTTTCAGTCTTTCAAAAAAATTGGAACAGTCTGTTTCATGCTTGCCTTTTATGCAGTGGATCTGCTGTTACTGCTTTTCAGACAGACCATCTTTAGGAGAAGGTTTTAACAGCATATGCTCATTTTACCAAAAAGTTTTGACTTATTTTACCAAAAAGTGTGGAGTGAAGATCATCTGATTACAAGAAGCACTCTGCAATCCATAGGACTTATTAAAGGAAATAAAAATGTGTCATTTTCTGTCCTGGGATGTAGAGGGGGAGGGCAGGAAGGGGAAGCAAGATGTTTAACCACAGTACACTGCTGTAATCTTCAACACAGAAAACCCTTGCATGGTTAAATATAGCAAATCATTACCATTCTAGGTTTCCACTTCCACGCTTTTCCTGCTGCAGGAGCTAACAACCACATTAATTCCTTGGGAGCAATGAGGCTACAGGAAAGAGTTACTTCAATTACAGAGGGTTTATAGGTGTGGCTCATATGGAAGCAAAGATTTAAGCTCCTCTTGTCTGTGCTATCTAAAACCAACATCCTACGAGCAGACCTGAGTACTTTCTGTAACAAAAAAAAAAGTCATCTTAAAGACTTTCAGCCATTGTACCATTGTACCAGAGGCATCGCAGGCAGGGATGTTACCTCGCCAGGTAAATGTCAAGCTTTTCATTGCCACATCAGCCAACGCTATAGCCAGCTCTCCTAGGCAGCATCCAAAGTTTATTCTATACTAGCAGAACATTTATTATTCCCCCTCTGGGAGCTGCATGTTACATGCAAGTATTCAGGCACAGAAGATGTATTAAGTGTTCACTTAAGCCAAGGAAGTCCAAATGAGTGTCTCCTGGATGCTAGTGCGGAGCAGACAGAACACAGTAATTAATCCACTGTCTGTGCCATTTGAATCCAAGTCAGTCTTGCAAAATAGTCCAATGTTCAGCAGCAGTCTGAATTTTGACATTTTATTTGTAGGCATTTCAAGGGGACTGCAAGTTTTCTAGGGTTTTTTTTGGGGGGGGTTGGGGGTTAATGATGAAAAATAGAATACAAAATCATACTAATACTCGATTAAATCAGTTTTAGTTAGTATTCACCCTACAAAACGAATATTTCCAAAATAGATTTGCCAAAAGTGGTCTTCAGAATAACAAAAAAATATTAAATCAAGTTTCAATTATTCATGAAACAGTGCAGAAGCAGCTAGCTAAGCAATCACCTGGGATCTATCAGAGCTTCTAGCACTGCCCTTTGTCCATCCAGGCTGGCCCCATGTCAACTGATAGAGGTAGTCCAGAGCTTAATGGGTGCTGTCTGTGATGTCTTTACATTATTATTCATTAAGTAACCTCATGGCTGGTGCTGTGCCTAAACTGGTAAATCCTCCTGAAACTCAGGGAACTGGAAATCATTGAGCAAATGCAGCCAGATAGTCCTGCTTGATCCAGGTCAGCCCTGACTGTAACAACACTAAAAGAAAACAAACCCAGTCTGTACAGACCCACCAGATGCCTGCAACACATTCTCCAGCACCTTCAGAATCATAGGTACTTTTTTTTTTTTTTTTTTTTTTACAAGTAATCTTCCAGTATTCTTACTCTGTCTGCCTGTATAATCCCAGAAAATGAATTGTTGACTATAAAGCCATAGCTGCTCTCCTGCTTTTCCATCTTGTGCAAGACTTAAAGGATCACACAAGCAAGCTGGACCAGCTGCAGGCTGAAAATTCCTGAAACTTGGTTGCTGAACACTCCTGCAGACGTGGTTACAGTTTCTCAGAAGCCTGATTAGTTTATAACCTGGGCTGACAGACGACAATTGCGTGGGACTGGAATCACTCATCCCCAATGATCCTTCTTGTTCTGTTCTTAACTATAGGATTCATCTTGGCCACTTTTGCCACCTGAAGTGGATTAAATCCATCTTAAGAACAGTTATCTAGACTGCCTTTGTAACTGAGGCACATAATGGTCATTCACTTCATTGATTGGGAAGAGATGACTGCTATGAAATAGTTACACATATTGCAGATGGTTAGAAAAGTTGAGGTGTTGACTGTAACCACTTATTTTTAAAAGGCATGCAGAAGTACAAGGATTGTATCTTATGTGCATACACAGAACCATGAGGAATAAAGGGCAGGGGTGAAGGACAGACTGACTGTAGGAGTAATTAAGAGCACAGTACGGGAGAGAAGACCTTTCTTGCATAAAGAACAAAATTATTTCCACTGTTCATTTAAATGCAGAATATTTAACTCTACAGCTACTTTTACAAACAGAGCATATCGCTTACATTCTGCTAGTAGCACTGCATCTTTTTCTAACCCACAAAGGACATGGTTTACCTTTACACACGACTGCTGCACAATCCAGCTGCAACTTCACTGACAGCCTTCCTTCATCCACTAGGTCTGGGTGATCTTACCATAGAAGGACATCAAATTAATTAAACAGGACTTTCCCCTTTTGAACCCCAGGTTGACTGTGCCTGATGACTGCATTGTTATTTAAATGCCTTTCAACAGTACAAAGTAAAATATTCTGAATAATTTTTCCAGGAACTGTGGTTAGTCTTATAGGTCTGTAGTTTCCTGGGTCCTCCCTCAAATCTTTCCTGTAAATCAGAATAACACTGGCTAGCTTCCAGTCAGCAGGGACCTCCCCAGACTCCCAAGATCTTTGGTAAATGACCAAGCAGGGTCCTGCCATAACATTTGCTAGCTCCTTCAGAACTCTGGGCTGAATCCCACCAGGCCCTATGGACTTAAGAATGTTCAGCTGATACAGTCCATGCTCCTCTGACTCCAGGAACTAGGCAGCTCAAAGTCTGTCGGTGTTAATAAAGACTGAAGCAAAAAAAAATTTAATGTCTGCGCTCTTCCTTCATCCATATTAGTCAGGAGACCATCTTCAACAAGTATCAGTCCAATTGTTTTCCTGAGACATCCTCTTGCTATTGACATGCTTTGAAAAGCCCTTCCTGTTGTCAGAGACAACATTGGCCAGTTTAAAACTCTAATTGAGATTTTGGCCTTTCGTGTCTTCTCCTGCATACGCAAAGCACAGCTCTCTAATCTTCCTGCACAGCCTAGACTCAATGCCATGTCTTTTTTCCTCTTGAGCACCACGAGGAATTCCCTGTTCAGCCAAGCTGGTCTTCTGCCCCACTTGCTTGACTTATGACACAGTGGAACTGCCTGCTCCTTAGCCACCACTTAAGATGGTTCTTAAAAACTGACTTCATTAACATTGATTTAAGTAAACGCAGTTAAATCAACTTCAGGAACTTTCTGTAAAGTTGGTATTTTGTCACTCACTGACAATGATACAACCTACAGAGATCATCAATCTCTCTAGTGTAAAATACCAGCCTATTGCGGGTTTTTTTCCCCCAAAACTGGAGACTGAGTGTGTCAGGACAAACAGCACAAGCCAAGTGATCCCATTTCTCAGAAAGACAAATTATTTGAAATCATTGATTAGAAATACTTCAGCTGTGCTGGCAAGAGCTCCCACTAAGATCCAAAAATCAGCAAGAGATGCTACTTGTCATGAAAAACACTCCCAAGAGCTGCCCATCCTGAGCTACCTGCTATTCACAATTTTCCCTCAATTACAGCATCTTCGAGATGGACTCCTGCACTCCCATGTAACCTTGAATAATCAGCATTTTCCCTCCTTCTCATAACTAAGAGCAACCTGGTCTAGTGGAAGGTGTCCCTGCCCATGGCAAGGGGGTGGAACTAGATGATCTTTAAGGTCCCTTCCAATGCAAACCATTCTATGACATGAATCTATAATCATAGCAGTAGCAGCCCTCAAAGCACGCAACAAAACATGTTCAAATGCTTACATGCTGTTACTGTAAAAACACAGATCTCTCAAACATTGGGTCTCACCAAGGCAGTTACTGAAGTGCAATGGATTTTAACATATTTCTGTTTAGAAACAAAAAGTGTTCCCATTAGTTTCCAGAGCTTGGCTCCATATTTCATAGTAATAATCACACTAGAGGAATAAAACTCCCAATTTGTTTCCCTGCTAGCTGTCCTCACCAGATTACACCACAAAATACTCATGCTAGTGATCCAAATGTGAGGGTTTTTTCACTACAAAACAAGAAATATGCAAAAATATCATCCCTCCATGTAGCTTGCTCTCTCAATTTCTTACCTGTAGCAAGTAAGATAAATGTTTGCAAATACACTTGCTGTATTAAAAGTGTTTGTTTATTTGTTTTGATCACCACTCACCCATCCTGGTGATTTAAAGGTTTCCCTAAAATACAGTGTCAAACTGAACAACTGTAAAACACTCTGAGAAAGGAAATTGTCACCTCAAGTCTAAATACACTATACTACTCTACAGAGATACATACCAACAAATTTGTATTTGAACGGGCAAACTTACAAAAACACTGTATTTATTTACAGCATATACTTTTTACCATTACTGTGCTGCCATATTCTTCCTTTATAATGTATTTAGACTAATGGTATTTATAGCAAGCAAATAAAACAGTTGCTGTGAGGGTTATCAGGAGAACATACACAGAGTGTAAAAATTCCACACTGCTCTTACAAAAATGTTTCTGGCACTTTTCTAAGCATAGTAATACTTTTGTTTCCAAGAACACTAAATATATGTACATATATAGATGCTCTCTATAACGTGCACTGTTGCATTGTATCACTTTTTAAATGCACATGCTTTAAATACTTCTATAAGAGTTCAGTATACTGATTTTTTTTGATGAAAAAACACCAGTTTTCAACTAAAACCATATTACCAGTAGTCGCCCAGAGCAAGATTTTACAACCAAATTATAAAAGCCCTAAATCTCAAGTTTTATAATACCATCAGTGACACAGTCTTAACTGTAGCAACGAGACAGGCGCCGCTATAATGTTAACAGCCAGTACATAAACATTAATGCAGCCTAAGGGGAGGAGTAGGGGGCAATCCCAGAAGGGTCCCTTCAGAAGCGACACAGAACTTTTAGGTGCCTGTAGTTAAACTTTCTTTGGCTTAATTACTTAAAAAGGGCAAGGGGGGGAGAAAAGTTAACCAAGCAGCAAGGCAATTAATTTCATTAAAAATGGAATTGTGTCCCTTCTTAAAGTTTTAGTTATAGTTCTGGAAAACCACTAATACATTATTTTTTGTATAAGAGCCCAACAAACTGAAATTTGCCATTTAGCTTATTAGCAAAACTCAAATGGTTTTGAAACATCAGCACATGTACAAAATACCAAAGAGAATCATTCTTTTCCCTGTGAGTAATCACAGAGGTCAAATACGCACCTTTCACTCACCTATCTGACTTCTTTGTCTTAGCAATCAGTAAGGTACAACCAATCTCATCAGATTTCCAGTTACAGGCTGCTCAGCCAAACCTCAAATCACATTTCAACAGTTTTAACAATTTTAACAAGTAAATTCAGTTACTTCCTTGCCTTCAAACAGTCTTGATGCCCCTAGAAAAAGGTAGTACCACCTCTTACAATCTAAGCCACATACCTCCTCCTCTACTATATGCTCAGTTCTTGTTTATAACATTTAATAGACGTTGAGAAAAATGACAGAAGACTGTAACTTTGAATTACAAATAGAAGCCACATGACGCAAGCAAAATTTTCATTTTGCACAATTACAAGTAAATAAAATTGCTTAACAACTATCTGAAACAACGCTTATAGGAGTAAACAAGGAGTATACTGGTAAAACAACTCCAGACAAAGGTTAATAAAATGCATGTAATGATTTCCTATGAAAGTTTAACACAATTAATGTAACCGAGTCATATCCCTATTTTTGAGGAGACATTAACACAATTTTTAACGTTTAACACTACAAAACCAAATTCTGTGACAAAACATTTGCACATTTTTCTTTAATAGAAGATGTAAAAGAGGTGACACTAAATTATATTCTTTAATACATTTGTGCAAGCGCACCTGTTAGAAGCTTACTTATTGTAATACAGCCATAGTGATGACAATATATAAAGAGTAATTAAAAAGTTGAAGTCACAGCCAAATAATCAAAAGGATTTATAAATATTTACATTTTAATGAATTGTGTACATTCCTCCAGGAAAAGGAAATACTTTCCATACTTGCAAGAACATCTTCTTTCCACATGAAAACACATAACACGCCAGTAACACCTACAACATTTTTTGGTTCAATTCTCATTTTTCAACACCTCTGCCAGAGCCATAAACACAGCAAAAAGCAGTAACATGGCAGGACTAACAGTAAACACAGATAAAAAGATCTGCACCGTATAAGATAATGTACAGTCAAAATAAGCTGAAATTTAACTCTATGCCCTCTTAGCATTTCTCAGAGCATCAAACATATACCAGCTATGCAGCTAACAGATGTCAGACTGTCATTTATAAACCTGCATCGGCCAGTAAGGATGCTTCCTCCTAATCCTAACAGAAAACCCACACTGTTTGAGAGTCTCAGAAAAAGGCAAAAATTCTAAGTTACTCCTACCAGAGTAAGGGACTAAAAGCATAGAATATAAATATGCACATTACCAATGCCTAATTGCCATTTTCCTATATCTACATTCGTTGTTATTTAAGAAATAATTCTCATCAAAAGATTACTTAATCATAAAAATGTGAGCTTACCGGAAGAGAACTAGTCACAAAACATTTATATATATATATATATATATATATATATATATATATAAAAGAGTTTACAAGTGGTTTTATTCCTTAGCCCTTTTCACAGATCCCAATAAACTAGTTTTCATAGACAGGATAACCCTGGTTTATTATCACTAAATAGAATACACATGGACACACTAACATGCAATAGAACTGTATATATATATAGTATATATACATATATATATATAGTATATATACAGTTCTATATATATATATAGAACTGTAGCAGCGTAATGTAATGCAGATCGCTTCCCGAGTCTGAAGTTTCTATGCAATGCCACCTCCCCTTCTCACTGCCAGTGCCATGCAAATTCGTAATCACATATTGCAGATACAAACTGTAATCAAACTAGTTCTGTAGCACTTTAGAAAACACACTCCTCCTCAGGATTATAACGCATGTAAGCAAGCTATCCATCTCTTTTTCCCATTATTCTGGAAGAATTATAAAATGTACAAGGCTAGCATACAAGTACAGCAACACTTGGAAGAAAATCTGATTTACAAGCCTGCTGTTCCCAAGTTCAGGACTGACAATGCTGTGCAAGCAAATGCCAGTGAGGTACTTAAAATAGGGTATCTACTTGGGAAGAGATTAAGTGATTAAGTTTGATATTGCTGCCAGCTGCTAGTAGCAATTTGAAGAGCTAGAGATACAAGTTTATGAACTCAAATCAGGACTTTTTCCCACCTCCCTGATTTTTCACTACAATTTGTTGTAAGCTACTCAGGAGAGGACTCAAAATGCCACTGTGTCTCCATGTCAAACACCAGTTTCTTAAGAGATTACAAGTCTGTTGGAATTTGATTTTGCCTGTAACAGAAGCTAACAAACAAGTAGATGTGAAATCACAAAGCTGTATTTCACCAAGTCTGTCAGCAGCAGTATTTCACACATCATACAAAGTTAGCATCTGACAACATACCAAACAAGTTCATATCTTAAAAATCTAAACTTTCAACTACCTTTTGATGCCATTTAACAATTTTCTTTTCATTAATATCAATGACTCTACATTTTCAGCTGCATGTGTTATATTGCAATACCAATGTTGCCTTTTTACATTTTATCTGATGCAATATAATGTGAATTTTTTAGGCAAAATACCTTCCATCACATATTTTGTATTCTGAGAGAAAGGAGACTGACCTTCCAGGAATTAAGTACTTCAGTATTGCTCACTACATACTACTACTTTTGTTATTTTCACATAACTTTATTTCAACTTTTCTCTCTTTCTCATTTCAGATGCTGAAGAACAGCCTGTTAACATGTTAAAGCTTGCATACATTGTCACTAAGACTTAGAAATCATCATTTGACATGAAATGTCTTTGCCTACTCTTTCTGCTACACTTAACAAGCTTAGCTTTGCAAATTTTTCAAAGCTGTTCCACTGGTACACAAACACCTTTCACAGATTGGGGCTCACAAGCAGTTTCAATTCTTGACTCACAAATACTCTGAAAGCTACAAGAAACTCATAGATGGGACAAGGAGCTTGATTCTTTCCCTTAATGTTTTCTAGAAATATTAGAAGTCTGACACACAAAATCCTCACATTCTAACAGGTCTATAGGAAAAGTTATGCTAGTGCTGTCACTGATCAAAGGAAGAAAATGTACTTGCTCTCATTGCCAAATGAAACTCTGTGCCAACAGGAGTGCTGGGAGTCTAACTAGACAGAGTCCTACCAAACTGTATCCACCCTCCCAGGAAGTAATCACAGTAAGATGAAAATCAGTTAGCTAGAAAGGACTTTAAAAGGTAACTTATTTAGTAACTTTATTATGATTATTTTCTCTATAGCTAGATTAAATAAAGTGACTTAGAAGTGCTCCCACCTTTCCAGAAGTTCTTACATATCCTCAGTTTTCAAAAACAATGGACAATGCATTCTTTCAAAAGGACATAATTCTGACAACCTTACCTGAAACCTGGCTTGGACTTAGCTTACTCCATGACTGAAGTTTAGGAATGGGGCCTGGCATGAATGTCAGTCAACAACATGATGTATAGGTATTTGAAATTATTTTGAAATGACTACTTAAGGAAGTTTCATATATTCATAGTAACCAAAACTGCATTCATACCATCTCTAGACTAAACCCCCCTCATCATCTTTTGAAGAATAATCACTTACGTTACCCTGTTACCACCTTCTCTACTTGGAATAAAACCTACTAACTAGCTAACTAAAGCATCTCATTCCACATTACAGTAATTAACCATTACAACTTCTGCTGTTTATAGAAGCTACTATTACAAGTTGAATTTCAAAGCATTCAAACCTCACAACCCTGGAATTCACCTGTCACCTTTCATGGCCACATTACAAATGGTAGCTTTTGGATCACTGGGAGCTTTCTTCCCACCTCTTCATGATTTCATGACATACTTCCCATTGACAGCTGAACTTCAGCACCTTTCCTTAAGCAAAAGGTTTTTTCTGTATCATTATGCTACATCAAATTCAGATTAGTTAAGCTCTTCCAGCCACTTTTTCCCACAACATCCTACTACTCCTCTATCTTAATTAATTTCACATTCTTAACTCAAGTCATCAGCAACTTTCATTAGCATGCTCCTTTTCTGTGACTAATCACAAACATTATTTAACGTATATTTTTAAAAACAAGAGAAAATGCAAAAAAAACCCCACAGTTCATCAGGCAATCCTAAGCAACCCAATTACACGTTAGACAAGAAAAACAAACCACAAACAAGAACCTGAATGTTTGCGAAGTGTTTTCTCACTGCAGCTTTCTAGATTTAAGTCTGGGGTTGCAAAAGACACTATTTCAAATGAACAGTTTTCCAGCATTCCGAAACAAAACCACTGAATTACAAATGTCAGTCCCCAAATGACCAAACCAAGAAAAACTATTATATAAATCTGGACATCCATAAACACAAACCGTACCTGCTTTTCCTTTCGATGAGAATAGCCATATAAGAAGCAGGCAAAGCAGCACCAAAGCCAGGAGACCAAAAGTAGAACTTTCCAAGAATCCTCCTGAAAATGTAATTTGTACATGTTACATGCAAAGCAACCAAAACATTCATGTGCAACACTTTATTTTACCTTTATCATAAAATTACACACGCTTTATTAAGATTATTTTTTCCCTGTACAGTAATCAACTTATAAGCAAATACTAATCATTATGTTTTTACATTGGGTAGTTCTTAGAGGGGTTCCCAAAGTGCTTCATAAACATTAAATACTTCATTAATGTATCCATTTCATTTAAAGTATTTTCCTTCAAAGAAAGCAGTGCTTTCAAAAGATTCAAGAAATGTGTCTGAGAAGTTGCAGGTACAGACAAGTATTCCAAAAGAACTTATAGCTGTTCCTCTCTCTGCTACTTGTCCAAATATATCTTCAGCAAGATGTGCCTTATGGAATGTAGGGATGCAATCAGGTAAGACAGAAATCAAATCAATTTATTATATCATATGTCATGATCCTAAGAGATAGTCAACTGATGCTAAAAACAGTAACTCACTCATTTGCAGTAAGCCAAGGAATCAATCTGTACATTACAACTGGAAGCGACACTGACAGCCCAGTTCTGCCAAGCTTTTTTGCAACAAGATCTGGATTTCACTCAAATTGTCCACACAGTTTCAACTATCAAAATTCCTCCAACGGTAAGAGTTGAAAAAACCAAAACCGTTACAGAAATGACAATCTGAGAAAATATTTCTATAAATCGGCCACTGTTACAGGAGGAATACCAAAATGCATGTCAGACAATGTCACCAACCACGTTTCTGTTCGTGACACTTGCACCTTCAAACTAATTCAGGTTGATCAAAGAAGCAAACAATAGTCAGGCAGCCATGAAACGTGGTAGCAGGATAATAAACATACCTCAATTACATCAATGCTGCTCAGCTGATAAGCACTATCAGTTCAGGAAAACAGAGTGTTACAATGGAGTATACCCTTCCAAAAACACGGTGAACAAAATACAACAAACAAAATGGCAAACATACAGGGTAGAAAAGGAAATTTTCTTCAATAAAATTTCATGTTGACAACACAGAAGAGAGAACAAAGATCATTAATCAATACTATCTGATAGCCCACTTTCATTCTTGCTGTATGTATGACATGATGAACTTCATTTCATACTTCTCCTACAAAAATAACATTAGCAGTGAGCAATGCCAGCTTATGTTCATAAGTGAAAAGAGAGCCAGTGTATCAGCAGCAAGTGATGTAATGGCAATTACACACACTGTTCATTCCCACGGCTGCAAAAGGATAATTTCTCAGGATGACAATGCCAAATGCTGCAGGAGCTAAAGTTCATTACTAGGACTCTCAGAAAGCAATTACTGTATGAAGTTTCAGAGAAGCCATTTTAAAACTGTTAATAAGTATGAACACATCTTACCAGACACACCTGTTAAGTAACAGAACAAATGTCTTTTCTGTGGGAAAGAAACAGGAATTTGTTCTTTTGGCACAGTTTAGAATCCCTCTAAAAATGCTTACATGTTTGGATTGATAAGATTTCTGAAACAACAGTAACATATTTTACATAAAATCTAGTGGAAATTAGAATGTCCAATCAGTGAGCAAAACATTTAAACTTCTGCTAAAGTAAATGAAAACAAGCTTTTGTTATTATTTGCATGGTTATTTTCATGTGATCTGCAGTTAGAAACTGGAATGAGCAACGTGAGTTCCTCCAGGTTATGCATTTAATTCCTCAATGTACAAATGTATCCAAAACTCAAAAGCTAGTTGATACATAAGGTTGAATCTAATTAAGCAAACTAATGTAAAATTGTACATGGACAAAGTTAATTACTCTAGCTGCCAGACTAAAGGAACCAGGTCTTCATCAGGTTTTGCATTTAATAAAACTGAAAACCTAAAAATCACACCTTTCATTTAACAGATGTAATGCCTGTCAACCCTGGAGCCTAGCACTTCGTCTGCAGCCCAGACAGATGCAGTCTTCTGCATCTCACCAGCGGAAGAGATTACAACCCCCAGCTGGCCTGTCACACATCCGTAACAGAGATCATCACCCCCACTGCCCTGCCAACCGAGCAGCCTGGACATAGTCCTTAATCCACTTCAAGAAGAAAAAAGGGGGGCAGGGGGGGAAGGCAGCCAAGTTAGCTTGGTAATCTCTCCTAGAATGAGAACATCTATCCACAGCCTGAATCATTGTTGATGTGGGATTTAGAGGTTTTTGAAGTTTTGCCCACCTATGAAATGGTGAGAATATTAAACAATGTCTGAACTTATTTTAATCGCACTTTCTTGCCTAAAGTTTTACATCCTTCAAAATATTTGCAGCAGTTTCAATTTTGGTGATTTTCCCTAGCTGGAAGGAAACAAACAGAAGAGCATCAAAAAGACTTATTACCACAAGCCAGACTTCTCACCGACAATTGCGTTCCATATCTATGTGTTTTAATTGTTACTGGATGACTAAGACCTATTTTCAGTATGCAGTGACTGAAGATTTGCTGGGACTTCGGTAAAGACACAAAAAGATGAAGTGGTTGCTTTATCCAGCAACATATGACTGCTAACACATCTCCTTGGCACTACAAAAGACGAAAAGAGGCAACTTCTCAAAACAGGAATTGTGCAGGTAAATATGAGTTAACACATCCAGCTACAGACCTCTTAATCTTTCGCTTTGGCCTAGAACTCCAGAAGGGTAAAATCAGTCAGCTGTGTGGGGCTTGCTGGACAACTTTGCTTCTGAATCACTGCTGCTCCCACTATAACATACTTTCCAACTAAAAAGATACAATAACTGTAGCATGCATCCTGTTACACAAATCTATCACATCCAATCTCTCTCCACTATCTAGAATCAGATTTAGAGTATTTAGGTCTCCACAGTCTCAGACAATCTCTTTGGATAGTTGCAAATCAAGTTCAGAAATACTCAGGCCACAGTTATGTAGAACACCATAGAAGTACTGGTATTTCTTTGATGGATTAAAACATACAATACCAAATGGCATTCTGGGCTGGAAAATGATACGTAACTACTTTTGCTCTCAGGGGCTACTGAAAGAAGTACACTGTATTACACAGCAATAAATTCAAGAAATCATACAAGTTAAAACAAAACATTAAAGAAAAAAAAAATATAAAAAAATGACACAAATAGGTTTAAAAAAAAAAAAAGAATGAAGTCTCACATTTCCATCTTCCATCACCCACCCAACAGTAGATGAGAGAAGCAAGCTTATACAGCTCCAGCTGCAAGACAATGTTGATATTAAGTACAATCCAAGTGAAGCACTTGTCAACATTATAATCCTAGGAGAAGCTCTTAAAAAAAAAAAAAGCATACAGTACTCAACTTGTAAAGATGTCGTATATTTATACAGCTTTCTGTCTTGTTCACATTTGCTCTCCAAATAACACTTACTTGGCTTCTTGACCATATTCAAGTATGACTGACTTGTTCAAAGAACCTATCCTTGACGACTCTCAAACACCTTCCTGATTAATAGCAGCTAGTTTAAAGCTCATCCTTATGTAAGGATAGGACTGGTTTTTTTCTTCCTGATGCATTACCTTGCACTTTTCTCTATCCAGTTTCTTAAGTGACTGTAATCAACAGATCTTTCTAAAATTGATGGCAGGCAGTTTCAGAATCCTGTAACCAAAACAGTTTCAATCAATCTCTCACACTACTCTCTACCCCTTACCCAGGTTCTTTAGGTGTATCCATAACACTGACAACCTCTTCTTATCATGAAGACTGATTATTTATCCCTTGTTTTGTTTCATACATATTAACTATTTGCTAATCATTTACTAATTCCTAGAGGAAAGAGGATCTTTCTTTGCAAAGAGCCCCAGCAAGCAATCACTTCAAAGTCATTTGGGAATTCATGAATACTGCACCAATCCGATCATCAACAGACACAAATTTATCCTTCAAAGGACACTAGCAAATCTGAAAAGTACGATTTTTCTGATAATGTTATCTGTTGTTCTCTGAAATGTCATTTTGTAACTTTTACATACCCTACTCAATTGCTAAGGGTCTGAATTTTATTCCAGTCAGAAAAGCTGCAGAATGCTCCTTATAGCTGGACGTACATACGCTTCAAAAGGCATAATGAATACATAAGGCTACCTAAGCACTTTCTTCTCTTGCCTCTAGTAGTGATTTGAGTTCACCAGGTTCAATTAGCACTCTAGCCAAAAGGCTGACATTTTTTATTTGCAAGTCCTGCAATTGCAGGTGGTGGGCAGTCCACAGAGACCCTACCAGCAGAAATTCTGCTGCAGGTGACAGCTCTTTTTTAACAGAAAAAACATGTACATCTCCCAGGATGTTGGTTGCTTAAGCTCTGCTGCACAGCTGTAAGAATAGTATGGTAAGCATTTACATGCATCCCTTGTCATGTTAAATTGTTATAATCGTCGCTGGCACAGCTTTGGTCTGAATCAACCCAAACAATGCTTCAAGAGGACTTGGAAGGTGTAAGGGCTAGGTACCATTTCCATTACCCAGTGTGCATCTGGCCATGCTATTTTGGAGGTCAAAACAGGTTTAGACAGCTATGCTCCACATAGGTGAACATGATGCCATACCCACTGGCTTCAGAGTAAAACATCAGTCTCATACCTGCTCCATTTACCAGCACAGGCATAGCCACAGATCTGCTAGGTGGCTAATAACCACTGTTACAGAACAGCTGAAAACAATAAAACCACAACAGCTTAATTTAAAGAGTAATATCTAACTACAGCACTGAAGTAAGGCACTGCAGATTTACAGGCAAGTACCTGGCAGGACAAGGAAGACCACTGTATAGCTCAGAGTAGTAAAGATAAATCAATATTAATACAACTCAGATTGCTAGAAAAACTCAATATTCTTTAGAGCTCATTACTTGAAGATTCACTTTGAACTTTGCAAATGTTTTATTTAAAAAGGGTTCCATGGCTCCTCAGCCAGCTCCTCCTCTTCTTAGCCTTCTCCCTCAGCGCTGAAGCAAAGTTTAGAAGCCTCTAAGCAGATCTAGAAGTAGGGTGTAATGGGTTGATTAACTTTTGGAGGGACTGTTAAGTGCACTGACAGATAACTTTCAAAAATTCACAGCTACTGTATGCTTTATGTGTCTATGCATTTAGACCTAGGACATCATGATATTCATAAACAGGAAAGTTTAATTTTTAACTATCCTGATAACTACTTGAAATATACACTGCAAACAGCTCAAAATACAGAAATGCCATTTATACGCATTTTTCAGAGCAAGATTGTACCTTAACAAAACACAGAAGTTGTGCTGGGAATTACTTCATTTACGACCACAAATAAGGAAAGCACAAACTTGGATGGCTGGATAAAGTTTAGGATTATTAAAAGTCACCATATTCTTTCTAGGAGGGGAAGATTAGGCTTTCTCAGTTCCCCTCCAGAATATATTTGAATTTCCTGCAACACTATATTTTCAGTAAGTAAAACAGAGAAGAGGAAGCAAAATTAATACATTGACTTGTTATACAAGTGGCAAGACCAGAAATCAAGATGACGGCATAGCTGTCGCTTTTCTTATTCCCACCCATTACAAACAAACCTATTATGAAAAAAAGGCAAATTATTATATAAATTGAAAAGTTACATAAAAATAGCTTTCCTGTTACATTTCAGTTTTAGCACAGTGTACCAACCTTAGAATGCAAAAGCAAGCAATATACAAGGTTCCATTTGCTGTCAGAAAGGAACTTGATTGCAAGATCTCAGGTAGCAGTTTGTGCAAATAATAGTCAAGTTTTCGTTTCCTGAGAATAGCTGCTATCTGAGGGAGGAGAGGGAAAAAAAAAAAAAAAAAAAAAAAAAAAAAAACAAAAAACTTTAATTCAGTTAGGCTCTTTTTTTTGCATATTGTAAAAAAAAAATTAAAAAAGGAAAATGAGACATGCCCATTTAAGTAGTAAATCAAAGCTTCTTACATTTGCTGGGTTTATGAACAATACCACAAAGATTTCCTTTGAACTTGTTCCAGCTGTTGCAATATTTATACCAGGAAATACATCAAGCAATCCTAAATGGGAAGTATAAGAGGAATTCTATTACCTTGTTACCGTTGGCCATAATAGTCAGAAACATTGTCTGCCAGGTATCAGAACTTGTAAGATGTGATAAATTTACAGAGTTTTGTCTTCCAGGCAATCGGACTATCACATAATTAAGGCCAGAATATCACTAAAGTAATCCAAACACAGGCCTTACACAGTGTCTATGAAGTGATGACAAATATCTAAAGGTCTTCTACTCCAATTAACCAACTGCAAGTCCTCCAAAAAAATGTTCACCATGTGCTGGAAAAACACCATATTCCTGACAAGTGTTACAGAAATGGTATGTTATCTCTAAAAAACTGCCTATAGTAAAAAACATGCTGGATCTAAAAAATAAATGGGTTTTTTGGTCAGTTTAATGTATGTCCCATATTTTATAAAGAAGAGTTACTTAATGACTCAAGCACTGAAAGTCTTCAAACTCTTTTAGTTCACAGAAATTCTGCAACTATCTAATGGGAAGGTGTAGAGAACCAGGCTCTTCTCAGAGGTGTGCCGGGGTACAACAAGAGGCAACAGAAAAGTTCGAGAAACTCGGGTCATACCTAAGGAAGAAAATTTTTTCACTTGAACATGGCTGAATATTGGAGCAGGTTGCCCAAAGCGATTGTGGACTCTCCATCACTGGAGATCCTTGAAACTCAACTAGAAAAGGCCCAAAGCAAACTCATCCAACTGGCCCTGCTTTGAGCAGGAGGCTGGGACCACAGAGCCTCCTGAGGTCCTCCAATCTGCATGCTCCTATGACTCCATGAAATTATACTTTTGGGTGCACCATGAGACAGATTTTATTGGGGTGTTGTGGGGGTTGGTTTTTTTTTCCTTTTTTAATAGCATCAATCTGCACTGATCTCTCAGGGAGTCTCAAAACTGGCAGGAGTTTTCAGTCAATGCTTAGAATTAGAGAAGTTCCAAACAGAGCGAGCTTCATACTGCTGGTGCTGATGAGAACAACAAGAGATGTCCTGTCGAATCAGTATTGGCAACACGTCTCAAAGTTTCAGTTCCTCAATTTAAAAACAAGGGAAAGGGAGCTGTTCTTCTGAAACAATGTTCACTCATACTGAATAGCAAGTAGATGTTTTAGATTCAGAGATGGGCCAAGGACTCAGCTAAAACTAACCACAGGGAAGTTCTGCCAAAATGTGTTTTATAAAATAAAGCTTGAACTAAGGATTAAGGAGAAATACATGCATGAACAGACTTCTGAAAACAGACTTACACATTACTTAATCAAGTGTCTATAATGGATTAGGCAATAATGCAATCCAGATAATCTTTCTGTTGAAGCAAAGTCTTAACGTAGTCTAAATGCCAGATCACTAGTTGCTACCTCCTTTGCTATTTCTAGACCATTGTATGAAGATCATGAAAATCTGGAACAAAATTATATTTTTACCTTTTAAGAAAACAGACCTTAAACCTGAAGTGTGAAGTTTTACTTCCTCAGATCAAAGTGTCAGAAGTGCAACAGGAAAAGATTGGTATCTAATAAATTAATATCATATGAAAGTCAAAACTTTATTTCTGTAGCTTCTCCAACAAGTTTTAGGCTAATATAAATTTCTTCTTTCCCTTCTCTTTACTATTCTACCCCCAAGTAAAAAACAGAAAGGAACCAGGAATAATGACACACAAACCAGTCCAAAGAAGCCCTGCTCACAGTAACTGAAAGAGCTATATGTGTAAGGGCAATGGAGCTTGATGCATACCCACCAAAAAAAAAAAAAAAAAAAAAAAAATCAACCAAAATCAAATACTGCTTACCATTTTCAAAGCACTTTACAGACATCAACTAAGTTAAATATTGCATACAGCTGAAAAGGAGGAGGCTCTACTCCTCTCCTCCACCACCAATGGTGTGATTACATGGAAAAAACACCAGAGATGCTTCCGGACACCACCTTGCTCTGCCTTTCAGGTCCACACACTTCAGAAAAGTACCATTAGAGTTGAGGCTGGCAAGACAGAAAGATTATGCCATCTGCCAGCAGTTCCCGGTTCCTGCTGGGATACAATTCACTCAGGTGAGCTGGGAAGACACTGTGATGAAGACCAAATTCTTACAGTAAATGCACTTGCTCAAGGATTAGCAGTGGGCATCGGTAACAGCAGCATGGAAAGAGAGGGCATCAGGACATCCAGTAAATACTTCCTTGGCAACTGTTAACTTGCATGAAGACACCAACAGATGTAGCAGAAGGTCTGTCTGTAAGTTACCTGAGACTCCCTGTAGAGTCTGACACACAGAAACTTACATTTAATTGACATTACGGTCTCAGCTCTCCAGCTACAAAAGGAGCATATGAATCCTAGGGCCCCTTTATTTAGGCACCTCAGGGTGGTCTGTATCAGGACCTTGGTGTTGATAGCCGTAAAAGTTAGTTTGAGGTGTTATTCACTATAAGAATCAAGGACTGCAATTCTGATGCAGCTGAATGATCAGTTGACTACCACGTATCCAGGAACGGCCAAAACCAGCTCCACACCTCCCATTACTTTTACCACCCTTCCCCGTGATTTCTTAGTCTCACTCTTTTTGAGATGGAGTGACTAGAATTTTACAAACCAAAATTCTTCGGTGCTAACAGATTATTGTCAATTTTCAGCTTAAAGTAAGATAGTAAGGCACATCTGCAACACAAGTGGAACACTGCTGTGTGAAGTAATGCCACAAGTGTTTGCTGCTGTATGAAACCCTGACACAAGGCTGCCTCACCTCAACCTCAGGCTGCTCCTGCTCCCTCACCTCACCCCCTAACCCTGTGGATTAGCCATAATCCAGGGAACAGAAGCAACATGCTCCTCACACCCACTCTAAGGCCATGATTTCACAGGAGAGAAAAGCATAATCCGCTTCCAGCGCTGCCTCTACCTCTACTTTGTTTCTGAAGCCATGTTTCTCCTGCCTATGGCCCTTTACAAGAAGGAGAAAACTGTCCAAAGAACGTCTGGAACCAGGGAGAGGAGACTCCACCAAATGTCAGTGGATTAAAACACACGTTTCACTTACCCATGACTTCTCCTGGCAAACCACAGCAACGCAGCCTTACCTACCTCAGGGTGAAGAATGCTCCAGCATCTCCTCTGACTAACAGCAGCTTAGCAAAACATCAGACGTGCTGCAACTTATGGCCTTCCATAACACACTATGACACTCATAAAATCTCTTTTTCAAGGCACTCCACAACCTGGCCTTCGGATATTTAAAAAGACTACACAACCCTCTGGGAAAAAGACTGTCATTAAGAACTCCACCCTTCAACAGAACTTATATTTAACTAAGACAACCCTTCCCTGGTACAGCACCACCTTTCCTTTAGGGAAAAAAAAAAAAAAAAAAAATAATCAGTAAGACTGTGGAATAGCTCCACAGGTACTAAGAGTTATTGCTGACTGCACCATTTTCCGTTCCAGTAAGAAGTCACATGGCTTTCACTTCTCATTTACATATATACTGTATGTCATCCACTTTAAAAAATGACAAAAACTATAAAAACAAAACATCACTTTGTAATCACATCTCTCTAGGAAATAAAAGACCTCATGTAAGTGATACCCATCATATCTCCAATATACCATAAAAACTCTATCACGTAAGCCCATATGCTCATGACTGATATTTAAAGTAACAATTAGATAATGGCACTTTCTCAAGAAGATTTTCTTTCTGCAGGTAAAGAATATCCAGGTTTGAAATACTTTGATAACATTAAAGATTTATTTATTCATCAGAAAAATTCCAACCCTATCCAGAATTAAGCATTTGAGTCAGGTTACAGTATGAGCACTCCTTGTAAGTTAATTCACAAGAATTCCAAGATACCTAGAAAGTAATAAAGAAAACCCACATTTCAAAAACTAAAATTGACATTTTCCTCTCACCACAATTTGAGTTTCCTTACACCATGACATTTCATGCACAAAAAAGAGCTTTAAGCAATAGTACAGTCTGCAGATGCAGTCTTTATTTGGCCTATATAAGCATTAAACAGACCTTAGTACTCATTATTCACAGTCCATACCAACAGCTGAGCTGTTTGCCTGTAATGGCCCTTGCAGCCCTTCCTGCAACACAACCCCACTTTCTCCTCTCTCAAAACCAGCAGAGCTTAAGCCACCAGAGCCCTAGAAATAGGACGGAGTCCAGCTTTGATAACATTTCTTACATTCTCATCTTCTGATACAGTCAACCAGTAAATCCTGTCTTTCTCAATCTCCCATAAGTATTTTTCTAGATGCCCAAACACTCAACAACTAAAAGCAAAAGCAAATTTATAGCAAATCATGCACTGCCACAGGGCAGATGGCCTAACATTGTCCAATGTTTTTAGAACTTTCTAATTTCCTTCTATCTACATCCTCATGTTCTAGCTCTTGATGTCCCTTCAGTCCAACATAAGCCACAGAAAATAGATATAGTGCAGAAGAAGAAACAAATTAATCACAGTTACAGGAATGGAAAGGATAGATGGGGGAAAAAAGGACAAGGCAAAAAAAATCTTAAATATCTCATCATTAAAAGCAAACAGCAGAGCTAGAAAAAAACCCAGAACATTTCAGGGAAAAGGTGGAAAGAATAGGTTTAATTCCTAAAAAAAAAAAAAAAAAAAAAAAAAAAAAAGGAAAAAAAAAGAAAAAAAACCCACCACCAGATATGTTAAAATATTAACAAAGTACGTAGAAAATTTTCAAGCCTTCAAAGAACATATATAGGATATAACATAAAAAAATAATGTTTTAAGTGCCTTTTGCTACTTTTCCAGTAATATGCAAATCTGTAACACAAAATTCCAAGCCTCTCCTACATACAAGAGCAGACTTCTGTTATTTATATGACAGCCAAGTAACACATCTGTACTGTATGCTGAAATTTTGAGAAATTAAAAAATCGCATAGCAACAAGTCTAAAGAATTAGTAGTGCAAGTGGAGATAGCTTAAGAAAATTATATTTATTGCTGTATTTGGTTCATCTGTGCATGAGTTGTACTTCACAACAAAAAACCCAGAAGAGACTATTAAATAAACTACATAGCCTGTGTATCACTGGATGTTATAAGGGTAAGCATATGTGCATCTGGATGAAATTTAGACAGATCACAAAACACTGCAGTCCTCAGACAACGAAACTTCTGCATGCTACAGTCAGAAAAGACAAATACATTACTTTTGAACAGCACCTCCAAGTGAGAAATCGATTTGATGAAATATACCCTGATTGTCTTTGTGTGACATCTGTGCCCTACACAGGCACAGAAGGAAGTGTGTGTGTGTGGGAGAGGTAATGTGAACTCAAGTAGAAACAAATTTGAGGTAAACTTGTCATCATTGTTTCATAAAGGGAAGAAAA
>JAVJGJ010000014.1:8500644-8510654 GCA_035590215.1 Microhierax caerulescens | reverse complement strand
GGGGTGGGGTGGATTAAACATCTGCTAGCCTGACTTCCAGAGAAAATATTTCTGGTCCCAAATACAGCTTAGTTTGGTACTAAGATGTGGTCAGGTCAAGTGTTTTGAGTAAGGTAAGTCAAGCATGGGAGAAAAAAAGAGAGCTCCTTTCCACACCTGAGGAAAGATCTAGCACTGCCTGGCGTTCCATTAGCACCTGCATAAAAACTGAAAATAGACAGACTATGACATTTTTAAGAAAAATAACTTTTCCTCGCTTCTGCACACAACTGTTTAAAACTTAAAACCCCAAATTCAATTATGATTTAATGCAGGCCTGACAACTTTAGCAGGCTTTTGAAGGCAACCCCACACCCTTGTTACTTTCAAAGGGAACAAACAGCCAGATTAATACATGACATACTACAGCAAAAGACATAACTACAAATTTGTCCTCCAAAAACCTTGAGCACACAAGCACCATAACGATTCCCTAACCAGATTATCTTTTATGCACCTAGCCCAGACTGGAAGATTTCTCCTTCTCCTGTTCATCAACATACTGTAAACCAACCACAGATTTACTCTCCAATGGTAACCACCCCATCTCCCTTACAGTTTAGAACAAACTCTGATTTAACTCTCACTAAAACACTTCAGTCATTTTCATCTTAAAATAGACACAAAATGTTCATATCTATGAATATCTCTAGTTTATTAAAAAAAAAAAAAAACGCTCTAAAATGGTTTTTCCACCTATGCTAAATACAAGAGACAGGCTACTACATCTCTAAGACTGTTTTCATGTGAACAGAGATGAGAGTAGAAGGAGGAAACGTGGGGTTTAGACCTTTGACTAAAGTACCACATGGAAGGGAGTTGGACAGAGGAGATCACCCCTCAAATCAAACACTCTTAAAGTAATACCCTAGTCACTCTAAGAATAAGCACTGTTCATGATTTGAACCCTAAGGCCTACTGTATTTTATGTCTGAAACATTTAAAAAAAAAAAAAAGCCTTCTCGGTAAAAATAAAGAACTAGACAGAAAAAAAAAATGTTTTCTAGCATTAACTACAGAACTCACACAACCGCATTTTGACTCTCCAATATGAAAATGTAATTATGAAAAAAACAGTCCACTAGATTCAGCATACCACCAGTTCTGTGGAATTACTCTACTGAAGTTCTTTCTTTTTTAATTTCATCTTCATATACAAATTTTAAGCCCTGTAGAACTAATAAATCATAATTAATTTATCTGTCTTAACTATGGAAAGAATATATGCATTTCCAACAACAACCTTAAAACAGACCTATATAGTGTAGTGCAAGACTTTGAGCCAGACTTTCGAAATGTTCCAGCCGAAAAGGAACAGGAGACTCAACAAGCTTTCCCATGATCAGAGGCACTGGTCAGGCCTGATTATTTTAACAATATAACGCATACAAGTAATCAACACCCAACTGCAATAACCTAAGCTTCACCTCCAGTATCCTCAGCCTTCACCTACGTCCCTGAACTACAGATTCCACAGGAGACATCGCCCACAAAGGGTGGTTTGACCTAATGGACGTGCTAATTTGCTGACCAATGTACACAGTCCAACAAGCTACATGGCAGGCTAAAAAACCCACAGACCTTGCACCAGCTCTGCCATCATGTGTACATCATTGTTCTTCTTCCACATCCATCAAACCACCACTTCCTAAGTTTCTAAAAAGTTTAAGTCTTTAAGAACACTAACCCCCTCCCCCATCAAATGTTAACCAACACATACAGCACTGACTGATGGAAACGGGAAAAAAAAGCACTATCATGCTCTCTCATTCCTCCACAATAACCAACTAAAACCAAGCACATCATAACAAACTTTTATTTTAAAAAAAAAGAAAAAAGCTACAGAAATACTCTGACACCTAGCCAAATCTCCAGGAAGGCAAAGTTCAGCAACATTTATAAAAGTGACTATCTGGCACATTTAGGCACCTTTAAAATGCAAATTTAGAGACAACCAACAATGCTGTGTGGATAGTTTATAGAATACATATGCCAGGAGTCATTAAAAAGCCAAGGAAAATTTTAGAACTTAAGGCCAAGTGTGCATGCTAAAAGCAAAGCAATTCTCAGTATTTAAACCAGTTAAGAAAATACTTCAGATTACTCAAGCAGCAGGCAGGGCTACAGATGGATGTCAGATTTCTTTCATAATGATTTATATGTTCTTTTATAACCATTTGTGATTTTGTATGAATTTTATAACAGTATTCCTATGCTTTATAAAAACTATTTTTAAGTACTTTGGAGTAACTTAATCTCAAAATGTCCTCAGGTAATATTTGGGCTACTATTCAAATCAGCAGTTTGTTCCTCATGTCTCCTCTTACAACATTCAGATTTGTTGTTCCTCAATTAACTGGTCCCTCCCTGATTTCACGGATTACAAAACCTGGCTTCCAGATTTTTTCATTTCATAAGTCAGTTCCTGCAAAACCCTGAGGAAGAGCGTGTGCCTCCTGCTCTCTGACTTTGTTCATCCCTTGTGAGATGTTATATGAGGATCACCATCAGGGGGTTGGATTATTTTGATTTGGCTTTTTTAAAATTTTTTAAAATTTTCCGTATCATCCACTCAACTGAAAAAAAAGATATGAACAGTACTCATGCACTCTTTGAATGACATCTAATTACCTTCAAACCTGGCATCGCTCTCATGCCATGACGATGTATCTCCACCACTTGTTCCCCTTGCACTTAAATGAGTAGAGGGCTATTTTTCATTCCCCAAAAGTTTCAATGATTTCCTCCTACCCTGCTATACATCTGTATCAACTTAAGAGAAGGGTTTTACATGTTCTTGACAAACAGTCCCTTTAATACTTTTTGCTAGTTGGCAGTATTTCCAGTGTCTTTACCAAGATCAGGCAGTCAAGGCTGGGGCTTTCCTTGCTTTCCACCATTACTGTGATGCAGGCTCCAGGTTCCTCCTTGCATTTCTGAGCATAAATTCTTCAACCCACCTGAATTCATTAACCAATTCCTTTAAAATTCTCAGTATCTCAGCAAAAGAGTATTTTTGTTTATTTTCAAATTATAGAAGAATTTTTTACTGGTCTGGCCCAAAAGCCACCTGAACAGAGCAGAATGATCACAGCCTGGAAGGAAGATGTCACAGCCAGGGTCTTACTTAAGTAACATTAATTTTAGTCATTTTAAACCCAGCTTCCAGAAGAAGCTAAAGGCAAGAACACATTGACCTACACATCATTCATAACACAGCAGAGATACAGGACACTACACGGTACTAAAATGATTGGATATCCCAACACAAGCAACCACACCACAGCAACTCCAGCTGCCGGGTCCTGACAGAAGGGAGTTTCTTGACAGGCTACCCCAGAGATCCAAGCTGGCATACAGAAGCTTATTCAAGGGTAACACTAACATCCTTCTTTTGTCTCCCCACCCTACTTCCACATACACAATGCTTCACAATGCAAACAACAAACATATTTTAATATACCCAGCAATGCTGGACGATTTTAGAAAACAATCTGGCCAGTACAGCCTTCTCACACACCTCAGAAGGATGACATATGATAACTATGTCTACCTGGTAGATAAGACAGGATCTGGTTTAGTGATAGGTGGCACCCTGGCTTTGCTCAGGAACAAACCACTCTGCCTAAAAGAAACCACATGTGAAATGAGCCTGAAGCAGCAGCAACATGGCCAGCATGCACCATCCACCCTCGGGGCTAATCTCCAGCCCTAGCCTACAGCAATGCGTGTACAGCCAAGAAAGTGATGCAACACACACAATTTGTTCTACCTCACTTCGATCTTTGGTGATTCTGTCTTCCATCAAACAGTTTTCAAAGTTACTCATTAGTGCGATTAATAGGTTTGGGTTTACATCTAGTCTGGTGGTGATTTGTCTGTGAAGAGATCTGCCAGCTGCCATGTGCATGACTGCCTGGCCCATGCTGTCCTAGTACCAATGTCCCTCCCACATTCACACAGGAACAGAAAACAACTTGCACTTGTGCAATTGCTGACAGCATTTGCATCTTTAACAATATCATATGCAATGCTGGGCTAAGGAGCTCACAAAATAAATAATGCAGATCGAGGGAAAGAATAGAAATACTCAGCAAAGAGGGACTAGGAAGGCAACAGCACTGGAATCGTTAAGTAGCAAAAAAACTTTTTGACACGGAAAGAAGCAATTGGCATCTATGAACCTGAAGGCTATTAGAAGCACAGGAGGGAGCAGATATGGCACGAGTATGAAAAATACTACAAATGACACCAAAACGAGTATGAAATGAGTATGAAGAGAGCATCAAAAGCGAGACCAAAATTAGTATGAAAAGAGCATGAAAAGAAATTAAGTGAAAGAAATCAGTAGCATACAGCAAGCCCTGAGGACCATTAAAAAACGTAGTGGAACAGCGGGCTCCGGTTACACCTGCTCTGCTAAATAATTGCCTGAACCATCGCCCAGGTGGAACAGAGCTGCTGGCATCCGCGCTGCTTTAGGCCTGGTGCCCTATGCCAGCAGGTCTGTCTAGAAGAGAGGTATGTGGTGACAGAGCCAGCAGTAACAAACAGTCAGTGTGAGCTATGAAGGGGCCAGTACTCAGGCTGTTGCCTGGCTGTGTCATTCAGCAGCAGAGGCACACTGGGTGAAGGAAGGGCAGCAGATGTAGAGTGTGAAGGGGACAGTGCTGGGAAGGAAGGGCAGGAGAGATGTTGGTGGGGAAGGGAAGGCCTGTGTTTGACAGGGAAAGGCCAGGACAGAAGTTAAGTTGGTGAAGGGGGGGGGGGGGAGGGAGCCCAACTTAAATTAAGTGAAAAAAACAGATGATCAGAATAGGAGAAAGAAAAAGTGAATGATGCAAATTACTTTTGTCATCCCATAGGCAAAAGTTAGAAAAATTAGCTTAACGGCAAAGTAGCAAACAAATGATTTTTACCTTATTTAGATTAACAGGAAATGTTACCACCAGATCCAATTATCTCTAATATACCACAAAGATATCACACTAATGAATAAGCATATTCACCTACATGTATCATCATCAAACAAGCGCCTAAAACCTACAAACCCTCAGGAAAACAGAGGACTTTGCTCTAACACATGTAATTAATGGCAGATTTCCCATGTGAAATCAACAGAAATCCCAGGAAACAGAAGCTGAGACAATTCAAATCCAATATTCCAGCCCCTCATTTCCCTTTCCCCAGCTTTACACAATTGCCCTGTTAAATCATTCACTTCTCCCCACCTCTGTGAATCTCAAGACATCTGAACTCTTCAACTTCGGAAATACAAGATTCACAAAAGGTCTTCACATTTTTTTTAGCTTTGACTACTCAAAAAGAGAAAAAAAAAAACCTATACAGAACAAAATACAACAAACTGATGAAGGACTTTTCCAGTAAAGTTTTCTTAAGATATCAAGGCAGGCATTTATTTTAAGCGTAATAATTATAAGGTTTATGGGAGATTGTTTGGCGTTCCTTTTGGGAGTATAGGTGTTAAGCAATTTTTAACCTTTTTCTTTTTTTTTTTTGTATGAGTGGGTCTCAGAAGACTTATGCATTGGGACACTTGGTTTGTGGAATACAAGCAATCTTAATTATGAAATAGGCATTCCTGTCAGCCACTTAGTATGGGGAGGGGCAAGTCAATTTAGATATAAACCCTACTCTTGCTAAAGCAATCAATTTGTACTACTGCAAAAATAAAGACAATGAAAGTATGATATCTGAAGAGTGCATCATTTCCAACTAAAAAAAATACTCAAGCACAGTCATTAAAAAAATGTACAGCATTACTTAAAAGCAAAGACTCTTTACAGCCATTTACTGAAAACCACTACTTCACTCATCAAATACTAGCATCAATTAATTTGGCTCCATCAGTCTCCCATTGATTGATGAGCAGCAAAACTTTTTAAGAGATGTAGGCATGCAGCTGCTAAAAGAGTGCAGGCTCTGGATTAAAACTGTCCCTAACCATGATCTCTCCTAGAAGGACCTCTGGCAATTTATTCACATCTACTCATTCTCATTCATTTCCACACAAGCTTTCGTGAAAAGAAACTCTTTCATCTACTTTCCTTAGTTATTACCTTGTGGCAACAGGAAGAACAAACAAGCAGAAGCCATGTTACAGGCTTGACATAGAAAAATGACGCACAATATTTTTGTTGTCGAGCTCTACAAAGGACAGGGACTAAGCAGTATCAGGAACATTCTACACATACACTGATATAACTATAAAGATAAAATAACTTAAGTTCATCCCCTTATGTGAATCTCGGACTACAGAAAAGGATGAACATTTGCGCTGTCCAACAGTGATACTTCATTTACAAACAGTGATATTCCATTTACAAATACAAGGTTTTCAAGCACAGCTTAAAGTCCGGCAATGAATGAATTTAGCAATGACTCTCCTAATTCTGGAGTGTTCCTTCCCTGCCAAGCTACTCAATGTGCGAGGCTCCTGCTTCTTCCTCTGCAGTCCCCACTGCACCCTTTCACTCTTTACCTTACATGGGCTCTGGTGCTCGTCAAACCCTGCTCAATAAATCAATTAAATTCATTAATGTAGCTGAAAATTACCCCAGCTAAAAGCAGGGTAGTAACATCTTCTGGGTTAATAGGTGAATCAAACCGGCTCAAGGAGAGATGAGGTCCAAGACCCCACAAAGAAAGGAGTACAGTTATGTGCCTGGGAGCAAAGTCAGGCAAGTGCTTCTGCCTCCTTTAAGTAGCAGCAAGATTTTAGAGCAGCTCAGCTTTAGATTACTCTGGTAAGTCAGGTTAAACACTGTCAATAAAAACCTAAGAAAAATAAAAAAATTAAAGAAAGCTGAGTAAAAACTGAAGCAGATTTTTTGTGGTACAGCATGACATTGGTCGAGAAGGTCCCCACCCCACCTTGGATTTGTGACAAGATATAACTGTTTACAGGGCCACAGTATAAAACAGATGAGGAAAACATTTCAGATTTTTAGGTTTGTTTCTATGGGGCCATAGCATAAAACAGATCAGGAAAATATATTGGATTTTTAGGGGTTTTTCTCTTTTGCTTACTCCCTAACCTGTGACCACAGAACTGAGTGAACCATAATGCAGCTATGAGCAGGAACCTCTTTACTAGGCTTGGCTGCTGCTAGAGAACTTTGATTTTATTACAGAGCTGTTTAAGCTGCTTTATCTTTAGCCAGAGCTGATAGACCACCACTACACCTCTTATGGCTCATTTCAGTCCCATTCTCTGCTGGCACAAGTATCCATGCACCCACAGAGCGAACTGGATCAGAAAAGAAATACAAAGAAAAATAATTACTGGGGGGAATGTTCGTCTCTGTATGGGTTTCCTGAACCAGCTCACTGTATCGTGACATGAACAGCTGTCACTTCTGTGAAAATGTTCACTGTCAGACATGATGACTCCTCAGGTGCACAAGACTACCAGTTACTAACTTTTTTTATCATATAATTGGATGGTGTCACAATTTTCACTCAAGGAACACTTCAATAGGAGCTTAAACTAATTGTGTCGGGACTGCTGCAGTCCCACTCCTTCCCTTCTCTCCATTACATGCTCAATAATTTTGTTGTACCAGCACTGGCACAGAATTGAAACTACAGACTTTCTTTCTGTAAGAAAACTAGAGTTTTTCTTTCTTTAAGACTTAGTTCGGAGCCACTTTGGTAGCCAGCTCACCACTCAATCCTCCAAGCACCACTACAGGAGATGCACAGAGATGGAAGCAGAAGGAAGTGCCCACCTGCAGCGATTCCAGCCTAGACCAGCTGGCAGGGTATGTTTACACAGATGGATGCAAACAGATCCCAACTCCTCTACCTACACCCTAATTTGCTGGAAGCAAGCCAGCTGCAACTGAGGTGACACAACCAAGTCTAACTGTACACTCAAGCAAAGGCACTTCACCTGTAGGATACTCTCTGAATACTAAGATTTATTTAGCTTTAATGTATTTTTTTACCCTTGCTTCATTATACAATGGAATCTCCTTCATCCTAAGGCACTTATTACGAAGGTGCCTCCAACAGCAATACATGCATGCAGTACACTTGCTGCTGCAAAAACACTACGCTAGCCTCCCAGGCAAACACCAAGTGGTTTTATTCAGGTATCATAGGTACTGGAAAATGACAAAAAAATGATGTTCAGGTTGTGCCCATGTCCTCCTACCCACCAGCTTCATCCCTGCCACAGCATATTATGCCATCAGACTCCACCACTCCCCGTGCCCTCCATCTCCCTCTCCTAGGCCCAGCCTGAACACACTCCCCCTCTCCTGCACACCCCTCCTCAAGCACCAGGTTCTCCCCCACCACAACCCTGATAGCCTCCAGCCCCCAAACCAAGCCGCCCACACCACCCTCTCTCTCTACCCCAGCACCAGACTCCCCCCAAAACATCCTGTTTGCTCTTCCGCCCCCTCACCCCTGGGTCAGGCCGCCCCTTCGCATCTCTCCTGCTCCTTCCTCTACCCCCAACCCAGACCAGCCTCCCACCCTTGATATGCCTCATACCCTCCCCCACCCCCCCGACCCGACCCCAGGCCACACTCCCCCTCCCCCGGCTCCGACAGCCCTTGTGCCCTCCCCAAACATCCTAACGCTCTTCCCCCTCACCTCAGGCCTGGTTCCCCCGCCATCCCTCGTACCCTTCCCTTCTACCCCAGGTCCCCCCCCGCCCTGGTACCCCTCGTGGTCTTCCACTCAAAAACAAGGCCTGCCTCCCCCTTCTCCGATGCCCCTTGTGCCCTTCCCTCAGGCCAGCCCTCCCACACGCTCCTCACGCCCTCGCCCCCTCGGGCCAGCCCCTGCCCTCACGGCCCCCGGCCCCGCAGACCCACCAGGTAGAGGGTGCCGTAGATGCGGAGGGACTCGGCCAGCGCCCCCTGCGTGACGTGCAGGACGGCCCAGGAGCAGCGCGGGTGCCAGGTGTGCCCGATCTCGTAGCAGCTGTGGGGGATGGACTTGCTCAGCGCCGCCATCTTTGCCGCGCAAGGGGGAGGGGGCGCGCGCGCCCGCCGCGTCACCGCCGATGCAGGAGAAAGGTCGCGCGGGGCGCTGGCGGCGGCGGCGGGGTTACTCGCGGGCACACGCTTCCCCCCCCCCGCCTGCCCCTCCTCCTCGCGGCTCGCGTGAGGCCCGCAGCCAATCCGCGGCCGCCGAGGGGCGGGGAGCGGCCGGGGGCGGGGTGGCGCGCGCCGCTGCGCGGGGCGCGTGGCGCACGTGGGCGGGTGTGTCCCGCGTGTCTCGTCAGCGTCTCCTGTCCCCACGTCCCGCTGCTCGGGCAGCGCCGCGCTCCTGCCGCCCCCCCGCCGCGGCCCTCCTCCCGCCGCGGGGCCTGCCCGGCGTGCCCCTGCCCGGTGCTCCGGTGTGCTCCGGTGCCCTTGCCCGGTGCCCCAGTGTGCCCCTGCCCGGTGCCTCTACCCAATACCTCTGCCCGGCGTGCCCCTGCTCAGCGTGCCCCTGCCCGGTGCTCCGGTGCCCTTGCCCGGTGCCCCGGTGTGCCCTTGCCCGGCGTGCTCCTGCCCGGTGCGCCCCTGCCCAGTGCTCCGGTGCCCCTGCCCGGTGCTCCTACAGGATACCCCTTGCCCGGCGTGCCCGTGCCCGGTGCCCCGGTGTGCCCCTGTCCGGTGCTCCGGTGCCCGCGCCCGGCGAGGCGCCGCAGGTAGCGCACGTACGGAGAGGCTGCCCGGAGCGCCCTCCGTCACCACGGGGTGGGGGCGGCGGGGGGGGCATTCCCCTTCCTCCCACCCATGACTTGCCAAATTCATCACCCCAGTGGCATCTCCTGGGCTGCTGCACCCAGGTGGCCCCGGGGCCACAGCCAGGCCCCCCCACATGTACAGCCCTCCCACACCCAGGCCCCCATATTCAAAGCCCACTCCCCCCAGGCCCCCACATCTGCAGCCGGGACCCCCCATATTCACAGCCCACCTCCCCCCCCGCCCCCACATCCCCAGCCG
>JAVJGJ010000014.1:8438578-8461578 GCA_035590215.1 Microhierax caerulescens | reverse complement strand
GGTGGGTGAATCCCTTGGGTTGCTCTGCTTGTGTGCGCGGCTTCTGCTTCACCTGTTGAACTGCCTTTATCTCAGCCTGTGAGTTGTTTTTTGACTGTTACCCCTCCGCTTCCCTCCCCAACCCACTGGGTGAGGTGAGCAAGGGGCTGTGTGGGGCTGAGGTTAAACCACGACACTCTTCTTCTCCACAAATGGAACAGTGGCACATGCTTTACAGACTGTAATTTCCACCCAGATCATAAATGCAGTATCTCAGAGGAATGGTTCTTAAAAGCATTACTATATGAGGTTTATCGAACCCTTTTTTCTACTGTGTTTATCACCAAGTGTTCAGCTAGGCTTATGCCGGAGATTTCATAGAGCTGTGTCTGTGAGAAAGGAGGCAGCTCAAATGTTTGCTTTGTCCCTGAAGTATCCCCTTCCTCGCTATCAAGCACTGTGCAGATCTCCTGCTCTTTTTTAGCACCATCCACATGCCTGCCTCCTGCCACCCCTCTGTTTACTTTTCCACTGCTGGAGCTGGGATTACCCTCACAGGGAGGCTGTGTGGATCAGCGCTTCCCATTGTGACTTGCTTCATTATTAAAGCTTTTTCGGGTCTATTTTCAAGCTGGCATGTGGGAAATGCACACCACCGGTAATGTAAATTAATATTAATTGAGCTATATGAAAGATTCCCTGTGAGCTGCTCTGCAAAGGCAGCCCTGCAGCACTTGTCAGGAGTGGTTAACACATCAGCTGCAGCGCACCCAACACTCTGAAAAAGATTTAGGAGGAACTAATCCCTCCGGTGGCAGAGCTCTGTTGGCCTTTGACAGAGTTACGTCATGGGTGAATTTAGCCTCCATTGTCTAACATCAGACAGGCTTGGCACCAGAGGAGTAATGATGGCAACAGCAGATGAGCATTATATAGGCAGAGCCTGACATGCCTGAGTATCGCCTGTCCCCATCCTCCCATCGCTTCAGAAGGAGTTCCTCAGCCCATTCAGTTATCACACACATGTTCAGAAAGTTGAAGTCAGCACAGGGAGCACACAGTGGGGTGCCTCCCAGCAGAAGCCTTCTGGCATCCTAATAGCTTTTCTCTCTTCTAATTATTTACATCACTTCTGGTGACAACTTCATGAAATGAAACATAATTTTTATTTTCACTCCAAGAGTCACTAAATGGACTCACTGCTATGGTTCACCGTGATTTGGCATACCAAAATAGGAACCATGGAACAAAACAAGAGAGGAAGCTGTCATTTCATCATGCAAGCACAGACTATCTTCAACTTCAATAATTTGTGCTTTCAGAGGTGGCATTTTTGCAGGAGTTTTGGTGGACAGTGAGAGAAGGTCTGGTGCCTTTGCCACAGAACTAAACACAGGTTTGGGTGCAATCCATGCTCCTGTTAAGGGTGACCATCAGCCAGTCATTTAGTCTCTCTGTACCTCTGAGCATCACTCCTCCTTTCCACCACGTTTTTATCAGACAGTCTGTCTTTTCCTTTCTGCTTGTACAGCACCTGGTACGGTAGGACAGTCTCATCTCAGGACACCAAGTGAGTCAGCTATCTGATAGAGAGTATAGCAAGCTCCTCTGATTCAGAAGCACTGGTGGATGTTTGTCTCATGTAGGTGCCAGGATCTCAGGGCAGTATCTTTGTGTGAAATCAAGAGAGTTTGCAAATCTATTTGGATGACTTCACATGGGAAATGCACAGAAGTCAGCATTAAAGGGATATGAGAAATGAACAGAACTTGCTGTACTCCACTTAGGGAACAAATTGCCAGAAGCCTGCAATTAAATCTTGCAGACAAGAAGCCTTCTGGAACAGGGTTACTTTCTATATGGAGGAGTGCTTGACAGTTAAATTTGAAGTCTGTTGAACTTTGTTACATAAATATACTGGTGTTTCTTTCCATTTATGAGTCATAGTAGGCCATTTTACTTATTTATGTGAGACGAAGCTTTAAGAAAAAGTTTGTAAAGCAGAAGTGTGGCCACTGATGATGCTAAACTTATCTGTCTACAAGAAAATTCAGTAAGCTGTTTCAGAAGGAAAGATTTTTGCACGTCAAGCATGTTCATTCATTTTATGACGATCTAACTTAAACAGCATAGCCTTATGTCTTCAGAAACTAATTATGAAATTCAGATGGCAGCTGGTCCTAACACTATGCAAACACAATGGAAAACACAACATACAAATAATGCTCTAGCTCTCTGCAGGGCGTTGTACTCCTATGTGAGCAGCCAGTCTTCTCATGAATTTTTATCGTTACCGGTCTCAAATCCCTGTGCTATTTACAGCCTGCAAAAACCTTTCTGTCAAGACTTAGTGCCAAATATCACTAAGAACAAGCAAAGCCACTTGTTTAGAGGCTGAGGAACTCTCCGATTAAGCTCAGAGAATACAATTAGATAATAGCCTGTGCTCTTTTTGGAAATCAGCTCTATGTTTCTGTTGCTAACATTTAGCTGCTTTAACAGATGGTTTAGAGTAGTCAATTCCATTTTCCAAGCTGAGGACATGAATAGAACAACACAAAGATTTTTTTTTTTTAGGCCGCACCCAGGGACAGGACGCAAACAAATAACCCAGTGGCTTTTAATCTAGGACTGGAAAAAGCTGCTTGTATGAACTTTTTTTGCATGTCTGAGATCAAATCCAGAATTTTTGGTAAACTTCTTTTCGACTTCAGCATGGGGTTTCTGGTAAAAACTGATTGACTTTTGGCCCAGAACAACAGATTGATCATACCACTGATCTGGGGCATGAACAGTATCTTGAAAATCCCAACTCTGCCAAAAGTCTGAGAACTTGAATTTATGTCACTCCTTCTCTGAGGGAAGTGCTCCTGTCCCAACGTTATTGATTATTCTGATGATTTGTCTCACATTTTTCATTACAAACTCCAGAAGCTGTTCATTTTATCCCTGATGGAAAACACAAAACATTTTAGTTCATCAGAATTAATGGGATGGGAACACAGTTGAGATGCTGACTCTGAATATTCTACTACTGAGCTCAAATGTTGAAATATTTGCTACAAAATATGTTTGCTAGAAACATAGCCTGCAGAATACAAGCCTCCAAGCCTCCCACTCACACTGCAAGCCAACCAGAATACTCTTTCATGCCCATAGCAGATATCTTCCAATCCTTGTCAGTGTTTCATTGACTAAGAGAATTCATCCTCTGCAGATGGAAAGACCATACCATTGGAATTAGACAAGTAACACTGAAGCTGCTTCTGAGAAGAAAAGCTTCAAAGATAACTCTGAAGGACCAACCCAATTCATCACAGATAGATATTAATTATGATTGCAAAGACCACAGTCCAGTAGGGATCCTGAAGCATATATTTCCAGTCCATGGTACAGCAGTGGTTTAAGCACAGGAGGCTGGTATACCATTTCCCTCAATCCTATTTATAGCCCACAATTTTACAACAAATAGCTCTGTAAAATGCAACTAGTTCCCATCCACGTACCATAAAACCAAACATACCAGAATACCAAAATACCAGACAGAAATTGTCATAACTGACATCCACCCACAATCTTAAAAGCAGAAACATAAAAATGCAGCCCAAATAAATCATGCCCAGAATGTATGAAAAACAAAATTGCCTATAAAATGAGGTCTGAGAGCATTTTTCCAAGCTGAAACCCTGTAACATTTGACTAGGACCTCTTGACACAAAGGTGTAAAGATCTGGACAAGTCTGCCTCACTGCATAATGTGAAATGGATTGACCTCACCCCCTGTAAGCACGAGACAGACTCTAATTAATTCTAAGAGAGTTAGAATTAATATTTGAATATCTACTGCTTGTGAGAGAAAAGCAACCTGGCAGATCATGCTTAAGATGCTTTGGTAGGACTGCTGGGATGGGGCAAGTCTGGCTAAGGGAATGAGATCTCAGGACATTAGATGGAGGCACGTCTTGGGAGCTTCTCAAGAGAAAAGACCTATATAAAGAGATAACCGAGGTCAGAACTGAAGGACAGAGCAGGGTAAGAAAGGAGGCAGGCAACAACAGAGACTTTACACCACACTCCAACACTTATGGCTAATGTTTTCATTACCCAAAGGTCTCGGTTGCTCTGTGGCAACCACAAACATAGAGGAGACTGGACAGAAACTTTCTTTCCAGGCAGTTCAGGCAGTGGTGCTAGACAACTGCCCATAGTGGAAATTTAAAATTAGAGCCTTTAATAGGGTTTGTACCTTGCTTCCATTATAACTATGTTTTTATTCATTTAGTTGTATTACCAGCTTATCTGTGGGATTTTCCATAATGCTCCTGAGAAGGTCACACAGTAGACACAAGTACCATCAAATGCAGTTCAAGATGTGTTGTCCTCAGAGCAAACCCCTCTAACACCAGCCTTTGTAATGATTTCATTGTAGTATAGAAGCATTTGCAGTGCTCAGTATGGCAGGTTTTTCTGTCTTTCAGCCTTTAGAAGAAGACAACACTGTTGGAAGAAAGCTGTTAACATAGAAAAGCGTGGGACAAAATTTAATCTCTGTTGTAATTTCAGGGGAGTTTCATCAGAGATTTATCTGTCCATACACTTATTCTGGAAAAAAGTTCAGGGAGAACATTTGTGTCCAGAGATGATATTCTCTGCCAAAACAGCCCTAGATTTAGATATCAGGATCCCTGCAATAGTACCTCAAACTATGTTCAGAAGAAGACTTACGTTTATATACACAAATGTATACACATAAATACATATCTTGCCCATGTGTTTTTGAAATAAAGAAGATAGATTTCCTGCATATGCAGTGAAAGACTCAGGGAGTTCAAGGCTTTCCATGGCAGCTGCTTTTATTTATCTCTATTATACCTTTGAAGCTGTTGGTTTCATCCTAAGAATTGTTGAAACTGTGAACTTTTTTGCAAGTTGGAGAAAACTCTTTTCCACTTAGCTTTAAATATAGCTCATGATCCATACACCTGGTCAGGCTATCAATAACAACATGAAGGGTGTTGGTATTTGAATACATGGGAGTGAGATTTAAGTTCAAATTCTGTCACAGCAGCATCCATACTATGGCTTGTGGACAGGTATGAGGCCAGCTGTAAACAGAACACACCCAGCAATGTCCCTGTCTGCTGCCCGTATGGGATGATATGTATCTACTGATCCATAACCTGTCAGATAGGCTGGAGCATCTCCTAGCTGTTCTATCTGGGAATGTGGACCAGCCTTTGGAAGTCCCTGGCAGCCTACAAAATGCTGAGTAGGTGCATCATCTCAGGTCATTTTTTCAAAATCTGCACCTATTTGTCACCTATACAACTGGGCCAAAAGATCTTGTTTTCTCTATTTTTGATGCTTGCAGATTAGAGGGGTTTTTGAGCCAGAGTTCACCTCTAACCATGGGGTATATTTAAGGCTGGTCAGGAAATGTTTTTCCTGCCCTGTATGAAATTCTCATGGTTCACAAATGTTTCAAATCTCTCATTCAGGCAAAACCAATACCTTTGGAAGCAAAGGGGAACCTTGACTGCAACAGCCTCAAGGTGCTGAGCTGCAGATGACACAAAACATCAGTTAAGGGAGACTCCTTAAAATCACAGGCTCAGCTCTTGGAGAATTCATTAAGAAGTGTGCTAGTCACCAATGCTTCCTCCTCCTCTGCACCAGAAAAGGGTGAAAGAACATCAAATTATAAGCACTCCAAGCTTTCTCCATTCATATGCCACTTCCCTTCAAATCTCAGAGAAAATTAATGTCATAGGAAGACTCGGGTCTTTTACTCTGTCACATTTCAGGTACCTCGAGGGAGGGAGGGAGCCAGCAGGACCAAGGTGCAGAAGCCACAAGCATGAGGAGTTTCATGGTGCAGCTCTTCCCCTTCTCTTTATCTCAGAAGTACTTGAGTATATGATGTTCCTTGCTTCTCTTGCCTGGGGAAGAATCCACATATGAAAAATTATTAAAGAAACAAACAGGCTTTTTCTTACAGGGCTACACTCAAGCTAGTCAACAGAAGAGAAACTACTGGCTCTAGTGGTCAGGCTGTCTTGGTCTGTTGGATATTTCTAATTAAATCTCATCTGTACTGTGCTACAGCATCTACACTATTCCCAGCTTCAGTGTAGCAATGACGGGGCCTTGGCAGAAACAGTATTAGAGGAATAGTGACAGAGACAACAAAGGGATGTGATACACTTAACTTTTTTTTAATACGTTCTCCTTGCAGGATTTGTTGGCCTCACCAGGACCTTTCATTCACCTGAAATGAAAAATTACGTGCAGACATTCCTGGTGTTTAGTGAACTTGGATCCTAATCTGATTTTCAAGTTTTTATCAAATTTTGACTCAGGAAAGATTGAATAATATTGTTTCTACTTCATCTTTCCTTGCTCCTTCTCCCAGTCTGTAGGAACAGCAATCATGATGGATAGAGTTATGAAGGAATCCTTTATTTTTCTGGAGGAAAAAAGGTTATCTGCATCCCAAGTTATCCATCTGTATTTTATTTGAGCAAAATGACAAAACCAAGATAATCCATTTTCAGCCAAAATCAACAACCTTGAAAAATACTGTCCTGCCCACCAGTTTAGTCATCCTGCATGTTGCCCATTTGATTGGGTTTAGAGCAAAACAAAGAACTAAAAAGAATAATGTGTGTTGCGTTAGGATCTGTACCAAAGGCTGTAAGGGGAGCCAGAGAAAAAATGACTCACACGCTGGGAAGAATTCCACCTGTTCCAATCTAATTTTTGTTTCTCCCTCAGGCTGGAAGCAGTTGATGCACTGGTTCCCATGAGAATATTTTAATATTGAACAATATACATATTTAAAACCACTTCCTGAGTTTGTCCTGTTTACGACTGTGTTTGCATTAAATGCTGTCCTCTAACCAGTGCGGAGCCTGGTGCTGAGCAAGCACTTCTTCCCTCCCTCCCCAATTTCATCTCTGTTCTGATTTTCCAAGGGAATTAAAGGTAACTAATGTAAGAAAGGCTTTACTATCACCAGTACTGGGAAAGCCATGGAAAAGCCCCACTGTGCGAAGGGTGGGAAGCAGGAACAAGGGGAAAGAAATTAATTTGCTTGAAGAAATATGCTGAAGACCATGAAATTCAAAAGAAGGCCATGCCACATGAAGAAAGGCTCACAAGATGGCTACAGTGATGGCCTAAAATGCACTTCCTAAAGATATTTCAGCAGTATTTCTTCCAGTAATTGAGAGTACATTATTAAAAAGCTAGTCAATTATTCCTGAAAGAATACATCAATAGTTAAAAATCACACAGCCATTGAATCCTGGTGCCCACCACAGCTATCTCATCCTACGCTGCATGGCCACAAAAAGAAGTAGAGATAGGGACTGACCATAAACAGGCAGATTTTGCAGGCAGCTTTTCAAGCTGTTCCTCCAGGTGCCTCAGAATCACAATTCTGTAGATGCAAACCAGCCTTGAACATGGGGAGCAAACCAAAATTGCTCCATTGCATTCCTTTGCTTGGTGTCTGAGTGACGGTGAGCAACAATCACAGTAGCTTGCTTCTACACCACTCTTGACGAAGCAGTGTGAGAGAATTAGGCACGAGGCTGGGATTTATGGATATGTTTACGCAGACACATTACAGGCAAATGTGAGCTTGGCATGCTATGTTCTCAGCTAGCCAAATATCAAGAAGATGGATGTGGTTTTACTGTGCAAGATCTGTATCCATCTGTGATTGTTTTCTGAGGTCTAGTTCCCGTTGATGTGGCCACTAATTTGTCTGAGACTGCATGATCATTTTTGCATTTCAGACTATCTTCTACTTCAAGTATTTTTCAAGAGTGACAGTGTATTGAGGGATCCATCCTCAGTTTGTGAATTTGTTCCTACACAGACATCTGACTGGCTCTGAAGAGAATTAGGTCTATTCCCTAGCACACCTATTATTGCTTCTGTTTTCAGGCATGCCATTTATTCTTCTATCTGCAAAACAAGAATAAATATTTCATCACCTGAAGTAGGATTTATAAAAAACATCTGTCACACGAAATGTGTTTGTGAACTAGGTTGTCACTACAGTGATTTTGAGTGCAGTAAACACATACCATGCAAGTGGTAAGACCCCCTGCTGGCTTCAGTTTCTATACAATTGTTGTTGTTGTTACTATTACACTGTCATTACTTATTAAAAACTTTAAGAACAAGAAGAAAATGAGCCCTAATGCAATGGAATGGAAAAATAAAGACTATTTTTCTAGTTTTTAATAATGCGGAATAGTGCTCTGTCCTATTATCCCACCATTTGCTGTTGATCAGAGGAGGGCATTTCACTGCTTCAGTCCTAACAAGCAGAATACTGTAGAATGTTCCTACATGGTTATTCTTCAGATAAAACTCATCTTTACAAGTGAATGCCATGAGTCTTTAGGTTAAGGTCATGAATCTCTCTGTAGCATGTTCCTAGTGTAGATTTGAGCCAGATGTTTTACATTTTTCATGCCTGAGTCATGAACTGAATGTCTGACTATTGACCCATGTTTTGGAGTGAAAACATCAAGAAATCCTTTGCGGTAACTGTAGCTTCCTGTCAGCTGGAAAAATGTTGGAAACTCTTTCTCATGAACTTCTGTCCCTCACTGGCTCTATTTCCTGCCCGAGACATTTCCGAGTGGGTTGGCATGCTGACAAACTTTATCTAATGCGCAAGTGCTGATTAGAGAAAAAGGGAATGTAAGTGGCAGTTTAGACAAACTATAAGGAAACTCTTTTCCTAACTCAGTTGTTTTAAGGCAAGAAGGCATTTGGCAAAAGGGTATAATAATTGCAATTTGTGTGTCATCCAAACTAGTGCTCTCAGAGCAGTTACTGGCTAACATTCATGATTCCATTTGTACTTGGCAACATTCACATTTGAGATGTATTTGAGCAGATTAGGTTTGTAGTGGTAAACAAGGGAAAAAAAAACCCAACATCACGAGAGTTTGAAATGTCCTGGAAGGCTGAATATTTATTTTGTCAGGACCTGATATGACCTTCATTAAAATCTATGGAAAGAATAAAACTAAATTCAATGGGAGATTGATCAGGTCTATAAGTGCTTCCTACACCACTGTGGTTTTAATTACAAGGCAATAAAGGACAGCAAGAGAAATTTTGAAGCCAACAGTTGTGCCAGACTGGCAGTGTTTGTCTGAAATGTCCTGCCCCATCAGCATTTGTTGACTAGGCTGGGTAAAGAGATAAACGTGCTAATGTAACTTGCTGAGGTGGGTTGCCTCTTAGCTCACCTGAAGGTGTTGAGCTCTTTGAGAAAAGGAGACCTAGACTGAGGAGCTAGCCTTCTCTAGATGGACAACCAAGAAGCAACCAAGTCAGAGGTCAAGTGGCAAGTTACTTACACTCTTTTATGGTTGAGTTTTTGAGAAGGGAAAGATAGAGTTAAAAAAATCCATACCAGGTCTGTAGTTCTGCGCAGCATGTTTGCACAGAAAGCTGTGTGAGCCTATTCCATTTATGATCCCAGATTTAATAACAAGTGAAGGCTGCTCGGGCTGCTCACTGATGACTCTTATGGCAAGAATTTAGATCGCTGGATTTTGCAGGGTTTGTTTGTTTGGTTTTTTTTCTCAGGACAATCTTGCATTTAGCTTCCTGCAGAAGGCACACTACATCAGGCTCTATGACACTAATGTGCAACGGTCATGATTTGAGTTGGTCTCTTAGGAGCCTTGAAAAGAAACGCCTGAAATGAGAGGTGCTACCAGGACACATTTTGCTTTCTTATGAGGCATTTAATCAAAGTCCTGCTACGTAATAAGACATTATAATGGTGATGTAGCTGATTGCAAATCTACACAGCTCCCTGAAGGACCCCTCAGTGCTCCCTTTCCTCTTAAAACATTTAGCCAAAATCAACAAGAACTTACCTTTGTGATTTCTTAGCATTCGATTGATATTTCTCAAGTCAATTATTTACAGAACAAGATCTAGCCTTGAGGAACAGTAAGAAAGAAACCCTCAACCCTGGTCTCCATATGGCAGCCACTCAGAGCATACACTTCTCAAGGGGCTCATAGTATCACAACAAACTTTTTCATTCAGAGTTGTTCAAGAAGTCAAATCAGAGACCACTGTTCCAGGGGACCTTTGTGTATCTAGTCTCAACATTGCTGCAGACACCTCTTTTCTTTCTGTCTCTCTTTGAGCTATAGAAAATCAATCAGCTGGTACTGCCGATTTTATTAATTGCTGCTAAACATGCAAGCTTCCAAACTGGATTGTGTCTGAAAGATTAAGCCACTTCATGGCTTTTTAGTATTTTTACTAAATGTGAGATGCCCGAGACCAGGCCCCAAGCTCAAATGTGTAACTAGCCACTGCAGTTTGTTTGTACATCATTCTGTGTCTGGAGGAACGTGCATATCATGACCCAGACTCTTCTACTCCTTTAACCGGAGGAGACAAAGATTCTAGTTGTACAAATAAAAGGGAATGCAACATCGCTGATGTTAGTGAGATTCTACGAATCACTGAAAAAAGAAGATGAAAAAGCTGACTTGAAAAAGGTAGATGTACAGTGAGACTCCACAATTAAATATGAAGACATCAGCAAAAATGGAGAAGTCATTGCCAATATCAGACCTATACGTTCAGTGTCGGAATAAGAGGAAAAACAGCACAATATCATGGGAATCTACCAGCACTAGGTATTAGGTGGACAAGAAATTTAAGCCTTTATTTCACAGCTGTGTGCATCAGCACAGCTCATTTACACCTTCTGCAAAGGCAAACGACAAGAAAATGCCATTGTGATAATTCATATTGATGTCTTAGCCCATAACTGCTGCTTGGATAACTCAAACTTCCCAGTCTGTTTTAATTACCAGTCTTAATTACCTGCTGTCTTTCATCCATGGATATGCACATGCAACATCGAAGCTTAAGGCATAAACCTAGTGTGTATCATGCAGTGGTAGCTAAGGAGGCCCTTAAAGCGTTATGACAAAGCATGACAACAGGGACCCTCAACTGTCAAGTAGTAAATTTGCCATGTTGGGGCAAAGCTGCTTTTATTTTGGCTCATAGAAGACATTTCAAGTGGTCTTGAACTGGGACAAGTCAATTGTCACCCCCTAACTGCTTCTGAATTCATAATGAGGAGCCAATTTATTCAGGCCAGAAACAGTACATTTCAACCAGGTATTTTGCAGTGTCTAACACGATAGATTAAGATAATTTAGCCATGGTACAAATTATGAGTATGATGTAAAGAATAAATAAGCATTCAATATATAAAGCAGTATAAAATAAGACCTACCATTTACAAATTCTTTCACTAAGATAATAAAAATATGTGGGCAGTGTGATGGTCAACAGGCTTTTTTTGTTGTTTCAAAACAACAGAAAGATGGAAGGAACTGAAAAAGACTTTTATTTGAGAGACTGTGATTTTTAGACAGCTGTTTGTGGTGAGCTGTTTGTGGTATCTTCGCTTGGGCACACACTGGGGAGACAGGACAGAAATTCATGCTCCACTGAAGGTGGGGGATGGTTTCCTGTACTGGCTACCTTGAAAAAACACCCTGGGCAAAACCACCTAGAGACATAGCACTGCACATGTGCCCTTCAAGGACCAGACACCACCACCACCACCTGGAACATTCCAAAACTGCTACAAAGCATGCACAAGCATGCAAATGAGTCTCCACCTGTGGGAGGATCCCAAGAGAATCCAACCCTGTGAAAAGTGACCGCTCTTCAGACAACTGGCGTGCTCTGCTACCCCGGACTCCAGGCTTGCTGACCAAGAATATGTTGCTGGATCTAAGGATGGTGATCATAGGTTTCTGGTTTTAATCCTTCTTCCTTTCCTTTCTCTCTCTCTACTCAAATCTTTCACTGGAGTAAGAACTTGCCAAGAATTTTGTTCCTCCTGACAAAGATTAGGGAAATTTACAATAAAATTAACTATTGTTTCAACTTCTGAAGAGTCTGTGGTTTCTCCCATGAACATTGGAAAGTATTGTAAAAAATCACACACCCCTACACCTGCTGAGCAGGACGGGACAGGCAGGAAAAATATTTTATATAGTAAGACATCATTTGCATCATCAAAAAAAATTAGGCTATTCTTGCCAAACTGAAAGCACAAGTGACTCATAATTAGTTCTGTATTACAGACCTTTCCCTTAAATAAATGAAATTTCTTTTACTAGTTTATGTAAAAATAATTCAATGCCTAAATGTTCTAGCAAGAGATGTTTCCATTTGTGAAAAGCTTTTTCCTTCTCCCATCTGAAACATCAATGTGTTTACAAGTGATAATAGAGCAAAACTCCTCTTTAATGGTTCTCTGAGCCCAGATTACCAGCGATTAAAACAGTCATGAAATGGAAACTGTTATTTGGTAAAAGCCTCAATCAATGCCCCCGGCAAGTGGTATAAGACACAAGCTGTCCCCAAACTGACACCCACAATGTGCATTCCTAGAAAAAGGAAAACAGTTTTCTAGATAATAATCCTGCTTGTCACTTGAGAAAAAAAAATTTACTTCCATTTGTGATACATTATTCTGTATAAATGCAAACACTCTGACTGTGCACATACAACTTGTCCTCTCTGTTGAGATGTACTTAGAACCTTTTCACACTATGTGTCTATCCTTCCCCATCCCACTATATAGCATGTTGTTTTTATAAATTCTCATCTATGAATTTCATTATCAGACAGACTTGGAGCTCATGTAACAACAAAACCATTTTAATCCCATTAGCAGGCTCGGCTCAGCACTGATCCAAGTTCCAGCTTGCAAAAAAGACCAAACAGTTTTGCAGGTATAAAGACAAGACATGACAATCAGTGTGGAAAGATCATGTTCAGGGAGAAGGAGCTCTCCAGTGACTGGAGCTGCGCCAGTCCTTTGCTGATGTAGGGCCAAATCTCAGACCTTTCATCTACCACTTTCTCATGTCCTCAAAAAGGGAATGGTGACAAAGTGAGTAGGAACGTGAAGCAGAAGAATGGATGCAAAGCTGAAAACTCCAGTTCCTTCATGCAGTTGTTCAGGCTGTAGTGCAATGATGTCTTTTCTAACACTTGTAATATAGCATTTGCCAATAAAACAAAAATAATCATAGCATGGAATGGTTTGGGTTGGAAGGGACCTTTAGAGGTCATCTAGTCCAACCCCCTGCCATAAGCAGGGACATCTTCAACCAGACCAGGTTGCTCAGAGCCCCGTCCAGCTTGACCTTGAATGTTCCCAGGGATGGGGCATCTACCACCTCTCTGGGCAACCTGTGCCAGTGCTTCACCACCCACATTGTAAAAAATCTTTTCATTATATCTAGTCTGAACCTACCCTTTCTCCATTTAAAACCATTCCCCCTTGTCCTATCACTACAGGCCCTACTAAACAGTCTGTCCCCATCTTTCTTATAAGCCCCCTTAAAGTAGTGAAAGGCCACGATGAGGTGTCCCCAGAGCCTTCTCTTCTCCAGGCAGTAATAATTGGGCAGTAATAATGTGCTTTTCAATGCAAGGGGTATAAATGTTCAGAGAGGGCACAGTAACAACACTTTAGCTGTGTATGTAAGAGCAGGGCTGGCAGCAGAGGACATCTAGTGGTGTTTAGCTGTAAATTATAAAAATAAACAGGAGTCTTTATGCATTATTCCGCTGGCAATGTTGCCTACCAGGGTAAGGTTGCCATGTCTAAGTGCTGCAGGTGCAGCTGTGTGCCTTCAGGAAGCAACTCGACAATCTATATCTGCATTGCACAAAAATGAGGTATTAATGTACACAGGCTAGAAGCACAGTTATAATTTATATACTTATATATATATATGGAGGTGGAAATCTACTACAAGCTTGCCTTTTAATGACGCTATGAACTGAGCTTACTCAGGTGTGTAAAAAAGATCATTTACAGCTTTTGCTTACAAAAATATAATGCTGGGGTGTATCAGAAAAACCCGAACCAAAAGCAAATAGCTGCTAACCACATAAAATGATGTTACCCCTTGGGATGAGACACTGTTGTGAAAATCCAATAAATAGTCATATTTCCAGTAGCACCACTATCACATGCCTGTGTACCCTTTTATTAGCTACTCCATGTGATATTGTGTGCTTACTCTAAGTGTACAGAGACGTCTTCTCATAATGCCTTTGCCATATAGCTGGAGAAGGATGGCTAGTTTTATTGATTTACTTGTTTTTTTTAAAAAATGCAGTTGACAAGGGAGGTGAGGAGAGCCACTGAAAAGGCTGGTTTTTTGTTTAACTACCCAGCAAGCATACCTTTGGGGTGGATTTCCAGCAGTACCCTCTCTGACCCTGACCTAGCAAAGCACTGAAGCCTGAGGCTGAAGTTGAACACGTAGTTACATGCTTTGCTGAACTAGGGCCGGAATGCTGAGTACTTTGCACAGTCAAATCCCCAGTGTATTCACACAATAAGCAAAAATAACACCAAAAGGTCATCAAAAGTTCCAACTGTGTTCTAAGAATTGGTTTCTATACTTCTGGAAAACTAACTTGAGCGCTGAGCAGAAACCAATCAAGAGGCTGAAATCCAATGCACGTGGCAGGCTCTTTAGTGAAGTTAATATTGTGAGTTGTCTGCAGTTTTGCACAGAATATCCAGCTTGGTAAACCAGAACTTTTTAAATTATCCTGTTTCAGAAGACAAAGGCAATTTGACACTTATGTGGTTACCCAAATTGTAAAAAATCATGAAAATGCTTTTCTTCGAGCCAACAATTTTTCTTTAATTATTTAAAAAAAAAAAAAAAAAAAAAAAGGAAAAAAAGTATCCAATCCAATCTGCACATTCCAGTGCTACCTCTTAAATGCTATGAGTGATACTTTGTTTGTGCTTGAAATATCAACTTACAATACTAAGAGAATCTCCTATCAAGATAAAAGGAAGTGCCAAACATCAGGGTATCCTAACTTGAAAATTTATGAGGAATAATGTCCTACCAGATCACTATTTCAAGACCATCTCTCTCTTGTTTTGTCTGAAGTCTCTTACCCTCCCACCAAGAATCATTGTGAAGAACCTGGCTCTGGTTTCCTGATGACCTCCTCACAGATATGGCACGGCTGCTATTAGGTACCTCTAGACCTCGTCTTCTCCAAGCTGATCAAGCCTGTTTCCCTCTGCCTCCCCTCACAGGACATGAGCTCTGTGCCCCTGGCAATTTTGGTGGCCCTCCACTTGACTTGCTCAAGTTTATCAATATATTTCTTTTACTGGGAGCCCAAAACCTGACCACATCACAATATTCCACGTATGACCTAATGAGAGCTGGGTAGAAGAGAATAATAAACCCTTCCCTTAATATCTAGCTACACTCCTGTTGGCACAGTAGAGTATATTCCTGGTTTTCATTTCTGCCAGAGCACACTGCTGGCTTATGCTTGGATTTTTGTCTACCAGGACTTTTCCAGCAGAGCTGTCTCCCAGTCAGTCAGTGCCTAGCCTGCACCACTGCAATGAGTTCTTCCTTCCCAGGGGCAGGACTTTGCAGCTATTTTTATTCAATTTCACATGGTTCTTGGTAACCAATTCCTCCAGCTTGTCCAGGTCTTTTTGAATGACAGCCTTGCCCTCAGGTGTACCAACTGCCCTCCTCCTGATCCTCCTATGGTTTAGTGTAACCGGCAGGGTTGATGAGGTGCATTCCATCTTCTCCTCCAGGTGGTTGATAGAGATATTAAAGAAGATACATCCCTGGATAAACATCTGGCTAACTCCACTTGTGACCAGCTTCCAGGGAGAGTACAAACCCTGAACCAAAACTCTTTGAACCTGACAGACCAGCTAGTTTTTCAGCCTCACATAGCAGTCCATTACTTAGACCTTAATAACCCAACTTGAAAAGAAGGATGCTGTGTCTGACTGTGTCATAAGCCTTGCTAAAGTCAATGTAGACAACAGCCATCATTCCTTCTTCCTCATACCTAGGTGCTTCATCTTAGAAGTTAAAAATGGTTTACGTTAGGTAAATCCATGTAGGCTATAAAATATATTAGACCTTTCTCTACCCTCTTATTCCAAGTAAACACTGAGTCACCTGGATGAAGAAAGGATTATTGCAACATGCTGAGTTAATATTTTTTCTTGGTGGGGACTTGGTACAAAAGGGAAGAACTGACACAATGTCAGACTTCAGTGGGAGTCAGGCAATTTATTTCACTTAGAAGACCACTCTAGGGACTCTGAAGCATGGCTACAGTCTCTTCAGCTGAACATTCTTATCTTTGGATCTTATCAGTGCTGCTTTTTAATAGATCTGATATTGTGTGATTTGAAATATTAATCCGTAATTTCCTTTCCTTTTTAGCTCTTGGGGGAGGGGAGAAAAATAGAAAGATGAAAAGCCATGATCATTCCTTTACATTTCTTGGGATAAAGGAAGTACGACTTTTTGTTTGTTTTCTAACATAACTTCTGCATAGTAAGATTGAATGTAACCATTAAGAAACCTGCTGTTTTCTGAAGTATCTTCCTGCCAGTCATACACTATCTCATGAGAAGAACTCACCACAATATAAATAAGTGTAGTTAATTTTACTTCACAAGCACCAGTGCCCAACCTGGGAAAAGAGCTTAGAACTCTATTGCCCTTCCTGTCTTCCTGTCCTTTACATCATAGGAAGTTTGTGCCGCTTCAGTTGTAGCACGGCTATGAATTTGCTAGAAATGGGTTGAAACTTCTGCTCATTTGTCCAGGAATGAACGACAGGGGACTGGGACAGGACTCTCTTAATATGGATACTGTGCCGAGTAGAAAAGTTGTTGTTTCCACAAGACATCGAGCTACACTCAGATTTTCCTTCACCCCATGTCCTGGTTTCAGCTGAGGTAATTTTCTTCTTGGTGTCTAGCGCAGTGCTGTGTTTTGGATTTGGTGTGGGAACAGCGTTGATAACATGCTGATGTTTTTGATTGTTGCTGGGTAATGTTTATATTGGGTTGGGGGCTTTGTGGTTTCTCAGGCCTTGCTGGTGGGAGGGCTGAAGTGGCACAGGAAACTGGGAGGGGGCACAGCCAGGACAGCTGACCTGAACCAGCCAAAGAGGCATTCCATACCGTGGGATGGCATGCTTGGTATATAAACGGCATTGGTCAGCAGGTGGTGAGCAGTTGTAGTGTGTGTTATTAGTTTTCTTTTCTCCCTTCCCTCTGGATTTCATTCCTCTCCCCTTCTCTGTTTTTAATGAAAAAAAAAAATCACTAAAGCTGTTACTGCTATTATTATTGTTATTATTGCTCTTTTGTTTTTATTTTATCTCAAGTATTAAACTGTTCTTATCTCAACCCTTGCCTTTTACATTTTGTTCTGATTCTCCTCCCCACCCCTTGCGTTAGGGCCAAGTGAGCGAGCGGCTGTGTGGCACATGATTGCCAGCTGGGGTTAAACCACAACACCCCACTGTTCTTTTCTGGGCTCCCCGTGGGAACTATGCCCGCGTTAACAGAGCGGAGGGCTGAATGAACTGGCCATGCTCTGGGTTGGCAGAGCATTTCGCAATAGAAAGGACAGGAACAGAGAGGGGGGAAACAAGTCTGGAAAATGCCAGGGGAGATGAACTCGTTCTTGTTTGTGAATAGCCAGTAACCTGGCGGCAGGGCAGGAGCATCCATCGGGCCTCGCAGCCCAGCCCAGCGCGGCGGCAGTTCAGCACCCTGGACAGCACCGCGGCGTCCCGCCGGGGGCGGCCCGGGCACCCGCCGCCGGGGGGGCGCTGCCGGGTGGGCTGCTACCGTGGGGATGGTGCTGGGTGAGATGCCGCCAGGTGGGCTGCTACCGTGGGGATGCTGTTGGGTGGGATGCTGCCAGGTGGGATGCTACCGTGGGGATGCTGTTGGGTGGGATGCTGCCAGGTGGGATGGTGCCGGGGGGATGCTGTTGGGTGGGATGCTGCTGGGTAGGCTGCTGTTGGGTGGGATGCTGCCATGGGGATGCTGCTGGATGGGGCGCTGCCGTGGGAATGCTGCCGCGGGGATGTTGCCAGGTGGGATGCTGCCGTGGGGGCTTCTGCCAGGGGGCCACTGCCATGGGGATGCTGCCTTGGGGCTGATGTTGGGTGGGATGGTGTCAGATGGGCCACTGCCATGGGGCTGCTGCCGGGTGCAATGCTGCTGGATGCAATGCTGCCATGGGGCTGTCATAAGGATGCTGCCAGGTGGGCTGCTGCTGTGGCAATGTGGCTGGGTGGGATGCTGCTGTGGGGCTGATGCCGTGGGGACGCTGCCCTGGGACTGCTGCCATGCAGGGTGGTGCTGTAGGGCTGGAGACATGGCTGCACTGCAGGAATCTTGGAAGGGAGCACCCCTCGACATGAGGCAAATGCTTCTGCAGTTTCTTCTGCAATATCCACACAGCCCTGGCCTTTAAGTCAAGGGTGGAAGGGGATTTGAAGGTCTCTATTTGTGGGCCTTGGCTACACTTCTTGTGCTGGGGTGGAAATGTTAGTCAGCTTTTAAGCATCAATACTTGAACCTGTTGTGAAGAGCTGTTTCTGACTCTCCAGCCTCAGCAACTTCTTGGCTTGTATTGAAAGTACCTGCAAAAACTCTTAAGAAATGTCAGGGTACTTTTCTATGACATTTCAGACTTCTTTTTCTTCAATTTGGCTGACAGTGGCTTGTTAGTGCTTGTGGTGCTTTATCAAAACAGAAATGTATCCATGTGCAAAACAGTGGTGAACTTCTTAGGATGGGATCATAAATAGATTTCAGGAATTCATGACATCCCAGCGTATTACACACTATTAAATGGGTGAGGATGAAAGGGGAAAAGAAACACCTGCAACACGGGAGACATTAAGATCCCTGAAGGTTTACTTTGTTAAATTCACATGTGTACAGTCCTCTCTGGTTGTTTTTAACTTGGTGGTGGCCATCAGGTCTCAGGCTTGGTTGCCCACTTGCTCCTCCCATCTTTATAAGGGATGCTTTCTTTTATTTAATGTCCCAAGGAGTTAAGATCCTTGTCTTTACATGGCCACTGAGAGCCGGTAAATCCTGCCCCTGGAGCGTGGGTGTCCTGCTGTCTTCCTGATACTCTCTGAAGACCAACAGCACTGGTGCCATGGATTGACACAGGGTCTTCATTCCCCACCCCCTTCACAGACCTTCTTGTGGAGACATGCCTCTCTCCTGCAAAGACTTACCCATCCATCAGCTTTTGGGGTCCCGCAGGACCTCAGCGCACTCTGGTCCTCGCTGTGTTGTTACAGCCTGTCCCACTTTTCCTGGACACCATGTCCTTGCAGAGAGCCCTTACCTCCCTCCGTCAGTGCAGCTGCTCTTCAGCTGTAGAGCTCTGGGAGACCTCACAGCACCAAGGAACCTCCGGCAGGAGGAGAGGGATGTGATAGTACTTACACACACACACCCTCATCAGGGACTGTGAGGAACAGGTGAGGAAAACACCCCTCACCCCTCCCTGGAGGCAGGGAGTGGTGAGGACCTGCCACCCACACCCCAGGGGCTGGAGATCACAACCTGCCTGTCACCCCCTGCCTGGAGGGCAGGGATGGGGCCCCCCTGCACACCCACTCTGTGACAGCAATGGTGACAACACCCCACACCTGTGGGGTGACAACCCCCGAGGCAGCACCTGTAGGGTGTATGTGAGGACAGGTGGGGGGCAGACATCCCCCTCGAGGCAGCACCTGTGGGGTGTATGTGAGGACACGGTGGGCGGCAGACAACCCACCCAGCTGCTGCTCCCACCTGCGCTCCCTGCAGCTCCCACCACCAGCCCTGCTCCCTGCTGATTTCTGTCAAGCATCGTCATGTCTCCTTTGGCAAGGACTTCAAGCCACGCACCGATTTTTCCCTTTTTACCCGTGGGCCCTGACATAATTAAACTGGCCACTTAAATGCTGCATTAATGCAGGAGTGCAAGGGCAGGTGCTGCCAGGAGCCCTCGCTGCCCGTGCATTCCCCACGGTGAGTACAGGCAGCTGCTGGGGAAAAGCTGCTGAAGAAATAAGCAAAGCGGGGTGAATCTGGTTCCCAGACCTGCCCCGACCTACTAAGGCAGCAGCCAAGGATGTCCTGGGCTGAACCCAGCACCTGGGCTGTGAGGCCTTGGGACTCTCTGATGGCCATTGCCAAGCACATTTTTTTATTTTATGTTTAATTACAGCGCTGTAGTTGTAGATTTGTCTAAAGGTATGGACTCAGTAGGAGGGCTGGGAGCGCCGGTGCGTCTCCCTCCCCAGCACCCCCACAGTGGTATGCTCACCTCTAGTTGTGCCCCCACGACACAGGGGCAGCTCTGTGGCTGCTGCACCCCCCCCATCCTCACCCCCAGGTACCTCGGACACATGGAGGCTGCCTTGCCTGGAGGACAGGCCTCTTATGGTGGAGTTCTCCACACATCCTGCCTTGGCAAAGGGGTCAGCAAGCTGGGAGACAGCCATGGATCCGCAGGACACCTCTGGGGAAGCCCTGGGTGTTGGTAAGCGTTCCTTGTCTGTCTTCTACTGTAGCTTTATAGATGGGGAAGGAAATTCTAAGTAGGGCAAGAAAATACAGATAAAGGGATGCAAACAGGTTCAGCACAAACTTCTCTGTTATCATCCCCGCTTCTGTCCCTGTACACTTTGAAAATACAGAGGCATTGTTACAACCATGCATTTCTCCCCGACCCTGTATGTTCTGCTATGAGGGCAGGGAACGATGTCATGGATGTCCCCAGAAGGATGATGGAAGCACATACCTCAAACTGTCAAGATCTCCCAAACAAGTTTCTGTGTTAGTCTAGAAATAGATATATCTCTCCTATCAGTTTGGGTTTCTTCATCTGCAGGAAATGTGGTATGATCTTTGGTGAGGAAAGCACAGCTGAGATATCTTTATGTTCCTTATCTATATTGACTAGAAAGAGGCAGAAAAAAATTAGCATGATTACTGTAAAATATAGCTGGGGGTGGTGGTAGGTGGGTGTTGGAGACCTTCTTACTTGTATTTCAGGAAGCATCTAGAAAGATAACAGCCATATACATTTTTCCAGGGCTAAGATTCCAGTGGCTTGAATGTGAAACTTCTGCCTAGCACATTGAATTGTGGACTTTCAACGTCCAAAAAGGTGAGTCATTACAGCTATCATTCCAGCTGGAAAAGAACATAAAAAAATACACAGTGCACCTGCTACAAGAAATGCTCTGCAACCTAGTAAAAGGGTTAATGCTGATGGAAAGAAGAGAATTAAAAGAAAATAAAACAACCTACTTGGTCCCTTCTGCTACCTGTTAAGCCATGGCTGCACATCAGAAGTGCTTCTGCTGAGTGAAGTAGCTTGGGTGGTGCCATGAGAAACCAGAACAAGACCACCATCAGCGACATGCTAGAATGTAGCAGAAGCACAGTCGGAAAAAAACAGCAAAAAGAAGAAATACATTCCCATGAAACACGTTGCCACGGAGATTTCCTACTCTTTAAAGTAACAATTCAGGCTTATTTTCTCAGATGATCATATTCTAAATTAATGTTCCTCTGCTGAGAACTTCAAAGAGATAAATGTACCATTAACAGGTGTTGTAAGCAAAGTAGAGATGTAAATATTATGTTATATGTAGTTATCAGCCCGTTAGGATATATTATAACCTATCATAAGTCCACTGGTCATGCTAACAGCTCTGTGCAATTCACCTAATAAACCTAGTGTAAGAGAAGATCAGTTTAGCCATCTACCATTCTCTCTACTGCCTGTTGTAAGTGCTTTGTGGTTTTTATACCCACAGGCCAGTCAAAGCATTGTGGGATGACCGGGAAAAAAATGAGTGACATCTAAAAGGCTTTGGAAAGTGCTTGGGGAGAGTGGTTAATAGAGGAAAATCCTTTGGATCCTGGGGCAGTCAGAGACATCCATCGTCTCTCGATGCTGTCTGCGCTGCTTGGATTATTAAACTGGCCGAGGGAAACGTATAGAAGCGTTGTTGGTCCACTGCGAGCCCTGCCGCAGGGACCTGCGCCTACCACTGAGGTGCTCTCGGTGCCGTATCATTAGAGAGCTGAAATTTAGAGCATCTATTGGTGAAAGTACCACTGTTTGGTGCTACTCACAGAAGCCATCAGCAACACAAAATGAATTTATTTTTTTTTTTTTTTTAACTAATTTGTGCTGGAGGTGGTCCAGGCCCCGCTCATGCAGGGAACTGGGGTCCTAGTTATTACATGCTGGTTTGGCAGCAGGTTAAAAGCTGTTACTACTCAAGAAAAAAATCCCAGTACATACCTTCTAATAAATACTCTGTCATAGTCCTCTTTCTTTGCCAAAGAGTTAAAGAATTCGGGATGCTGCCGTTCATTCTAACACAGCAGATATGAGCAGAGAGGAGTACACCGAGTTCTTGTACTCTTCTAAATCCATGGTGACATGTTCGGTGTCTTCACTGGGGCAGGATTTCAGCTACTATATTAACTGGATGACTCTTTCCAGGCATATGGGTACAGCTGGAAATACAGAGCATAATTCAATGGTGTTTCTACACCACCCAGGGAAGTACTGGGCAGAAATGGTACTGGTCCATTCATGGAAAGAGTTTAGCTGCCTGGGGCAAGGATTTTTAGCTCAGTTACAGCATCAGAGTGACAGAGTTGTACCGATCCTGATGCCAGGGTCAGCTTGTCTGTACTGCCCTCCACGACACACAGAGGTTTGATGTGCTCAGATTCATAATCAGAGCTGTTTGGTTTTTTTAATGTGTAAAACTTTTTACTCACCTATTTACACCACTGACTCATAGAAATAGCTTTATATGTTTAGGTATTATGTAATACATATATAATGAACCAGTTTATTCTGGATGAAGATAGTGCTCTGTGAGCCATAAAAACAATGAGCCATAGAATCATAGAATGATTTAGGTTGGAAAAGACCCTTAAGATCATCGAGCCCAACCATTAACCTAACACTGCCAAGCCCACCACTAAACCATGTCCCTAAGCACCACATCTACACGGCTTTTAAATACCTCCAGGGATGGGGAATCAACCACTT
>JAVJGJ010000014.1:8376034-8416774 GCA_035590215.1 Microhierax caerulescens | reverse complement strand
AATGATCAGGAAAAGTGGAGTGTGTGTCTTGTTTCTGCTCTTACTTTGAGAGCAGGATTCTGCACTGTCAGGTCCTTCAAAGTCATCCTACCTCTGCTGAGAGAATATGACTCTGTGCAAAAGTCAGATGTATCACTGCTTATTCGGAGGGGTAAACGTGCTGCATGAAGCCTGAGGTCTCTTTAAAGTGGTCATCAAATAATTTACAAAAGTGATGCCAGTGTGAGATTTGTCTATAAAGAATGTCGATAGGCCAGGAACTGGGAAGGTAAACAGAAAGTAGGTTCAGACATAGATTTTAAATTAATCTGGTCACATTCTTAACCCAAGCACAGAATTTTATGGTAAGCACATATGTGCTCCACGTGCTCATCATGCTCCCAACTGAGGACCATAATGGGGGATAGTACTGTAGAGCTCTGAAGCGGGGGTACCCGGCGTTGGTTTGGATATTGAATAGCAACTCAGTGGACAAGAGTGACACAGTCTGTGCTGCTGGACAGGGGCATTGCTTTTGAGAAGTATTTTGGGGAAAAACATTTATATTGATCAACAACAAAAAAAAAACAACAGCTAAATAATAACACTTGTCAGCAGTGGGTTTGCCAAGTGACAGATCTTGGATGTCCACAGTTTTTGCTTGCGTAGAGGTTTTGGCTTGCACGTAGCAAATATCAAACCCCAGGGTAGGGGTCAGTGCCACGATAGTCCAAATGAATTGCCTAAGCTAAACCAAGGTCAAAGAGTGTCAAACAGCCTCTTACTTCTCGGAACAGGACTACTCCAAAGCCATTTTCAGGGCTTTGCAGCTCAGGTATTATAGCAGTCTATCCTTGTATTCACTGCATTGGGGTTTTCTGGTTGGTTGTTTTCTTTTTTGCTTCCTGTGCCACCCAAAAGGATATTTCCACAGAACCAGCTTCAACAGCTGCTTTATGTTCTTTTTCCAAGAATCGTATGTGGGATTCATCTGACCAAATACAGCCATCAGTTTCCAAGCTAGTCACCCTCCAACTTCCTTTAGATTCTCTGCAGAGAAAAAGTACTCTGAGGGAGAGATTTGTCTCATGTTAAAGGCAGGTAAAAATAGGCAAATTAATTGTGCCCTCAAAGAGCGTATTTCCTGCTTTTCCTTGCAAGCAAGCTGAGACACTAGCTCAGATGTTCCCATGGACACCAAAAATGTCTAAATGAGATAAATGCCAGTGTGTCCTGTTCTGTGTTTTTCTAAATTTTCTTTCTAAGTGGCACCAATGTTGCATTTTTTGCTCAATTCCAGATGTAGTTTCTGATTTGCAACTACTCTGTCATTACCAAGTGAGAACAGAGCATTGCCTCCCTTCTCCACAGCAGGAGGACACCACTCCATTCTGGAGGATACGGTGTCACCAGCTCGCAGTGGTACAGTCATCGTCACTACTATCACAGCAGGGAGTGCTTACTTGTGGTTCCTGACATACATCTGCCCTGGGTGCTGCAAAGCTACCCAAGTGGTACCAGCCAGAAGACTTGATCCTGGCAGGTCTGAAGAACGAGTATCAGCTCATCTCATCAGGTCATTTACTGAGCTGTAATAAGAAACACCTGTCACTAAGTAGAAATGGCAGGAAGTTGAGGCGGCATGCTACTCCGTGAGTAACAACTAACAGACCCTTACTTAATACCAAGGATTCACCATACCGTACTCTTTGTACCTTTAATTGATTCTTCCTAGGTATAGTGAACCTTGTGAAGTTTGCTGATGCAGCGGTACTACACATCACACTTTCCAGTACTATTTGGCTGTCCTTGACCTTGTCTCTGATAACATCTGGTTTACTGCATTTTCTTGACACTTTCTCTGCTTTTACATTCGATATTGGCTTTGGGGTTCCAGAGTTCTACCATTGCTACCAAGCGTTCTCGCTTGGAAAGAGCGAGCCCAGGACTGGATACCTTGGGCACTGTCCGACTTTGTCATCTTTTGAAATTGTAAAAACAAACTGGCCACACTTTTGGAGCTCCAACATATATAGAAAGCTGAATGATACACTACAGCTTACGTTGTATCAGAGGTCAAAATAGGTGGTGACCTAGTGATCTTCTGGCTCTCTGATCTTAAACTGATCTTGTGATCTTAAACCCTATTCCAATGAGTATCAATATTTCTGTTACTAACAGAGCTTTAAAGTCCATGTGTTGCTTTTTCTTTGCTGTTGAAATTTTTCGTTTTTGCCACGTAACCAAGCTGCTGTTGGGCATCGGTCAGAACCACAACTATGCTGACTGTTTAATGAAATGCTCAGCTGACGTAGCTTTGGCAAGTGCTATTTTTCCAGTTACACGTCTTATTTAGTGAATGAAATGCGTTTGAACCATGGTAGCTGTGGGGGAAAAAAACCACATCTGGGTGAAACAAAAAATTAATCTGAAGCTTTCTGACAGCAATATTTTTACTCTTTCTGGGGATCAGCTGAGATGAAGCACAGAAGAAAATACTGGTGGAATGGCTCTTCTTGGGTCATTTCGGCTTAAGCTGGACAGGGAAGAATTGAAAAGCTTTTGGAAGATCTGATTGTGGGGTTTGCTGTGCAGATCCCAAAGCAAAAGAGGTACAGCTAAATAAAGGGAAACATCCAGATATAGCCTGTTTGAGACCTACCCACAGCAAGTCTTTGAAATTACTATGTATCACTATACATATATATATATCACTATATATAATACATATCGCTATATAATATATATCACTATACATTTCTGTATGTCATATATATAATATATATTTTATATATATATAATCACAATGTATAATATATATCACTAGATAAAGATAATGTATCGCTAACAGATTCACTGAGGCAAACTACAGCTACATTTGCCCCCTTACAAATGTACCCCTCCAGGTAATACTGCTTTTGTGCCAGCCTCTCCTCCTTTAAAACCAAACCGAGGCAGTTCTGGTCTTTGTTTTTACAGTAAAAAGCTTGAAAATGGGATATTTGATATGTCTGTGAGGAAAATCTGAGAGAGAAACTCTTATTTTTACAAATCCGCTTCTGTGTGATGAGCCAATTCACATTTTTTTGAAAAGCTGGGCTGCCAGCACTGTGTGCCAGGCAGGTTTGGGATTTGCTCTGCGTCCCTTGGGCACCCAGTGCTCCGAACCCACCGGCAAAGATGAAATACAAGAGCCAGGACTGCTGTTATTCTGGGAGAGGCCAACAAAAAGCACTGCAGCTCTGCCTTCAGACCTGAATATCATTGTGCCAATAAAACCCATTATTCTCATTCAGATTTCACCTGCAATTTTTCAGCAGTATTTATGCTTAAATCTGATATGTTTATCTTGCCAAGGCCAAAGCTGTATATTTTGTTTTACCTCTTAAATCTCCTTGTATTTCAGTAGCTTTGTATATCTGTGTCACTAGTAAGTTAACTGAAGAGCCAATTTCCATCAGATGAACAACTGACCTTGGCAATTCTACTTAATAGCTGTGCATATTGGTGAAGAAAACAAAATAAATAAATCTCCACCCCTCTTTGTATAACATAAGCGTTGTGTTTTTATCTGTGAAAGTTTCCATGACTTTCATTGCATACCAGCTAGCTCTTTGGGAAAACCATCTAGCAAGTCTCAGCAGTCCAGAGAAATGCCCCAAGCACTGCTGGTAGCTATCAATATATGCTGGTAGCTGTTGATATTTTGACAGCTGTTTTGACCACACAGTATTTTCTATTTGGTATTTCATTTTCATTAAAACCTTTTCTCCCATCTTAACTGTTTCTGACTGATAGCCCTAAGTAAAGACATCAAATGCATGACTGATTCTTCTTGACTGTTGATGTGTGGCTTGGTTACTTCCCTTCTAGGTACCTGTGGTATCCTGGTTTTACAAAAAAGAATTGCTTCGCTCAGGTTTGTTTTGACATGCAATCAGCTTGCTGCCAGGGCTCTTCTAGCCAAGAACAAGGCTGTCCCTCTGCTCAGGCTGGACCGGAGAGACCTGGATCCCTTTCTCGTCCAAAGATCTTCCATATGAACACCCCAGAGCAGGCCCAACACCTCCAAGAACCTCTGCATATCTGCACAGGTTCAGTGCAGCTTGGGGGAAGGCACACCAGCAGTTCCCACCGAACCCACAAGCACCAGGCGCTGGCTCTGGCTGCAGTTCCCGTCCTTCTCTGCTGGGCAAGTAAGGTGGCAGGAGTTAACCAAAAAAGAAACACAAACAGTTTAGTGGCTAAGGTACTGCCCTGGGCCATTTCCTTGGGATTGGCTTCTGTATAGCCATTAACCTTCTGAGAAGAAGCCAGAGCCGGGAGCGGACCAGGAACCGCTGTTCTCCCAGGTCAGCTGCCCACTCAGCTGGAAAAATATGGGCCTGCTTAATTTTTAATACTTGTACACAGCATGTGGCAGAAGGGCTGAACATCGCAAAGGTCGGAGGAAGCCTGGAGGAAGTTGGCAACGGAGGTTCGGGGACCAGAGCTGCAAAGCCTCGGTACCCACGGCTCGCAGGGCCATCCAACCCCTTCAGCCTCATTCTTTAAGCCCATTTTGCAAAACGTGACTCTTCCCCCTACACTCACACTCTCATCCTGAGGAAAGCAGGCCCCAAGCAAAGGGGCTACACTCAGGGGCCCTCAAACTTTTTAACCCGGGGGCCGGCGCGTGGATGAAGCGGCAGGCAGTCATCCGCGGCTGCTTGGTTTCCCCCCCACCAACCCGCAGCTGGGGGGGGGACGGGGTGGTTCTGTAAATACCGGGGGGACGGATTGAGGACCCTGGGGGGCCGTATCCAGCCCGGGGGGCGTAGTTTGAGGACCCCTGGCCGCTACATCAACCCAACGATGCTGTGACGGTCTCCACCAGAGGGAGTTCCGTGAATGCAACAAACGCGGGCTGAGCTACGGGCGGGCAGAGGGGCTGGGGCGGCTGCCCGGGCGCCCCCCAGGGCGGGCTGGCTGCCCCCCGCAGCCGCTGGGTAAGGAGCCTGGGCTGAATTCAGCAAAGTACTGACCCAAATCTGCATAATCTTAAGTGAATACTCAGTGAAGTCTAAAGAATTGCTCTGTGCGTTGCATTGAGCAGGCGTTTTATTAGAGCGGGGTCAAAATGCTCAGCGCTTTGCAGGATCATATGAGGAAAAGAAAAGACTCTGTTTACACCTCGGCTTTTAGTTTTCCCTCACTGGTTCGCTTGTTAGGAAGAAAGCTAAGCCAGGGCCAGTTTCTGGGAGGCCCAGGGAGGAAGCCTTGGAAGCAAAGCCAACTGCTTCCACTCAGGAAGAGTTTTTGATGAGGCTGCCCTGATACACAGCGACAGCGGCTGCAGAAGCCGCTGCTCTCCCTGGATCTCCCCGGATCCCGCGTCCCTCTCCCAAAGTGAAAAACGATGCAAGGATGACACCTTGCCGTCCAAAGCAGAGGATCAATCTTTGGTTCACCGCGAGATCTACCTCTGAGGTCGTTTTGTCCACTTCATGTTAATGCTATTTTCAGTAGAGAGGAACAGCGTGTACTCTCCCTTTACCAAAAAAATAGTCCAATTCCTGCCTCCCTCTGCCCCAGAAAGCAGGCAAAGGATCACAGTTCTAGCAAGCCACCGTGGAAATACCCCAGATTAAAAATACCATTTAAAAGCTTTTACAATTTTTTTTTTTTAATGCATCTCTTGCATATTCTAGTTTTGAACAGTTCCTAGAAGACATTTTAAAAGAAAAGCACTCCACACTGCTGGAGACCTCGATCCAAATTCTGTTTTATATTAGAATAAAGGAACACAAAGAGTTGATCCCAGCTACATGCTTTGACACAACTCCTGGCTCCAGGCTAGCAGAGGCTGTGAGGAGATGTTAAATGGAGGTGATTCCTGTCTTGATGAGATTATTTTCTAATAAGGAAAAAAAATAATAATAAAAGGCATCGCAGTATTAGAAAAGGACTAGGCTGTTGTTTCTGTGGCCGCAAGAACTGTCGGGGGAACAGAAGGAGATGCAGAGAGGGTTTCTCCTGAGGACATTCCTGAGCCTGAATTCCAGCAGCCGGCCCCCAGCCCAGGGCACAGCCCTTTGTCACCTCTCCTCCCTCTGTAAACCAGGCGTCTTAATACCCCCACTTTTCACAGGAATGCTAAATAAAATGCCTTGAAGATGAAGTGCCTGTGTTGCTGTCACGCTGCCAATTCTCCTGCGCCATGCAGATTCATACGGTAACAGAAGCCAAGGTCAGGGAAGCATTAGTCAGTCTGAATTTGGCAAACGGGGATGTCAGTGTCTGATAGCCCTCGCTCCCAGATTAGATTAGCGTGAAACGCCCTGCCTAGGTTACCCTTGAAAATCACTTCAGCTACTGCAGGAGATGGCTGTTCATTGCATCAGCAGGGTTGAAAGCAGGACGGTTACTTTCAACACACATTTGCTTTGCCAATCTGGATTTTCCAGGCTGTTGGTGTTGGTTTAAGCCTATATGATTTGAATGTAAATATCCCCAGCCTTTTTAATGGGGTGCTACAAATCTGTTCATATTTAAGCTACTGTTCTGTTATCTCTTTCCTCTTTCCTTTTCTTTCAATCATATCCGAGGAGTGTCCACTGACAGGTCATTTTCAATGGTGGTTCCCTCCCTGTGGAGGTCTTGTTAGACCTGTGCAAGGGTGTGGGGTTTTGTACAGTGAAAGACCTGCAGAAAGACCGTGACTTAACCCCGCCAAGCCTGCACATCCACGGGGTGCAAAGCAGCACTGAATACTACGTCAGCAAAGCGGGGCATCCACATCAGTGAAATTTGTTAATGGGCAACCCCTACGACAAGCAAGGCTGATGAGCTCATATGCCACGTCCTCTGCCCACTGTGCCCCCAGTTTTGGAGCAGGCAAGTCGGGCTCCAGCGGTCAGGCACCATGCTCCGCTGCTCCGGGTGATGAGTGGCGGCTGGCAAGTTCATCCGTCACTGCTGGGTTAGAGAAAACATCTGGGATGACAACAGGTAACCTCGTTCCTGTAACAGGAGACAAGCAGGTCAGATCTATGACGCTTGTTTTGATCATATCAAGAATGTCCTTTGCGTATCTAATATATTTATTTTTAAAATATTTTCTTGATAGGAAGGCAAACATTAAGAATGAAGAAGAAAATGCCAAGTGGGTTCTCGATGCTGTTTGCCAGTCACCTTTAGTCTGCTGTCACTTGTAGTCTAGAGCAAAGGCGAGTCTTTTGAAGCACTACCGATATTATTAGAAATCTAAATATTTGCACTGCCTCTCCTTGTCTCCATCAGTTTCACACAAGACACCAGCTTTTCTGTTAGCAGTCCTGAAGGTTGAAGTCCTTGATCCATGCTGTGCTCACCAGCAGGCTGGGACGCAAAGAGATGGGGAGAGAATATGGACCTAAGTCACCTCTACTTTCCTGCTCCTTTGCATAAAGTGTTGCAGTTCAAGGGGTGCTCAAGTCGTGGTGGTTATGGTAGGACTGCAGTGCCTTGCGGTGATGCAGCCCTTCCCTCCTCTTCACAGTGCGTGCACTCGCCCTTAGGGCAAGTCCTCATCCCTTCTGCAACCGTGGAAAAGCACAAAGTGAAATATCAAGATCAGGCCAGCGTCAGTATTGACAGAGCTTGGGGAAAATGCCATTACACACAGTCTAGAGCATTTTTCATTTAATTCTGTGAGAGCCTGTCAATAAATATTTGTATTCCTTCTACTCTACATACCCCGACTATCATTCAGTAAATTTCATATGGTACGGGAGTGTGAAACAGTCATCCCAAAAAATAAATATCTTCCAGTTTCACGTTCATTTGATGGAGGTCTGTTTTGCTCTATACAGGCAAATCAGCTTCCAAAAAGCCACATGTTTCTGGAAGGACCATATTAATAAAATCGAAGTGCGTGTGAGGCAAAGCCAAGACGAGGCCAGGAACGCACTCAGCTGTCAGTAAACACTCCCTTTTTTTTAGCCCCTACCGCTCCCTTGCCCTTTTTATTTTTTTTTTTTTTTTTTTGCTGGCACAGGGAAAAAAAAAAATCCTGATAAAGCCACAAATGACAGAAGGCAAATTAAATTTTTGCAATGAAACCAGTGTGAAACAGCACTGGGCTGAATTAAAGCCATACAAACTGGGGATCAATCAAACAGTTTGTGCAGAAGCATCCCAGGACAGCCGTGACGTTGTTGAAGTCTGCGATGGAAGCAGGGCCAGGAGTCACATGGAGATGAGTCCTTGCACAGAGTCATCTCTCATATAATCAAATTCAAAATACAGTCCAAGATGAGATTGCTGTAAATAAAAGGAAATATTATTAGTTCCAGATGGCATCATAACACTAAGTTTCAGAAGAAATCAAAACCAACGTGTTGCAGAAAATAACCACCCCTTTTGGCCGACCTGACAGAATGAGGTATTGGCATCAGACAGCCCCTCTGGATACGGAGATGGTTTTTCACATACATGCTCCTTACAAAATGAGAAAAAAACCAAACCAAACCCAAGAAAAGGGGCTTTCTGCCTACCTTCTCCACATTTCTGTTGTAGTCTGGTCTCTAGACATTTTACCAGGTGAGACCACGGGAACCTTTTTTTTCTGCCTGATGAATTTTGGTTGTCTCAAACCTGCATAAGTCACAAATTTCCATCTGAGACGTCAGCTGTACCGTGCATGGCTACTGGCAGGAATAGAAGCTGGGGCTGTCTGTGCCTTGATTAATGTTGAAGCAAGAGAGCCAATTTTATGAGAAAATCAAGGATGGCTTCACTGAACCCAGTAGCATGACTTAAAGCATGGGTTCAAGATTTCACCCCAACCATAACTCCTGCGGTCTGCAACCGCTGAATCTGAAAATCAGGTGTTTGTCTTTCACTTTTCTGTCACCAATAATCTGTGTTTGGACTTTCATAGTCAATTGTGCTTACAATTCATAAACCAGAAACCCACTCTGATGCTAAAGTTGTCCCTGCAGAGCTCGCAAGGAGAAGCACTGCAAGTTTATTTTAGTTAATCAAGTCGGTTGGTGAAGTCCCGTGTCTAGGGTCTAGGCAGGAGTTCACTCTGCTGCACAAGCAAGGGCCAGACATGTTTACATGTTTCCATAGTCACTTAACAGCCACCACGTACAAAATCTCCAAGTTTTGCATGCTCTCAGATGAACAGAATTCCACCTGGAATGCTAGCCTTCATTTTGCTCTCATTAAGACTTTGTTGGCTGTAGCTGATGTCTTGGGTTCACCAGAAAAGTAGCTACACATCACTTGCCCAGACACTCAGTATTATATTTTTGCTCAATTCTCGCTGTTTGGCTGGTCCAGTTTCTATCGGTACCTCTAATTCTCATCAGCATTGTAAGGTAGCCTGTTCACATTTCTAAAGTGGTGGGTTCTTCTTTGCCTTGCCTTGGTCTGTGTGTGGCAAATGCCTGTTTATGAGCTGCCATGTGGATTTTTGCTGATGCTTCTTTTATTTCCACAGATGGGACTGCGGTGTCTCTTCCAGGACCCACAAAAAAACCTGCTCAAACATCTTCAGAAACTGTACAGGTTATGGTTTTCAGTTTTATTAATTCTTTTGCTGTGGGGAGAGGTTGAATTCTCAGAGATGAGAGCAGCAAAACTAACTGGAAACGTGTAATGCTTCATCAGGCACACAGGGGCTGCTCTAGTGGGTTAAAAAGATATATTTTTTTTTATGGCTGTGGTCTCTTCTAAGACTTGCATACCCTTTCTGAGGGGCTTCCTCTGCCCATCTGGGGTGTCCCAGCACTGCAGTGGTCCAACCATTTTTCTCTGGCAGCGAGGTGACAGCTGAAACCACGGCTTCTGCCTGGAGGGTGTCAGGAGAACATTCACACTGGTTGTACCCCTCCTTCCTAGTGGTGTGTCACTGGTGTCCAAGATGGTTAAGGCCAGAGCCATGGCTCAGCCGTGCACCTCTCAGCATCAGTGCAAATCACACTGTAGACAAACAACGGCTCGGATGAACCTGAGCAAGACTAAAGGGATGCTGATTAAAAAGGTGGAATGCTTTAAAGAGCTCACTTCGACATTGACCTCACATCACTCCAGAGCAGACGTCTCCTTGCTGTCCCCATGCTGAAGAAACTTGGAGTCCTTTTCAGAACTCACAGGACAACACTCTCTAGAAGCACCTTATTTCATCTCTGGCAAGCTAAGAAATTCCCATATTTCCCTCTGGATGAGGCCTCAGTGACCCATGCCTTCCTGACCTCCCATCTGACCCGCTGTGATCCCTGTTTGAATCTGGATGTCAAGACACGGCCGGCTCAGCTGCCTTCTCCGTGCTTCAGGCTTCCATGGACATAGATGACTCCACTGGCTCCCAGGCAGCTTCTGGTGCCAGTCACCTAGCCCATCTCGGTTTGCTGAGATTGTGGTGCTATCTCAGGAATAACAGAAAGCTAAGATTAAGCTGAAGACAAAACAAGTGTGTTTTTTGGTTTTTTTTTTCTTCTCGTTGGAGCCTGGCTGTTAGAAGAGATCAGACAAATTCAGTCCCTGAGCACCTTTAGGAAATTAGGTAAATCCTTCCTGCCCAGATGAGCTCTGTCAAAATGTGACTCAGTCTCCATCACTGCAAAAGCAATTGTTCCTGTCTCAGCTGCAAGGTCATCTCTGGATTAAAATATTTGCAGTTTACTTTTGATGAATATTCGCTGTCTGAAGGCAAATGAGGAAGACACTTCATTTTCCTTCAAAACACTCATAGTTTACACAGATCCAACTAGTCCTTCCTCTGGGACAATGTCACTTACATAAAGACGAGCTTCCTAAATAAATAAAGCTAAAACCAGCTACTAGGAAAAAAACCTTGAATTTCCCGAAACACTAGGAAATGAGGGAAATGCCATTAAACTAGAAAACGAAGGGCATTTAAGTTATTATTCTTTCCAAAGCTTTGTATTGTAATTGCCACTTTTACAATAGCACCTATATAGAGCAATTGAGATAAGAATCCCCCTGAGTCAGGCACTGTGAAAAGTCCTTACGGGCGAGAGGCAAGCCCCATAACAGCCAGGAGGTTGATGTTGAAGAGACTGAAGTATTTCCTAGCTGAACGTCCTGTCCGTAAGGCTGGATAATAAGCCTTCTTTTCACACTCCGTTCACCTCCAGTGAAGGAGGATAAATTAACCGGCACGGCGTGCCACACTGATGACTCCCAGCATTCGGACTAGGTCACTTTGAATCAATCTGCCAGGGAGACCGTGAGCAGAGGTGACCTGACTGGTGACCAGGGCTGAGGGCAGGTGGGATGGAAGCCAGCTCCGAGCCGAAGGCTGCGCGGCCACGTTGGCACGGTGCCGAGGTTCCGTCCCGCTGCCTGGCTGCTGGGACCGAGGGGAGAGAGCAGAGAGCGGGGGGAGAAGGATAATCCTGTAGAGAGAAAGAACTGAAGAAAAGTGTTCCAGTGACTCCCCAAGGTCCCGCAGAGGCACTGGCTGGGGTGACAACAGGGCACAGCAGTGAAGAGCGACAAGACAAATCTCCTTCTCCGGAGGGCGAGCAACCCAACTTTGTCTGACCTGGGCTTGGAAAATGTGTTGTACGGACACAGCATTCACCCCTCTTTCTTCTGGCTGTGCCAGCTGCGACGTTGCCAAATTTGTATTTTTCCTCTCGAATTTCTTTGTGATTTTCCCTATTCCGCCACCAGAGCCCAGGGTGAAGTGTTAGGTACCGGTGAGGAAGGTGAGGGCACACAGAAGGAATGCAAGTGTTGGAGGAAGCCAGGCTGCCAAACAGCATCTGTGTCTACTGCTGCGGGCTGTGTTGATGCTGACACACGGAGTTATTTCTGCTGGGCTATTACCCGGGTGTCTAATTAAAGACAAGGTTAAAAACACAGCCTGAGATTTAAAGTTGTGAATACTTACGAGCAGAGATTTCAGATTTTGTTTTAGTGTTTAAAAGGTCAGAAGCTTTACAGCTCCTGCTAATCTCCCCTGAGATGCATCCCAAACACTGTCTCAGGCAGCACAAGCCTAGCTTTAGAACACTGGGGCAGCAGAGAAATGTTCCCCTGCCAGGGCTAATCAGAAAAGATTGCACTAATGAGAAACTTACTCAGATTTTTCAGACTTAAAATGCTTGGTAAAATCATTGCGCTTTTTTTTTTATTTTTTAATATAGGGAACGAAGTGGGTTTTTTATTGCAACCAAGCCAGTGTATTGTTTAATGCATAAAGTGGGGGGATAAATAATATTTTTCCATTAGGCTTTATTTGGCATTCAAAAGAAGTACAAAACCATGTTTTAAATCAAGCTACTTATCCATGCCAAAAAGCGTGAGTCACACATGATGGTATTCATGGAGAAGCCAGCAAAGCTTGGAGAAATATTTTGGTGTTAGGTTTCTGTTCCATATCCAGAACCAGACAAACCAAAGTGTCTAGAGGGCGAAATTCGAGAATAACAGTGGTCAAGATTTTCAAACTCAGGTGTCTAAGAGACAGTACCATTTCAGGGGACTTTGATGAAAGATAATGTCATTGCTTGAAAATTTGACTCCTGTAAATTTTCCAAAAGCTTAACAGGCACCAGAGGTGTGCACTGCAAAGGCAACTGGGGTGGGATTCAAGTACCCGCTTGTAGGTGTCTGCATGTGAGCTAGGGACTGTGCTCTCATCGTGGCAAACAGGGATGGTGCCTACAGTCAAGTTATAGTCAGCGGAGTCTGGAAGTGACTCAGTTCACTAACTAGGAGGTGACTCCTGCAGGGTACACCAAATTATGCTGAAGGCTCCGTGGTCTGCATTAGCTCAATCTCCGCTGAGTATAAAGGGAGCACAGACACTTAAACTTTACGTACACACTGGAACTGACGTGTTTTAGTGTGTAACTGAATCCCGCAGCAGATGTTAAAATACAGGCATCTGTGTAACCGTAGCCAAGCTGTCTCAAGCTATGACTAAACCAATTGTGTCTCAGGTACACCCACTCCACACAGGCGTTACTCCTTTGTGCACACATTCTTCTCCTTGCACATCTTGCAAGGAAACAGAGGTTCTCCATGTCCCCCTGAACCAAACCTCAGAGGTGAACACCCTGACTCAAAGCAAAATGCCAGAAGAGCTTCTAGCTCTGCCCACATGGACGACACGACCCGCTCTCAAGCTGCAAGAACTACCTGACCATGCCTTATGTCTACAGGTCAGAGGCTCGAAACCCGAGTTCGAAGTTTGAGTTCCAACCACAGGAGACTGGAGTCAGCACCAACCCTGACAGCCTGGGCTATCTACTTGGCACTGTGCTGGCCTCCAAGGTATTGAGATTCCTGACCAAAACCACTTTCAATCATGCTGTTTCCATGAAAGACAGTCTTGGAAACAAAGCACACACAAACACCGTCCTACCAGTCCTTGGAGCCTCCCCTGGCACATCTTAGAACTGGCCTGAGCTTCCAAATATTTTTAAGAACTCAAGTTTTGTTTCTTTTTCTTTTTTTTTTCTTCTCCTTTTTTTTCTCCGTTTATCCACTTTCACAAACTTTTTTCCATAGGAAATTGCAACAGAAGTCTGATCACTGACTCTTGTTACATGGACCTTTACATCTCCGCAGGGTGACACTGGAAATCAAGGGTTTCTTATGTTCATTAAGCTCCCTGCAATATCCGATATGTGCGTGTACATATATATGCATATCTAATCTATGTAACAAAGGAGAGGAAGAGAGGGAAAATCAACCCCAAAGTCCTCACGGCTAAATGTCTGAACGGGTGAGGAATGCTGACAGAGGGGGAGGCGTGTGCCTGCAGCCCAGGGAGAGATTGCAGCGATGCTGCAACTGCACTGAAGCAAGGCTGCCCTGATAACCAGAAACATCCAGAGGACTCGGCATCACGTTTGCTGTAAAGGACATCAACAAGTACGTAAAATGATGAATGCATTCAACAGAGCATATGCAGGTAATGTATAGAAAAATGAAAGAACATGGAAGGTCTGGGTGGGGGAACAAGTGGCAGTCAGGGCTCCTCGGCTCTGCGTTTTGCTCTGCTTTCCTGTGGTCCAGCCTCCTTGGGAGCCAGGGCTGAAGAGCTGAGCACTAAGCGATCCGTGCCCCCCCTCGGGCAGCCCAGCCGCACCGACCTCGCGTGATCCCGCGGGGATGATGTGCGAAGGCACAGTGTAAAGCCTGGAAATGTTTCCCGGGGAGGGGTGGGCCTCACCACTTGTACGGGACATTTTTATAACCCTGCCCCTCGGACTGGGACTGAGAAAACAACAACCAAGCCGGTCACAAAGGGTGGCGTTGCCAAGTAAGGCAGTTGAAACTAATGATATAAATACACTTTGAACAAGACGTCTTTATCAGGAGAGGAAGTATTAAGAGCTACAGTGACCAGGCAACACGGGAGAAAGGAGGATAAAAAGGGACTGAGATAAGGCTAATGAAGAATGACAAATACAGCCAAGTGGCTTTTTCCTGTTTAAAAAAAAAATTTAAAAAAATTGTCCCTTCCACTTACCGAGCTCAAGGACGGAGAGGGGACTGTCCTCCGCCAAGGAGCTGCACAAAGCGAGCCCCAGCAGATAAAGGGAACTGGTGCTGCTGAAACCCAAACCCTCACCCTTACCAACATGGGGTGAAGCCCCAGTCCAGCCACGGGTCAGCCTTGGGGATAACTGGATTGTTCCATGGGGCACAGCCCCTCTGCGCACAGGCAGCCCCGGGCAGTCCGGGCACACAGGCAGGGGCACGGCTGCTACTGCCCTTCCTGAAGCTTTGGAAAGCCGGCCACAAGCAGGTCAAGCCCTGCAAAAACAGTTGATTGCCTAGATTTCTCATTTTGTTATTCCAGAAAAGTTCCAAGAAGGATAATGAAGTGAACTAATTAATTAAAGAGCAGGAATCAACCAAAAGCAGAGCAGTACCTTCCAGCTAACAGACCCTATTGCACCTACAGCAAGGATTGTTTTCATCTCTCCATGGTGGGGTTTTAATTTCTAATAACAGCTCCCTACAGCCATTTGCAAGCAAACTTCCCTGCTTGTCAGCTGACCCGAACCTCTCCATGGATGACTCCCTTTCTAGTGGATGGAAAATCCAGCAGGCTCGGCAGCAGTGCTGGGAGACCAGGAAGAGCCCATCCCAGTAACTGGCTGGCTCGAACAAAACTAAAGCCAGTGCAAAGAATCCAAATTACTTTCGAGGACGCTGGCTCAGGGCTTTTGAGATTTTGGGCCAAGATGACAGTGCTAGAAGTCATAGAAGCAGAGCAGGTGTGAAGGTCAGGAAGAGATTTATAGGATGGCACCCACTGCCCAGCCTGCAGTCACCCTGCAGCGCAGGCTCTGCCTACCGCCATGCTAGCTTGCTAACGAGTGAGCTTTTGCTGAGCAGTGTCAGGACCCTGGGACCAAACACAGGCTTTCATTAATTAACCTGACCCCCTGCACCCATGCTGTAAGTAGCCTTGTCTCCAGTCCCACCTCAGGCTCCATCTCCACCTGCTCCTGAGCAGGCTGCCCGGCTGGACCCCGGACCTTGCCGTGTCTGGTGGCCACTGAACAGAGCTGGTCACTGCTGGTGGCCCACCTGGAAAAGCACCCTGTCAGGGGTGGCACTGCCTGTGCTGGGAGCCCCCTCAGCTTCCAGCTCACCCTCCCTCGTGGAGCAGCTCCACTCTGACTGCTCCCAAGCAGGCACTTAAATATCATATACCTAGCCCACCCACGAGGATCCCACGAGCAGCTGATGACAGCTCTTGCAGGCATCCCAAAGTGTTTTCCGTACTCTGCTTCACCAGCCTTCCCGGCTTTGGCAGGCGTGTAACTTTCCTATGAGCAAGGCAGCTGGGCACAGGTTTCTTCACTGCAAGTCAAATCAAGACAGCTGACCTTCAAGAGCATCTTGAAGATGTATCGATGTTCTCCAGCAGTTTCCAAGCCAGGCAATGCAATACTCCACCCAATTTCAAGTTCTGAAGAAAGGACTTAAGTGAAAGCTTGGGTTTACGTATAGATATAATGAGGTTAAAAACCGAGCGTTATGTCACAGTGAGTTCTAAGTTGTGTATAAACTAAAAAAAAAAAATCCAAAAAAACAGCTTTGTATACACACATCCATACACTTTTGTGGTTTCTTCTAGCTCATCTCAGGCAAAAGGACCTGGATATTCTTATCATTCAGTCTCAAATTCAGATTTGTGAGCTTTGAGATGCCATTTATAACCTAATTTATCCAGCAATAAGGTAAGGTTGTAATGGCCCATTCATTTCTCAGGAGTGCTCCCAGCCTTAGCACATTACTGTTTACAAAACATGTGTGCAACACAGATTGATATTCGCTTGGTGTAACATGCAGGTAGATCATCGCCTGAAAAGCATATCTGAGTAGCAAAGCGTTGTTAATGATAACTTGCATTTTGATAAGGCTGACACAATTTGACAAAGGGTTAGTGGCACTAAAAAGATGGATGGAAAACTCTTAGTAGCTGTTTGTTCTAACAGGGAGATTTACGATCTCTCGCAGGAGCCGCAGAGGGACTTCCTAGCTCTTACCTCCAGAAAATGAAACACATTGCACTGAAAAGTGCCGGTAGCTAAGAATATCTGAAAGGAAATATTCCACATAGCTTCCTTTGTGTCTCCACATGGAGCCTCTTTGACCTCGAAAAGCCAGTCCTTCTCATCACTTCCATCCCATGCAGATATAAATGTTCGTTGCTACTTCGTGTCATTGGTGTATACGCCGAGATGCAGCTTCAAAACAACTCCTTCTTTACAAGCTGAGATGTGCAGCCCAGGCAGGTCTGTGCCTTACCACAACCTACCACATCACTCAGGATATCTAGTGGTAATTTGTTCCAATAACATTTAAAGCACTCTATTTAATGATATCTTCATTTTGTATTTTAATAAAAAAGGCAGACCTAGGCTACAGCAGAACAATTCCCTGCATGAAATACCTTCTGAACTCCAGACAATCATGTTTTAATAGACTTCCCTTGCACAACATCTACCAAGATTTTCAAATGTACAGACGCTGTCCAGTTGCCATCACTTTGCTGGCAGCTGCTTCACAGACCTTTTCTACGGGAAAAATAAGCTATCAAAAAACGAAAACACAAGAAAAATACGGTCAAAAAAATATTATTTAGTAGAAGTACCATCTGCTCATTTACAAGCAGCAAGCGTTTAATATCCTGTAGTCAGTCTTGTTTTTCAAGCTTTTTATGGTTCTGAAATATTTGCAGGACAAAGGTCCTGGAAGTCCCAGGCAAGGGAAGAGATCCGCTGCTGCAAAAACAAACCCAGAACTAAGCTCATTGATGAGATCAGCAAAGAAGTGTCATTTACTCCACTGTGTCCAATGCAGTTCATGCTTAGAGCTGCCTCCTTGCTCATCAAAACCCCTCCTTTTGGACCCACCCTTCCTCAGAGAGAAGAAGGGGAATTAGCTTAAAATCCATGTGAAAAAAATTGGAAAATACTAACTTATCTCACTTTATGCTGTGCAAGGATTTCACTGGAAAGAAAGCAGAGGGACTCCATAGATCTGAACACGTGGAAGTGCTTCTTTGTGGACCCAAAGGTTTTAGGGAAGATAAACCAGGCTTATTATTGAATTTCTTTTTGTATGCTGTAAATTACTAAAGAGAGGTCCCAGATTTCAAAATCTGGCCTGAATTTCAACCTCCCAAAGAGCTAGGCTGATTGACTCCGTGGTTATAGTTCAACTGCTGTCACGGAGCCAGTTGCAAAACTGGCATGTGGTTCCAGCCTCAGATTTTGATTATTTTTGGACCAAGAGCCGATTGTGTCTGGATCTGGGATTTTACATTATGTCTCTATTAAGTAACATTTTGCAAATGCTCAGCCAGAAGAAGAGAGTACATTCCAAGGGGCACAAACCGTTTTAAAACAAAACTGTTTTCTAAGCCTCGGGTTCCCATCTTCTGCATCACTAGGACCTGAGAAGCACTGAGAGCTGCTTGCAGCCAACAGCTCAAGCATCACCCTTGATGGAGCAGTCCCAGACCCCATCTGAGACCTCTTCTCCCTCCACCACCCTGCAAAACCTGAGCCATCATGAGCAAATTCAGCATAGGTGTCCCAAGGATGCAGAGGGGCCTCCCAAACTGGCCACATCATGCCTCTAATGGCAAAAGGACCACGGAATTGTGACCATCCCTGTGCAGTCCCACCACAGGGCTGTGACCAAGCTAATGCTTTCAGCCTTGGTACAAACGCCCAGCCCTGCCGTTCTTCATCATGCCAGCCATGCTCCAAAAGCTGAGCCGTAACGAGGGATTTTCCCAGCTCAAAACCTTCTAAGCAAAGCTAACTTCATGGCAACAAGCTCTGGGTGCAAGTGATGGAAAGAGGGAAAGTGGGAAATCTGGTGATGTTCCAGACTCAGCACCTTTTTTGGCTGAACTGTGTGTGATGATGGGCAGATGAGGGGAATAACAGACCTGTGGGTTCTAATTAAGCAATGAAACCCCCTGTTCTTTGGTCAAAGCAATGGAAAAGCCTCCCCATGGCATTTATGCATCTCTAGGTTAATCTGTCTTAAGGGACTGAAAGACACATTGCATCTGCAGTAATTTTTACTATTTCTGGCCATGTGAGCTTTGTCACCACACATGTCTGGAGCTCTTGAAAATACATTCAATAAGCATGAACACCTCACACCAGCCCCGTGACTGAGCGTGGGGGAACATCCCATAAAACGGCTCAAGGACAGGGTGGGTGACTGTACTGTGCATTCTCCGCATACTCAACAAAATGAGGATTTGGGGGCTGCCTACACTCTGTGGCTGCCTCGTATCACCTGGACCATTTATAAGGCAAAAGACATAAATCAGTGCACGGTGTTGCCCCAGAGAAGGGTCACGGAGGCACAGACAAGAAAAAGCAGTTTCTCCCGTGGTAGCTCAAGAGAAGAAATCTGTCTCCTGCCTTACAGAGCCATGTGTATCACTTGTCCCCGCTCCCTCTTACCACTAACGAGGTCAGCGTGTCTCGTCACACTTGATCTGAGTGAATTATGATTCATATCTTACCTAAAGCGACTGTCAGAGTTTAAGCAGCCTTTTAAAAACAGAGTTCCTTGAAATACTGATACATACAAATGTTACTCAATAAAGATCACTCTTCTAAAATTATTACCCCTATTAATTACAATGTGATTTCTTTCTCTTCCCCTCCTGATTGCTATAAAGTGCTAACAGAGCTATGAGACAGTGAAGTGCTGTGGGACTCTGGACTGCAAACCATCAACACAGCTGCAGATTCATTTCCAGTTGTAGATGCTTTCTGACTAATGAAGTTAGATACAGAAGAAACACAGTCTGGCTTTGATGTTTTAAACAGTTTACAGACCTGATTGTTGGAAGGGGGGGTGTTTGGAAATAACCTTTTATTTGTACTTTGGGCAAATTAATTTTTGAAATGGCTGAAAGGCAAAGAGCCTTGTACCATCACGCTTGCAGAGCTGCTCTTGAGATCGAAGCTAAACATAAAAACTTCTTGGACAGGAGCCTGAAGTGTTCCCTGGGGAATAATTGTGCAACAGCAGAGGGATGAACTAGATGATGAAATAAATCTTTTTTGCCATTACTGTCTCTGATTCTAAAGTTATTAGAGTGCTGCTAAGGACATGATAGCAAGAGAGACTTTTAAGACTCTCATAAGGCTTGTGAGAAAAAACACCAAAAAATCCCAGCAGCTGTGAAAGCCCAAGGCACTGCCAGGCGTGCTGGCACACTGCAGTTCAGGCAATACAGCAGCTCTGTGGATTTTTAGAATTCCCCAGCGCCACTGCGACAGGGATAGAACAACCAAGTGACAGTCTGCGAGGAAGGAAAAGGCTCGGGAGCTGCCATCGGAGTGCACGTCGGGGTAGGAACCAGGGGCAACTCAGGCGGTGGAAAACAAATCTGCCTGGAGCACAAACTCCCCCGACGTGCTCGTGACAGGCAGGACACCTCTTGTCTGCTTGCTGCAGTTCATGTCATATTTTCAGCGACCAGAGCAGGGGGGTGGGAAGTTATCCATTGCCTGGAGGCAACCGAGTGTCTCCAGATGACAAGGGGAGGAGAGAGAGAGGCAAGGAGAGTGTCCCAGCTAGGAGCTGGGGTCCTGCAGCTCCGCAGAGAAATGGGGAGGGAGGTGAGAGGGGCAGGAGCAGCAAGGAAAAGGAAAGCATGAACAAGGACTTGGTGTAGTTTGCTGCAGCCTAGAAGTCACTGAGTGAGATGACACCTTGCTTCCAAACGTGCCACGAGGGCCAGCAGAGATGGAGGAGCCTTTGTTCATCGTCTGGTGTTTGCGCTGTTATGAAACTTGCATTCAAAAGACCTTTCAGGCCATTTTGGTGAGGTGATTACAGGAAAATCATTTGGGACTGCTCTGAAGCCCTATGCACTCTATCTGGCTCCTTTAAGATCCCCACCCAGCTTGTACCAGAGCATCTTGGTGTCGTCGTCCTTCCTCATGGCAGGTGATGTAATCCAAAAGAAGGGATAAGTCCTGGTTTTGCACAGGTAAGAAGAGGTGAATTACAGGCAATGATGTACAATGAGTGAGTAGGAAATTCTCAGGGAAGAAAGTTATGGCAAAGGGAAGTGTGGAAGCACGTGGAGAAAGCAGCAGAGGAGAGGGAGTGGAGCTGGGCTCAGAGCTCAAGAGGTGAAACCCGCAGCAAGAAGTGAAAAACACATAAGTGATTTCTGAGGGTCTTGGATGGGAAGGTGGTGTCTGTGGAAGTGAACAAGATCCTATTGCCCAAATTCCTGGAATATGTTTCACCCATATATCATAGGATTTCTGCACATGAGAATCCTCAGGCATGCTGAGAATTGCAAAAAATCTTGCTCTGTATTTCCCTTAAATAGTCTTGCAATGCTGTGAAGAACAACCATGAACAACCTTTTCACGTGATCTGCATTTTTTGAAGGTGGTGGCGGTGAAATTTCTCTACCTACAAACACAGCATCTTGCTCAGTGCTACAGCACTATCCTGAAATATATATATGAAAGTCTTTAAAGTGGGGGCTTCACAGCGTATTAAAACTGCACACAGCATCAGCTCTGGAGGAGCCTGCATGACAACATGCACATGATCTTTGCAACGTGAAGGAGAAGGTAAGAAGCACCAGAGGGAAAAGTTAGCGCCGGGAGCTGCCCAGCCAAAGCAGAAGACACCGTGGCTTTGGGTTTGTGCTATATGTTGCCTAGCTTTGGAAAGGTCACACATAAAGGGAGAAAATGGTTAGTAGCTAAATGCTGCAGAAAGCATCTTGGAGGAACCAGAGGAAGGAAAGGATGTCTTTCTTGTAAAGGTCCCAAGGATCTGGGACAGAGGCGGGCACCTACAAATGGCACCATAAAACCAGGAAAACCTCTCCGAAGGTCGAAGCAATTTTCCTGTTCCCAAAGCAATACAGAAGGGATGTGGTTGAGGTAGGTATGCCTCTGGGTGAAAGTGGTGGTTTCTGCTTGCTTTTGATGTGGCCAGAGGATGAGAACAACACCAAAGGTGGAATGAGATATGAAGCACAAGTTTCCTGACTTCAAGGTGGTTTCCAGAGCAGCTGGTGCGAAATCGGGCCATGTGTCCAGGCGGTGCAGCCAGCATAAAACAAACCCTCTTTGCAAAGAGAGGAAAGGGGAAAGTTATGGAAAGTGGGAATGAAAAGTAAACTGATAAAATACAATGAAAAGATGCAAAGCCCTGTAAATGAGCAGAGCTAGGCATGGCCAGTCGGAGGCAATTTCAATTGTAATTTTTTTTTTTCAGTACTGCATTTAGTTATAGTTTCCTTAATTTATTTGGCCCTTGGCACAGTAAGGCAAGTGGCAAAAGGAAAGGAGTGATCGTGCTGGGGCCCATCCCAGGTCTGCCTGGTGATTAGGGCTTGCACTTTCATTTGAGGGCTTCCCAATCCTCCAGCGCTCACATCAATGGCTTTCACTGAATCCCAGAAAATCAGAGCAATTCTCAGAGATGGGCAGAAGCCCTAAAGATTTTCTGTGGAGCTCACATCTGACTCAAATCACTTTGAATTTTAAGAGGAAACCAAGTGTGTCGCAGTCTGACCTTTTAAATCTATCTATAGCACTTTGATGTTGCTAGACCATCATCTGAGCACCTTCCAAATTTAACAGTTTTAACTGTCGGCTACATTTCCAAAACAGGAAAGTTCTGCCCTCCTGTAACTGAGCTAAGAGCCCTCAGCTCCTTTTAGAGACAATAGAAAGAAACAATATTACGGAGTGATTCACCTGACCTATTTTAAACATCAACTTTAGGGAAACTTGACTCGTGACCTACAAAATGGTTTCTCCTCTCCATTGACTGCGAAGAAGTGTTTATTACATCATAGACATCTGCATTTAGTCAGCCCAAATTGCATCCAGAGAAACTAAAGCCCAGACTAATTCTCTTTATTTCGTTGAAGTTTGACATTTAAATGTCTTCCAAATCTGTGCGTGGTTACACAGACAGGGGAAATAAATCCAGGTCTGATTTCCAGGCATTATCTTCCTTCTGGGTCTGGTGTAAAATGAGAAATAGTTTGGGTTTAGCTTCTCTATCAGTTACAGCTAAATTCTCCAAACAGGCCAATATGGTTTGAGTTTTTCTGTTCAACAGAGCATAAATATCCCCAGAAGATCAAATCTCAGTGTTTCCCCTGTCTTAGAATTCTTGCCTAGAATTATATTGTCTGATCATTCAAAACTTAATCCTAACTCTAATTTGTCAAATTTGCACCACACCAAATCTATCTAAAGTCATATCTATCCTGATTATTTTTCTTCAGATATTTATGTTTTAATCTTGTCAGAAAGCTCTCCTTCCGTTTGAGTTGCCATCCTCCACCATAGGTTAAATGAAGTAGTACAACAAGGTGAAAATGGTTTATAGGATTTCTCTGTAGTCATATCATACAGTTACTAAATTTTGCAGTAAATTTATCTTCTAACTCAACTAAAACCTCATACTTCCCAGGGAAAAAAAAAAAAAAAAAAATCATCTTGCCTTCACTTCCCTTCATGCATGCCTCTTTTCCTCCATGCAAGTTTTCTCCCCTCTCCTAACTGAGCAACTTTTCTCCTTCACTGGGGGGGTAGAAAGGGAGTTTCCACCCACTTCTACCTGTAACCAAACCACAATTCCCATAATGAAGAAACAGATGTTTGGTCCATCTTTCAACACTCCTTCTACTCCAGTCATTCAAGTACTTCTGCAGCTCTTCCTGCCATTGCCTTCAAAACACTTTGAGCAGCTCTAGAGTTCTCAACCTCTCCTGTCTCAGATCCTCTGCTCCCTAACTCCTGTCAGCCCTAAACCACAAGTCAGAGTTCACCGATTCTGCCTGTTATTGAGATTTCCTGCTATTTTCTTTTATAAGATCCTGGTTAAATTCCTAAGACCTTGGCAAACTCCAGGTGTAAGGTAGTGACGTTCCTGATGTTCAGCATTCTGCTGACGTATTCTTGGAAACTCCACTCACTCCTGGGTTGACACAAGGGTATGAAAGAGATTGTTGCATAGGTTAAAAAGCAAAACCCACAAAACAAACACACTCCCACAAAAACACACACATTTTGGGTAAAAAAAAAAAAAAAAAAAAGATGTTCTAGTGCTGCTGGATTTGGAAGAGGAGCTTATATTTTAGCAGATCAGGTGTTTGCAGCAGCTGTGTTTCTCTCCTTGTTTTCTAAGTCTGCCCAAATCAGACCAATCTCTAAGCTCTCAGAAAAATAAAACCCACCCACCTATATTTGCTCTACAGAAACTTCTTGTGTGCAAATAGCTGCTGTCAGGCTATCCTCCTCTCCTGTCTCTACAGGGAGCTGAGGAGCCAGCTCAGACCACTGGTGATAGGAACCTGCCCAGGTGAAGGGGCATGCTTAAAAAGAGGAATAAAAGCCAGAAAAGAGGCAACTGGCGATGGAAGGAGATGGGGACTGGACTGAAAAGCCTGGTGAGTGAGACTGGGAAAAAAAAGGTTGTGCATTCACTGTCTTCTCCGAGGAACTTGCAGCTTCAGTTAATGTTTCCCATAGGCAGGGGAGGCATATTTCCCATTGTAATAGTGCAGGGGTGGAGGAGGGTTCCAGTGTGGCAACATTCACAGCAAACCTGTGTACCATGACCTCATGATTTTAGTCTCTAGTGCTTTCTTTTTTCCAGCTGGATGGGCTTTTTCCTGATCTATCGATCAGCTCCTCCCTATGGTAGACAGGCTGTCTCCAGGCAGAGGTCCACTCTCACCAGCCTCCTGGTCTAGCACTTTTTATAGACACTTCTTGACTTTGACCTTACTAGAAAAAGCTCTTGGTGTTTGGACAGTCATCAGTCAAGATGAACGTCACCTACCACCCGGTGGATAGACACAGTCTAGCAGCTGGATCCCACAAGACACAAATCCCAAGCAGTGTAAGAGATCTTGTTGGTACCCAGACCACACAGCAGCTGGTGGATATTTCCATTTTTGATGTAAAGACAGTCCTTGGGATTGACACTGTTTGACACAAAAGTATGATTTTGTTGGTGGGGGTCGGTCTCTTCTCCCAGATAATGAGCGACAGAGGAAATGGCCTCAAGTTGCACCAGGGGAGGTTTAGGTTGGAGATTAGGGAAAATGTCTTCACAGAAAGGGTGGTGAAGCATTGGAAAAGGCTGCCCAGGTAGGTGGTGGAATCACCATCCCTGGAAGTGTTTAAAAAACACGTCGATGTGGTTCTTAGGGACACGGTTTAGTGGTGGACTTGGCAGTCCTGGGTTAACAGTTGGACTCGGTGATCTTAAAGGTCTTTTCCAACCTAAGTGATTCTATGATTCTGTAAGGTTTCTTCCTCATCATTTGTGCCTTCTTGATAATCTGGACTGCATCCAAACATCTTATCTTCCTTCCCTTCCTAGGCTGGGCTTGCTCATGCGCATTGGTATTTGAAGAGTTGTTCCACAGGCTGAAGGAGACGGAGCCAGCTTTGTTTCCAAGCTGCTATTACTCACCTTCTTTATCTCTTTGCTAAAAGCTTTAATGGAACTGTTTTGCTGGAGCATTTGAGGTTGGAGGCTGTGAAAAACTTCAAAGGTATTTAATAGCAGCTTTGTCACAGATTCTGTAAAAAAGACCACATGGTTCGATTAAAAGTAAACTCTGCTCACAACACTGGATGGAACTCTGCTGATCTGTTCTTACAGCACCACAAATAAAGCTGAGGAGAGGGGAAAATCCCACTGACTAAACAGGACGTGGGGGAAGGATGGAAGGATGGAGCACGTCTCCACCGTGTATTATCCAGGTACTCATTAACTCTCTGATAACCAGTTGAGACAAAACAAAGTGGAATGTCTCCAACACCAGATGGTAGGGATGAGGAAGAAAGAGGAGTGCGGCAGACAAGATAAAACTTGGCAGGAAAATATACAGAGGAATTTCTGTTCATTAGGGCAGAGATTGGAATCTGAGAGCCCTAAGTTTAACAATTCCTTTGTTGTCAGGAAGTGTCTGAGAAGTATAAGGACAAAGATAACTCCCATCCCTGGCTACAAAGATGGCCCACCCTCAAAAAAAAACCCAAAAAACCCAAATACCTAGCAATGCAGTTTCTGATTTAGCTGAAGCGATGGAGTATCTGTGGTGTCAACCCATGCTCCAGGTGTGCTGCTGACCAGTGTGGGTACCAGATGGATCCCCATAGAACGGTTTAGGTCTGCAATCTCCAAACTGTTCCAAAGTTTATAAATGGCCCACGCAGCTTTAATTCAAGGTTGATGTACACGGATAAAAATTCTTAATTAAACACTACTATGCACTTTCTCCAATGTGTCTCAGAGCATTGCAACATAGCCTCATCCTTTGCCACAAAGAACATTCATTTTTTTTTTTTTAATAATCAAATGGCACATTTAGGCCATAGTAGTATGAAAAGTTTATTCTTTAGAAATAATCAGTTACCTTCAATATCTTCCTGTATGCATGAAAGTAAGGCACCGCAATGAGGAAAGCATTTTCTCAAACTAATGAAAAGTCTCTCTTTGAGTGAAACAGAGGAATTGTATTGACAAGGATCCTATATAGGCTTTCATACACTCACTGTGTAGATAGACAGATATTTTTGGAATGCATCTCCTGATGACATATCAGGGCTGTTATTAATTCTGTCTGTCATTTTTATTGAAAGCCAAACAAATTGCATACAGTGTATGAAGAGCAAATGTAAAACTTCAGTGGCAAGTAGCGCAAGAAGCCCCAAGATCAAAGCAAGCCAGGCTTTCTCTTTTACGTGCCTTTTAATATACCATGTTCTGCCTTGGTAAGAACATTGAGCAGGCACATATCATGCACTAAGCGGCAAAAATATGTGCAGAACTCAGAAGCTGCAGACTTTGATTTCCGTGTTTATTAAAGAATATAGTAGCAACGGTACTTGGTGTCCTGTGAAGTGTTGTAAGACCTGAAGCCACCATATGTATTAAATTCAGAAGGATCACGTGAAATAGGTCATTAAATGCTGCAGCCTGTTCCCATTTTGCCTTCAGCCTACGCATCTTTTGCAAAAGCAAGTGTGCCTTGCTGGGCATATGGCTTGTCCTGTGGCTTGTCCCTTCAGCAACAGTGTTTCTGGAAAAATAACACACTTGAAAGCCAGGGACTACAGCAAAGGTGCCAGTGTTTGGTGCAAACATAACAAAAAGTCTCCCTGCACATCAGTCCAGAGGCTGCTATTCTCCCTGTCTCACAAGGGAAGACATTGTTATGGAAATTTGAGAGCAGCTAACAACAGAGATGAGCAAAACAAAAACAAACCCCAAACCTAAACCCAAATAACCCAAAAAAGAGCTTTGGAGGTACCTTAGTCAAACCTTAGAGTGATCAAACAGGATTTTCTCAGATCACATGGGTACATGGCTGTGGCTGTTGCATCATGATGGTGCTGGAAACCAGAAAACCCACCTGGGTGCCAAGCAGCCAGGACTGCCCAGGCTGCTCCCATTACCCTGCGGTGGGGGAAATAGGGGTCCTGGCACCCCCAGCTCATGCCAGGCCACCCCTGCTTGCTGGAGTTCCCTCTGAGGCTGTGGCAAAGGAGAGGTGGTGATGCAGGGGACCATGTCCCTCTCATCATCGGCAACTCCAAAATAGTGAGGGACTGTGTGACCTGGGGCTGATGATGTTCTTAACTTTGATTCCTGCTTGAACTCTTCCATTCAAATATGCAAAACACTTCATAGCCCAAACAGAGGATTTCTACTAATGCTTTCCATAAACTGACTTCACAGACTGTTTTGGTAATCTTGACAGATTGCAAAAGTCAAAACTAGGAGGAAAAAGAGGGCAACGCTATTTTTTATGAGGCAAAATAAAATATTCTTCTGTTTCCAGATGTCTCACAGCCCTTTCAAGTGTAGAGGAAGATATTACGATAGCAGATTTTATGATTCTTGGCTTCAGAAACACATCAAAATTGTGCTTTATCTGACATCAAAAGAATGAGCTGTTTTATCATCATGATGATGCTAAAGATCTTGCATCTGCTCAGATTAGTAACAATGCAAATAAGGCAGCTACAGACAATTAAAGTCACAGTTGCGTCCTTAGGCTTTATCTGTGGTTTATCAGCTTTCTAAACAATCAGCTGTATGAAGGAACAGAACCAATAGAGTATTTATGTTCCAGATTACAGCTTAATAAAAATGAATATATACAACTTTTTCCTAACTTTGAAACCTAGATAATTTTGACGTTTTGTCCCATAAAACCCCAGTTAACTTGATATTACTACACTCAAAGCTATGCCCCAAAACTGTAATCTTAACTGATTTTTTCTGGTGAACATTGAAATAGAGATTAAAGTGATCATGATGAAATAGGCCATCTATTTTGCACATCATTTATTGCAAATTCTTAGCATTGCTCAAGCAACAGTTTAATTTATAATAATTGGCTTTGGTGGACCTCATCTAACTGGATTTCAGCAAAGCAATTGAAACAGTGCCATATAGAGAATTATTAGCAAAAGGGTCTGGCTGAAGCAGAGACAAAAGGTGCTGAAAGGGGAACAGTCAGGGCAGAGGGAGGTTACAAGCACAGTTTCTCAACCATCACTCTCAGCCAGTCTTAACTAAATACATTCACCAGCAACATTTGCACAAGAAGAAGGAGCACATTAATGAAATTTAGTGATGACACAAAGCTGGGAAGAGCAGCAGAATGTGTCACAGGAAGAACTCAGGGAGCCGATTACTGAGAAATACCCTAAAGATATTTCATTATACAAAGCTTAAGATCATGTACTTAAAAGGGGATTGTGTTTCCTGAATGAGCTCTGGTGGAAACAAGAGACAGAAAGTCTGTTTTTATGGTGAAGCCTGGGAAATGTGAATTCCTAATCCGGATGCCTCCAGAGTACCTACAAGGTTGAGTCCAGCCCAGGCATGGTTCGTAGCACTGTCAACAACAGCAGTGGCTGCAGGTACTTAGAAAAAATACAAGTATTTCTGGGTACCTGTTTGTAAACAGTTATTTCATCGGTACTGTAAACCGAACACATTCCACAGTTTCTTTCAGGTTATTCTCTCATATTTTATTATTTTTCCTGTTAAACAGTTACTGCCCACAGAAGGCAGGTGGCAGGTATCGAGTGGCTCATCCATAAAGGTGGGAGCGTGGCAATCCCCCTCCTGCTCGGCTGCAGCCAGAGACATCTCTGGGCATGGGGAGGAATCCTGCTGAAGCAAAGCTGCTCTCCTTCCACCTGCAGAGCTCACCCCGTCTGTAACCCTTTACTTCAGGGAAAAGATGTTTCAGAGCTATCTGCACGGCCAATGTGTTCCCAGAATGAAGGGTTGCTTTCCCCACACCCACACGCTCTGGAAAAGCCTTTCCTGTGCTTTCATTGCCCACAATGATCCCTTAGAAGGGCTGGCTGGAGAGAAGTGCTCCCACACGGCTGGTGACATTTAAGCCCTGTGGCAGATCCCTTGGTGCACAGATCCTGCTCCCACCCAACACAATAGCAGACTTTGGTGGGTGCGGGATGAAGCCCAGTGTGACATTTTCTTCCACCCCACGCTTCTGTGCTGAGTGAAGCTTTTGTGAGACGGTGGAGGCCAGAAAAACCCTGTTGTTCCACCTGTTTCTGTAGCCTGTGGTCCCACGGTTGGGTGACCCAGCACTGCAGTGGTACGTAGGTCCCCACATGCTCCTTCCCCTACCAACAAAGAAACAAGCTCCTCTGTTCTCCATTTGAAATGGACAAAACTGCAACAAATTCAGATAAAACATGACTTTGGGACAAGAGAAACAACAACACAAGAGTGCTGTTGATAAGCCACAGTATCATCTTCCAAGCAGTGATGCCATCCTCCTTCCCACAGGGACCAGAACACCACCACAGGAAAAGTTAGCTGAAGCACGGTCTGACTGAAAATTCATTAGAAAAATTGCCTTTTATAGTGATTCACAGAAACTGAAGCTTTGTTGAAACATCCTGATTTCAAAGAAGATTTTATCAGAAAGGTTTCTTTGTCCCAGGTGGAAATTTTGGGGCAAAACCAAAACAAGTGCCACCAGCCTGTCCCAGAATGATCGGAACAGCCAAGCCATTTGTTGGTTGCATTATTGTTTTCCCTCTTTGGAGAAGGAAAGCACAAACCATCCAGGTGAATAGGTTTTCTGAAGTGCATCTTATCACCTCATTTTTAAGGATCTCCATTCTTTTTCACCATAGGAAGTTTTCTGTTCCAAGGATGGGCAGGAACAGAAAAAGAAGGTTGGAGACAGTGGGAAAATACTAAAAAGGATTTTCTGGCTAGCTCAGGTTTAAATTCATTTAAACCTACCCCTTTCTGTATGATGGCAAATATAGTACAACTGCATTTTGGAAGTGGGACTTTATGTTAGACAAGCCTTTCATGAACTTTTGCAAATGTGAACATTTTTGTCCCCTTCTGACCTGCCCATAGGAGTAAATACTTCACAGATATGGGGATGCAAAAAAACTCATCTAAATCATCATCAAATTAACATCTTCATGTATGTAACCTGTGGAAAAACACTAAATCTATGATAAAGTGGCATAAAATAGAAAATTGTTTGGGGTAAGCTGGAAAAATTGTAACACCTTATTACTGTTGTCACTCCAATAAGAGCTAACAACCTTCATACTCCCATCATACATCAGTACTTCATGAACACGCTCTTTGTATTGGAGTTGGCCAGGATTTCCAGAAAAATACACTCTTCTCACCAAATCTGCATGAACAGTGATTTCCAAAACTGAAATGAGAGCAAATGAGCAAATGTCAGTTAACAAGTATCAGATATTTTCATTAAATATGCTATCTAAATGGAGTATTTTACATCATGATCATTTGCTTGGTGAAGTAATAGGAGTATTTAACTTCTTGTAGATCTCTCCTGATGCATACTTATCTTTGAAATGGAATTTGTTGTTAAAACCCCCACATTGTCCATAAAAGGCTTGCAGATGAACATTCATTGTATCCCTTTGAGCTACAATCGTTTAATTACTGCTAGAGATCTTTAGATTAAAAAAGGTATGAACCTGCTTTATGACTCAACCTATTCCCATTTAGTTCAAAATCAATCCGCACCCAAAGAATCTCTGATAATTTTATCATGGGAATAATCAGTGTTGATAATAGGTTGGAGGCATGCTAAGATTTTTCTCTTCTCTTGTTTAATCATTTACCTATAAAAGCCCACACTAGATTTTACAGCAGGCACAAAGCTCGTGCAACCTAATAGTCACCATGTAAGACAGGAAAAAACATCTTCTGGGTGGAAAAGATCACGTTCCTAATTCTAACACCACTGACACGCTTTTCTTATGTACCTATAGACAAGTCACAGCCTAAAGTTCTCATATGTGCTGCACACTGGCTTCAGATTTGGTATTTATGCACTCCTCTTAAGAGGCTTAATTTGCTTCAGCTAATAAGTGTTTCTTCTATACCTAGTAGAACAGGGAATGGAAACGAACAGTATTATTCATAAAACCCCTATACACATGCACATCCATACATGTGCATTTATACACAGCAACCAGTTCACTAGGAATCTTGCTCCTGTGATAGAAATCACACTGCCCTTGAATTCTTCGCTGCCCTTCTCTGTCCACGCTTCCTTTTTACTCCAGGAAAGCAAAGAAGTTTTTTACCCACCCATCACACTTTATCCACTCTTTGAAACCTTCTCTTCTCAAGGCCTGTGCATATTGCATTGGCACGCTACCAAAACCCGCTAACAAATGGCAGATTAAGTGGAAACCCAGAAAAGAATTTCAAGCATGTATTATGCTTGCTTGGAGTTCAGCGTGCAACTTTAAGTCGAGGGCTGCCCTCTGAACAGGCAGGCCTGCGAATTTAGTGGCAAAACAATTACAGATGCAAGGAAAATACCTTTCCTCTGAGAAGGAAACTTGATGATATTCTGCAGTCTTCAGCAGGCTGAGTTCACTGCGTGCTCTGGAACAGCTCGGCATGGACTGTGCTTTCTCAAGACTTCAATTTCCATCTCCAGCGCTGTTCTCAGAGGGAGTTATATCACATTAACTAGATTTTTTCATACGTCAGCCTCTTCAAGATGCACGAGCAGATTTTAACCCTTTCCATCTGCAACTGAAACAGCCCCTCTGTACCCATCTGCTGTCCTGCCTTAAGATACAAGAAGAATGAGGCACTTGATTTAGTTCTTCAGATCATTGGCAGTCGTCATCAGCGGGACAACGACATTTCTAGTGTCATGCCTGTATATAGTTTAGCTCCTTGTGCTTCCTTGATGAGCTATTTTGGCTGCATGTCTATCTTTCTAACAGTTTGAAGTTCTGGTTTTAAAAGAGCCCTCTTTACAGCATCAAAACAAATATACTCAGAATGCTACTTCCAAACCCACCTAGCAGTGGCCCAGCCCCACTCTGAATGAATACACCACCAACAGTGCCACCAACTCAGGTGGGCACAGCTGAAACAGTGTTGAGCTTGAGCATAACAATTCTGTCTACATTGTATGGGATTTCATTTTCTTTCCAAAACCAACCTGGAATGTTTGCATAGGGTACACAGTAGAAAGAGGCTCTCCCACTCCTAATTACACTAAACTTGCAGTATACATTTAAAACAAACAAATAAAAAAAAAAAAACAAACACAAAAACTTGCTCACATTACTCTAGCTCATTTGCCTTCTGCACAGCTCCACTCTGCCAGTCATCAAGAGATGTACTTTCCCCCCACGTTCAGTGCCCGTGAGGCCACACCTCGAATACTGGGTTCAGTTTTGAGCCCCTCACCAAGAAAGACACTGAGGTGCTGCAGCCTGTCCAGGGAAGGGCAATGGAGCTGGGGTAGGGTCTGGAGCACAAGTCTGATGGGGAGTGGCTGAGGGAACTGGGGGGTCTCAGCCTGGAGAGGAGGTAGCTGAGGGGGGACCTTATTGCTCTCTACAGCTGCCTGAGAGGAGGGTGCAGGCAGGGGGGGGTTGGTCTCTTTTCCCGAGTAACAAGGGATAGGACAAGAGGAAACAGCTCCAAGTTTCAGCAGGGGAGGTTTAGACTGGATAGTAGGAAAAAACTCTTCACTGAAAGGGTGGCCAAGCTTTGGACCAGGCTGCCCAGGGAAGTGGTTGATTCCCCATCCCTGGAGGTATTTAAAAGCCGTGTAGATGTGGTGCTTAGGGACATGGTTTAGTGGTGGCCTTGGCAGTGTTAGGTTAATGGCTGGATCTGATGATCCTACAGGTCTTTTCCAACCTAAATCATTCTATCATTTTATGAAAAGACCTTCATCTACAGTCTGACAAACCAGCTGAGAATATAGGACCATGGATGGGAAATATGTCCAATAAACCAGGACTGATGTTGCCTGCATGATGTAATGTGCACATTCAGAGATCAGGAAAGTTGTATGGGTAGCAATTCCCAAATCAAAAATTAGAACATTTCTGCACTCCAGTGTTCCTCCAAAAACTGTGGGTCTCACTGTTGGCCTCAGAGGAACTTTCTTAGTGCATCAACTAAAAGAAAAAGAAGAGTGACCTGATTTATGACCTTATACTGACTGGTTCAAATTCCTCCATAGTTTATCAACCCTAAAGTTAACAAGAAGAGTGACTTTTTAGTCTAATAGGCTATTTTCAGCTCTAACTAATCTGAGCTCATGGTTGGCTTTGGAACTGCAACAATCATACAAAAGCTAAGATCGATTACTACCATCCAAAGACACAGTGTAATTAAGCCTACTGGAAAACAAACAAACAAACAAACAAAACAAAACAAAGACTTTTAAGGGGTGCAGACAAAAGAAAACTCAAGGAAAATAAACAGCATTGTGCACATTAATTAATCTGGTTTGTATCTGAATGTCTTTACAAACAAGTAAGTGAAATGAGATTGGAAGTGCAACCCAAGTATAGTACAAATACAAGAATGTCTGCACTGAAATTCCATAACTTTTCTTTATTCACTGTGATACATTCAAACAAAAGTGCTCCAGATAACAGCCATAGAGTAAAGGAAATTAAAATAAAAAGGCAGAAAAAGACCATCAGATACATATGGTGATTATTCATATTTCAAAGCATTAGTAACTGCTTGTATCTGAGTGCACCAAAAGCCCATGAGGGTCCCTGTTTTAGTATGCTGCACCTATAAAAATAATAATCATAGGCAGCTCTAGCAAAAAATGTTTTTCAGAACTAGAGCCAAAGCCATCACAAAGATAAAGCACCATCAGGCATATGTTTACAAATGCCATAGTAATTAGTAGACTGTAAGAAAGGCTTATCTGAATTAACATTTTCCTTGTATTTATTATAGCATAGGGAAGCTCTGTTTAAATTCATTCCTTCCCAGCTCTGCCTTTGCACACCAGGGACTTGCTTTTGCCCCACAACACCAAGGGCCATGGGCAACTTCGTAAGCTTCAGGGGACAGTGACAGATGGATGGAAGAGAAACCGGAACTGGAGCCAGTGTCTGTCCTCCTATTTAAAAAAATAATATTGGCATGGCAGCATGTACTTAACCATGTTACTTCAATACAGTGGCACAACCCATCTGAGAAACACTGTACAGAACAGAATGATTTCCCAATGCCGTCTGCTGAGCTACAAGTATTTGGCTGGACTGAATTTACCTACAAAAGACAGTTCTTGGTTTAAACTCCAATTCTGCTATAGGAAAAATACAAGTCACTGTTATCTATAAGAGACAACAGAACATCACTTCATAGCAAACTCAGATTGCACCCTACAATGTGGCTCTATTCCAGCTGTAGGATTACTAACTGTGTATTTGCCAAGAATTATTTGTAACTCAACCGTTTGATGGGGAGGAGGATTCCTACTCCAAACATCACAAGAAACGTAAGTCAAGATGCTGTACAAATTACGCTGTCACAGGGGTACAATAGAGAGACACTTATAAACTAGGGTCCCTCTGCCTGGCGTATTTTTAGGTAGAACAGCACGGATCTTCAACGGAAAGGGAGAAAAGTCAGTAGAACCCGTGTCCTGCTCTCCCCTTTACCTGCTTTGCAGGCAGCAATTCAGATGACCAGCAAGACCAAAGACAGGCTTCCCCTCCGAAAATGTGAGTTGCTGACACAAGATTTTCCTTATAAAGATCTAAGTAGCTCATAACAGGAAACAAGCCTCTGTCCCCAAATGCTTTCTGTAACAGTATATTCATAGGTGTCCTGCTAGGTGTAAGGCTATACCCCATCTGCTATAAAGATTTAATCCCATGTATGCTTTGTTTCCCAAAGCAGGATGCAATGGCACTGCTCATATGACCAACATCATCTTCACGGTCAAGTCCTTGCAACGTCAAGGTCTGTTTGCTCAAAAAGCATTTTTCTTAACTATGTTACTAATAAAGTCTCAAATCACTCAGGCCAAAAGAAGTGTTATGCACTTATTTACCCTTCACGCTATTTGTGTGGCATTCATCTCCCACAGCACATGCCTTGCCCTTTTCACACTCCCTTTCTCATGCAGGAACACAAAGCTGTAATGTTTGGGTTGCAAACACCATTAAATGCCCCTCTTCAGCCCCCAACAGCATAGAAATATTTTCTTTTAAAAGTTCAGATCAAAGCATTTCTACTAATCCTAGGATTTATTAAAACAAACATTGTAGGCATGAGATAGTCAACAGTGTCCCTTTTATAAGATTCTTTGGAGACGGTTCTGATTTCATACTGTTTACTGATCCGCCCCTAATTAATCTTCAGTTGCTCAGCTGCAAATTCAGCAAGTCCACCTGCTCCTTCCCCACCCAGCTGATGTTCCTTTCTCCCCAGTTTCGAGCTGCAATGACAGCACCACACAGCCCCTGTCCCAAGAACGAGGTGGATTGCTTGAAAAGCTTTATATCACATCGCAATGTTACAAGATCATTATCACACACATTTGCAGCAGAAGTCTAGCCTTTCCTCAGATGAGTAATTAAAACCAGTTATTAAGTGCTTTCAAGGAGTTTCATTGTCTTTATCCTTCCCTGCAGTCAAGGTAGTTGCCTTTGATCCAGTAACAGATCTGTGCGTATTTGAGTGGTGTGATGCGAACAGCTACATTGAAATCCTGTGGGGTGCCATTCATGTCCACCCACTGATGGCCCGAAAATATTCCAATAATTTTACGCTCCCATTTGTGATTCTGCCTCTTCCACATCCTCACGTACACCCCAGATCCACTTGCACCTGGCTGGGCATCGCACTGCTGGTACAACAGGTCATATGTTTCATCTTTGACATCACAGAAACGGTAAACCAGGTTTCCCGGACGATCATTGTCATAGCCAGAGAAGTGAATCCTCCCTCCAGGCAAGTTTCTTGCTGGTGGGCTTACACCTATTTTCATAAACTTTCTTTTATGAGGCTTCTTCAGCTCCAGCAGGGCATAGTCATAATCCATGCCAATGTCATTGGCATTGCCTTTGATCCATCCTTTGGGGACATGTGTCCGTTTCACTCGGATCCACTGGAATTTCATTTTCTCAGGCATTGCCGAGTTGGTGATATTGGCCCCTTTGCTGCCATCTTTCAGTTTAGGCTTTAGGAACCCCACCCGCAGTTTCTGAGCTCCTTTGACATAACTCTTGCCATCATGGATACAATGAGCGGCTGTAAGAACGTGCTTTTCAGCCACCAGCGTCCCCGTGCAACCTGTAGATAGCTTCACCGATGTGGAGAATGGGTAGTTCAACAAGAAGTCTTTCCCAAAAATGCTAAACCTGCTGTCATAGCCATAGATCTGCCTCTTAGTTCGAGATCTGCCTTGAGACCCATCACCGCTGTTGCTCAGAATATATATGCCCACTTCAGTTTCAGTGAGGCTACCATTAGCGTACAAGGTTTCGTAGGACAGGTAGTTCTTCACTTCTTCGTAAGTTGGCAGCGGAGAACTTTTGTGGCATGCTGGGCCACAGGGAGATACCACTTCCAGTCTGGCTTCAGCATCAAACTGTGGTTTGTCCAAGTTAAGGGTAGACTGTGGCAGGATAACTGGAACTCTGTAAGACGGCCAAGTTGGCTTCCAGTGAGAACTGGAGGGCATCACATCTTTAGCAGCACACAAAAGGAGGATTAAAGTGGACAAGCCTGCCATTCTGAATGCCGGTCTGTGGAAGACAAAAGGAAGTCCGGTTATTCACCCAGACATGTTGCAGGATTAATCTACCTTGCCAAGTAATGGCATGCTGACCATGTATCATATAATAAGGGTCAAGCAATTTGAATGGAGCCAACTATCACTACATACTTCAGATTTCTCAGTGTTAAACTGATGCCTTAACCTGTATCTTCAAACAAGCGTCCCAGTTTAACACTGAAACACAGGGCGTTTAACCCTTAGGTTGTGCTGAGCCACCAACTCCCAGCTGACATCAGTGGGAAGTTACGGTATTTGTCTTCACAAAGTGTAAAGAAAAGTCAGACCCTGTAAATCCCTGCATTCAGAAACCACAGCTCCTGCAAAGAGTAATTGTGTCTGCCTTCAGCTAGATTACAGTGGTCTCTGAAAGCTCCCACCTACCCCCTGACTCCACTGACAAGAGGTCCTTAAATCACCTCACGCTGTTTGCTGTCTTAGCCAAAGACATCAAGCTGGTGGTAGGAACAAGCGGGTAGACAAAGAAGGTAACCTGAACAGGAGCTGGGTTGCAGAACATGACCACACAGGAGACTCGCTTCCCCTTGCAACTCATACCCAAGGAAGGTTTCTGCTCCACCTAGCACTCGCTCTCCCCTAGGCGTACATGAGAAAGAACGGTAAGATTACACAAGGGCAGCTAATGAACTAAGTTTACAGTTCCTGAGGGAATTTTCAGTTAACTTACTGGCTTATTCCTTTACAAACTCAATTAATTAAAAATGCAAACCACCTCCCTCTGAGCACAGGGAGGCAAATGGGACTGTAAATGTGTTTATGAACCACAGGCAGAGTGCCTCGGACTGTACAGAACAGCGTGCACTAGTACTGTGTCAAGAAAATGTGTAACTTTAGTTTATTTGAAAATTAGCCATACAGCTGAATCACTGCAGGAGGCATTGCACCCTGGGCAAGAAGGCAGGCAGGATCTCCCTCAAACAAAGATTATTCAAACAAAACTTCACAATTATGTTGAGCTTACACATATTTAAAACCCTGCTGAGGTTACACTGATCACAACTGCAGGATCATTCCTGAAATACCTCAAATGAGTAAACCAAAGCAAATCATGCAGGAGATGACCACAGCTGTCCGAGAAAAAAAAAAAAAAAAGAAAAAAAGAAAAAAAGAAAAAAAGAAAAAGCCTTCTTTCCAACGCTTTTTGTAGGAATACTCCATCAGCAAGCTGTACCAAAAAAGACTTTGGAAGCTACAGACTGCTAAAGTCCAGAGGTGTCCAACTCAAACATTGGCCTTGGATTCTTCCATTGTTGGTAGCATCCTCTTTGGGAATGGAGGCTATAATTAAAGCACACATTGTTCAAAATATTAATTGACCTGTGCAGGACATAAAAACATTTCCATTCCAAAAGACAGATGTAGATGAACAGGGTTGAAGTTACTGATGAAGTTAAGATGAAGAGGCAGGTACTGACTGTTCCAGAAATGACCAGGCTTTCTGTTGGTTAATTTTTCCATTAACAAACAGGACATCTTTAAAGGGACATACTTCTTTTCTAGAAGGGTTAAGCTCTACAGAATGCATTGCTTTATCCCAAATGGGCAAGTCATGCTGGAAAATACAAGCCACTTTAAACATGAATCAGAATTGCATCATTTTGGGTGTCCCAGCTATTCAAGGAAAACCATCAGCTCCTCTGGCTCCTTCCACGGCACAGATTAATATTGGATGTGGCTGGGTTTTGCAAGCTATGAAATGAGGTAGTTTCATGTTGGTAAAAGGATGGCCCAGGGAACACTTGCTGTATTATCAAATAGACTTGTTGTATAACACTGATTAGGAAAACAGAAAAAGAAGGTAACAGGGGCAAATGATACCACTCCGTCCCCACAAAGACAATACACAATAGCCTAAGTTGACTGTCTTACTTGCAACAGTGAGGGCTGTACACAGAAATGTTTACTGGTTTCCCAGTTAGAAGCTGAGAACAGACTAAATCACAGTTATGCTGTGCATCAGGTAGCAGATCCCATCACTCAGAGCATGTATTTAGAACCAGTCTGCTCTCATCTGCTTCACACCAGTTACTCCCACAAATTACACTGGAAGCTTTCCTGATAGATGGAATCTCTAAACTGCACCACTCATGCCACTTGGATCTAAAAATCATTCATGCTAACTGAGCCAGTGCTGGCCCTTGGCTGGTTTATTTAGCTGGCAGGGGAAAATTAGAAGCGTCTTGTCAGTTGTTATTTGCACAAGCAGGAAGATTCCCTCATGCCTGTCAGCACAACGACCTGATGAAGGGGCTGCATGCCCAACAACTTCTCTGCTTTCTCGGAGAGCATCAACCGGGCTGAGAAGAGAAATTACCTCTCCCTGCAACCTGCCCTGCCGTTATCTCCCTACCATCCCCACTGGAGCAACGCCAGCGCTGGAAAGGCAGTTTTAGACAGCAGAGGGCGGCCGCCCTGTGAAGAGAACAAGACAGGGACAGAGACTCAAGCTGGTCCCCCCAAAAAAAACCCAAAAAGCTTCAGAAGACGGTATCTGTGTCTGTGCTGGGCTCTGTAAAGTGGTACTTACTCCATGTCTCTGAGTAAGCCTTCCCACACACACCCCTGTGGCTTCTATGGTATGATTGCATTGCAGATGTATGGGATAAAAAAGCCTTTTCATCCGTTACAGAACATTTCTGTTTAAAATGTTATTAAAACCTAACAATAAAATACAGTCATGAGTTTATACCTGACCATATAAGCTAAACAGTGCTCAGAAACCAAGGCATTTACTGAAGACTTCATAGTTACATCTTATCTGGAGGCATAACTGGTACTAAATCAGCTCTGGGCTGCAATAAATAGAATAAATAAGCCTCAATTATAACAACATAGCAAATTAGTGCATAGTACCTCTTCCTGTGTAGATTTTTCCTCTTTAGAAAAAAATAGTTAAGCAGGAAATAAAGGAATTGTAAAAGCAGTCTGAATTTAAAGAGAGACCTACCAGTTAAGACTCTTCTTTCCTTTTCCTTTCTCTTTTGCTTTATCTTTAAAACAAAACCAAAACGCTGCAAGAAACAGGGTTAACACTTTCTGTGTTCAGCTGTTTACTCATGGGTTACCCTGGAAAGATATTCTCAAATCGAACAAACTGGTTAGAAGCGAGTACTGCCCCGAATGGCCATCACAAAACGATACTGAATGAATTACGACGTGCCGCCCTACTGTAGTACTGCTCTTCTGTTTCTATTTAAACTGTGTCATAAACTCAATCCACCCTTTGACTCGGTACAAAGCCCTGCTCCGATATCCAGCCTAGGAACCCCCTAGAAAGCGGTTTGTACATAATCACACTTGCTAATGGCATTAAAATTGTTTAGAGAAAGGGAACAGTGACAGCTACCCCGGGGCTCCCCACGCTGCTAGAACACTCTGTGGACACATTTTCCTGCCTGCTACGGGCATTCACGCCTGGAGATAGATGTTAGTGAAAGAAAACTGCCTTGTTCAGGACTGGCATGAGTCATTTTCTAGTAAGCAAGTAATTTTTCTGGAAGAGTTCACTACTTCAGGGGTGGTTCTTGTAAGAGATGGTTAAATAACAACAGATCTGGGAACATCCAGTGTGAAAGCCCGTGAAGCGAACAGTCTCCATTACATTCTGAAATGAAGAAAGTTTTTCCACGGTGCTGGAAGTTGGAATGATTAACACGGTTAAAAATAAATAATTAAAAAAAAAAAAAAGAAAGCCAAGAGAGTAAGAGAGAAAAACCTGCCTCAAAGCAAATCATAAAGGTGAGCTAAATTACTGTCACTGGCGTGCCAAAATACCTCTTCTGCTTTTCTTCGTCACAGAACTTGTTAAAACACAGCGAACGTAACTGAGCTGCGCTTTGAGAGCTGCCGAGGTCTGGCTGCCACCAGCACCTAACGCCTCTGCCGGGAGCGGGGTGCGGCGGCGCTGCCTTCCCTGCCGGGCTGGGGGCTGCGAGGAGGGGTGCCTCGGAGAACCCCAAACCAGCTCTGACACCGGCAGCTCCCGGGCGGCCGCCAACACTCCCGGCGGGGATTTTGACACGCGTGTCAGCGCCACACGCCCGGGCGGAGGAGAGGGACCGTGCGGCGCGTTCAGCCCTGCCCCGGCGGGT
>JAVJGJ010000014.1:8348986-8366316 GCA_035590215.1 Microhierax caerulescens | reverse complement strand
GTGTATGAGGCAAAACATTAGGGAAGAACAACGCTGGATATCGTGTAGCAGTTAAGGTAATCCAATAGGTCTTTCCCAGCACTAATTACTGCAGTCTACAGTTCAAAGCCTAGAAGATAAAAAACCCATTTGATGATACGTCTTGCAAAGACATATCTTGTAAGGAATATTTATAGCAAGTCTGGATTTCTTATAACTTATTTCTGACACAGTGTGCCTTTCAAAACTCAAAGATGAATGTCTTAAAATAGCCTTGTGCTGTTCCATACAATGTACTGGGTACTGACTAATGTCCTGTAAATACTTCCTCCCTCAAATGTACTCAGCGAAAAAGCCTATTTCTGAAATGTCAAATCTATGCACTCATTCTACACTCTTTCAGTTAAGCTGGGTTCCCTTCTGTACCAAGGAGAGATATTTAAGTAGAAAAACGTAATTTTTAATGACAAGCATACAGCCTCAGACAAGCCAAACCAGATAAAGATATAGATACTACAGACCTGAGCCTAGGATCAGGTCCGCATGAGGAGCTGAGACATGCATCAATCCTGTAAATATGATTTAGAATTTAGCTTTCTCATCCTCGTTGAAAACAGGAATTAAGACAAGCAGGGTATAGGTATCTGCCTACATTTAGCAACAGCCTAAGACAGTAATTCTAAGGGGCATCCCCTATAACTCCATGGCATCATTCCATGGCCACCTTGGCAGAAGACTTCCTGGGACAGGAAAGGAGTGAGCAGTGCATCCGACCCAGACATCCGCACACATACTCCCTGGATGCCACACTTAGGAAAAGTAAAGGTCCTGACACTGCCCTCGTTCTAGTGTATGGGTAGGAGGATCCCACGTAACTACTGATTGGAGTAATGGACCTGGGCCATGAGGAAAGACCCCAGCCAGAAGTACCAGCTTTTGCTGTACCTTGGATGCTGCCAAACGTTTTGGTCTGTCTTGACATGATAGTCAAGTTACCCACAGGGCTTTATAGCTAGAAGGAAGCACCCTGATGTAGTCTGACATCCTGCACTACCTGTTGGACTTCTCTGCCCCTGGTCACTAGTCTGAGCTAGAAAAATACTTCAAAGAACAGTCAGTCTTGAGCTAAAAATTATTACAGTGTAGGTATGCATTACAGCCTTTGGTTCATCATTGTCTAGTTATTTCTATTTATACTTCAGCTGTTTATTAAGACATGTTACGGTCAAAGGCCTTAAAAGTCTAAGTATACTGTATGAGTACAATTACTGTTATTCTGAAATTTGCAATTTCATTAAAAGCAGTATTGTTTTTCAACCAAATCTGTTTTCATAAATCTTAACTATATTACTTTAATCCTTTGTGAAATATATCAGCAATCTGATTATGTCATCTTGATCTACTTGATTGGAAACAAGTAGAAATGCCCACGGTTATCTGGGTAATTCCCTATAGCCTATTCAAATATCCATATCGCCTTCACTTTCTTCCAGACCTTTACAAGTTTTCCTTCTGCTTTAGGACTAACTGCAAATTGACAGTAATGGTCAAGAGAACTACTTGACAAGTTTTTGGAAACTCCTGATTTTAAAATGTCTAATTTTAGTAACAGCTGTAAGCAATAATATTTAACTCTTGGAATGATACCTCTGTTAACTGGCAAGGCTAATATGTGTTTTCCATGTTGATTTTCAGTCTAGGAAACTGTTGTATGTAATTTTTACAAAGTCCCACTGTCACTGTGGGAAATCCAGAATACATCATTCAGACTAGGTCACTTTCTCTATACATTGCAGAGGGGTGTTTTAAGTAGGTATTTATCCTGTGGTTCAAAAATGTTTGAGATCAATGGCTTCACTTGTCAGTGACAGAAAGAGGCGATGCCATTTTTTACATATGATTTCTGCTATTTTGATATCATTTGCTGGCTTAGTTATAACGAGTGATTTAAGCTGTCTGATCACAAAATGCTGCCATGAAATTCAGTAATATCAGTTAGGTCAAATTGATGTTTATTAATGAGCAGGCAAATCCCTCTTGATTATTTTCCAGTCTGAGTAATAGCTTAAGGAAAATTAGATATGTCCTTCTTTGCAAGTCTCTTGGTTGCTTTATTGATTTCTTTCATGATGTTTTAAATTTGTGCTAAAGAGTGCGCTTTTGTTCTACCTTTTAATTCTGCTCTGTTTCTATCAGCTTAATGCCCCAGCCTGATCCCAGAGATGCCCCATCCCTAGAAGTGTTCAAGGCCAGGCTGGATGGGGCTTTGGGCAACCTGGTCTAGTGGAAGGTGACCCTGCCCATGGCATGGGGGGTGGAATGAGATGACCTTTTAAGGTCCCTTCCAACCCAAACCATTCTATGATTCAATGATTCTATGGTTCTGGAAGTCCATATACCTTTCTCTAGATTTGGAGGCCATCTAGATTGTCCTATTTCCCTAGGAAAAGAGGCCAACATTTTTCAAAGCTTTAACTTCAACTATTTACCTTGCTTTTACCTAGCTTCTGCCACATATTTACCAGTTCTTCCAGATCACTTGAACGTTCTTAGGGCTCCCTGCTGAGATCTCTGCTATCAGTAGTACATGGGATGACCTGTCATTAGTATTCATTTAGACCATCAGTTGTCATTAAATCTATTTAGAGAACCCTAGAATAATACAGGTTTCCTCTGGTGGTCTTCAACCTCCTGCTCAAAGCAGGACCAAGTCCAAAGCTGCGCCTTAGATTCACCTCTTAAGTCCAATAGAGCCCCTCTTTTGCAGAATATCCATCAAGGATCATCTTCTGTCTTTGAACAGGTTGCAAAATTTTTATGGGAACGTGTGGAGCCTCACAGGTTGAGAATTCCACAGTGATCTACCCTATACCCTCTGTTCTTTTCTAAATGTCTTGTGCATATATGGCTGAAGAAAACAACTATCAGCAAGTTCAGTGGTTATGTGCCAGAGTGGCTTCATTCTGTTTTCAAAGACAAGTGAAAACCAATGAAAACAAACAACTGTTTTTTCTAATTTTCTTCAAAAGTCTTACCAAAAAATATTTTCCTTCAATTTTTCATGTTGTTTACCAGATTTTATTTATTTATTTACTGTGATGAAGCTGGGTTGGCAGACCTGTGGCATACAGCGGCTTAATTTCCTGAGAACTTACTCAAGTTCCTTGAAGAAGAAATGGGTTGGATAAAGTTAAATGGGGTGAAATGCAAAAGTTTGCAATATACAGGAGATCAACTTAGATGATGCTGTGCATCTTTTACTGTATCAATCTGAAACTATGGCAGGCATGGATTATAATAAATATGATGTCCTGATACAGAAGATACAACATGTATGTGTGACTCAAAGTATACTAACTTTACTGATTTGGAGACACACCATTAACATATTTTAAAATAAATACTTACCAAGCACTGGTTAAACATTTCCTACACTGCCAGCATGAAGGAATAAGGCTACAATTCTCCATTGTCCTGCAGCAGGCATGATTATAAATGGAAAGGCAGTTTTAAAATCACAAATTCTCTATTATGCTTCATTAAAAGCCAGCTGTTTGCTACAAGCAGAGAACACAGAAGGGTCTGTGACAGCAATGCTCCAAGTTATACTTTGTCTAAGCGTACGTTGCTTATAGTATTATGCTGGTAGCTGCTGACCTGTTCTATTATATGACTTTCAGACAAACTCTCTTTTACCCCTGCTGTAAAGCTAAGCACATTTTTTCAGCGTTCTTAGTAAATAATTGCCCTATCTCCATTTACAAAAATAGATTGGAGCAGAAATTCCTAACTGAGCCTGTGGGGCTGGACAAACGATCACAAATGTTTAAATATTTGATTGGAGAAAAGCCAAATTTTGAATGTCATGGAGAGTGGCCAGTGCCAAGCATCCAATTCTTCTACAGGACCTGAACGTCTGAGCTGAAGCTAATTGTTTACCCAGCCTGTCTGCCCAGGCAAACAAACTCCTCGAAGCTCGTTGCTGTGAGTCTGCCGGGATCCCCACGCCTCAGCCTTTATGTACTTATTAGGCTTACAATAAAGGACGGCACCGAAACGAGCACAGACGTTAACAAAGCCAGGGGAATGCCAGGCCTGGTCAGAATTAAATCAGTGTGTCTTGAATGCTCTTGTTCTGAATGTGAATATGGAGTTTCTGTTGTGAGGGTAGGCGAGGAGAAGGAGGGTGAGATGAAGTTGAGTCCCCCGTACTGAGCTCGGCAGGGAAAGCTGACAGCTGACTGAGCCCTAATTAGGACCTGACAACCTGATCCTGCAGGCAATATTCTCACTGAAATAAATGGGAGCTCTGTCTGATTAAGAACAGTATTGTATTATGTTGTTACATGTATTATTTGTATTTCTCCAGAATCCACGAGTCCTAACTCAGCTTGGAACAGCACTGTGCTATACATTATAAAAAAAGAAAAAGTCCTATTTCTTGCCCTGTTTTGCAGTCAAGATAGAAAAAACAGTCCATCTGCCTATGTTTGCACACCGTGTTACTGGCACAATCTGGAATAAAGCCAACATCCCCTGAACCCCAGTCCAGTAGGCAATATTACTCTAATTTAATTAGGTTCCTCAGCTACATCCCTAACCTTAGCACTTAACTCATCTTTGAATATCATATTTTTTCACATTCTTTATTCCTAATAGTAGTTTCAGGAGACTGACCAAGATCCCATAATGCAACCCCACATGACATTTGGTAAAGGACAAAACTTTTAATCTGTCTCTAATGTGCTTCTGGAGATAAAAATAAATTTGTGGAGCTGATTTTCTTCCTTCTGGGAAATGTTTGAGGGACAGAAAGCAAAAGAAATGCAAAGCTGGAAAACAGCGGCTTTCGAGGTTAAACTGATTCTCTTTTAGAAAGTGATCTGAGGAGCTGTTTGTTTCCTCATGCTGGTTAATTAATTTCAGAGTTTGACAGAGACCATCCAGCGTGGGAATTAAAAAAGCCTGTCAGTTTAGGTACCAACCTCTGTGATTTCCCTCTGGGATCAGCGGTGTGCTGCAGCATCAGACAGACCTCTTGTGCACCAGCAACCTGCTCCTTTAGCACGCGACAGTCTCCATGCTGGGGCAGAGACCCTCTGGTTTTCCTCACTCATGCAGTCTCTGACCTTTCTGCTCTGGCAACTGAGAAATATGTCAGAAAGTGGTGCTGCTGGAAGGCTGAATTTAGATTACAAGCCCATGTCTCCAAACTGACAGTAACTCTGGTTGCTGCTGCCTTGGACCTCATTTGAATGCCTGGCAAAGGGGAAAGCTCTGTGTGTCATTGTCTGACCCTCTCAAAATTCTCCTCCAGCTGTCTTTTTTAACCCACTGAGGAAGGTTTTGAAGTAGGTTCATCTGTGGATGGAGGTGATTTCACCTCCATCCATGATTTCGCAGAGGAGACAGGACGCTGGGGGAGGCCTTTGTGCTCTCTGGAGGCAGAGGATGGATGTCCTGGGGAGCTCCTGCACACCAGTACACTGGCTGGGAAACAAATAGGAGGAACTGGAGGTCTGTGCAGCTGCAGAGCTGTGCCATCACTGCAGTTACACATCTGTGGTGGGTTGTTTATGGATTGTAAACGTTACAGGTGGAGCTGTAATACATGCATACTCACTCTTTAGGAAGTACAGAGAAGACGAGAAGGTGGCTGTGCTGTGCTGAGGAGAGCTCCAATGTGCAGGACATCTAGATATCTCCAGAGGTCCTTTGCAAAGTAAATTTCTCTACAATTCTGCATGATGCATTTTCCTTGGAGAATTATTCTTCAGCCTCGCAGATCTCTCATCAGGAGGCCAGCCTACATTCTCCATTTTCCCTTGTCACAGTTTATTCCCCCTGCATTCTGCTGGAAAACTTTTTTCCCTCCTGGTCACTTCCTGAAATTAGTGATAAAACTGGAATTACAAAGACCCTGCCAAAAAGACAAGTTCCTGACATCCTCTGCTGAAAAATCACTTGTGCCTGGGAATATCAGTCAGTATTTAGTTCTCATTTTGGTACACTCACATTCAGTTGCTTCTTGCAAGCGTTGCGTTCATAGAAGAAAACAAGACAACCCAGGAAATTGCAGTTGGTTAAACAAAGAGTAGAAGCAGGACAGCTTGCCTGCACTAGAAGTAAGCATTTTACTACTATGAAGTATTATAAGCCCAAAAGCCTGTTAAGGTGCAGTCACAGCAAAAATTTAAAGCTGTGGGTCTCATGACGGGATGGGCTGGGCTAGAAGGTCCTAAGACAGAGGACAGTCCCATAAACAGAGGGACTTACACCTTCACTGACATCTCCGAGTTGCTTTACCCTTAACTGGATTTTTCTTGGAATGCCTGATGACATTTTGTCTTCCCCAGTTTTTCACATCTCCGTCTGGCCTTCCTCAGCCACAGACCCATCAGATGAAGAAGCTTTTGCCTGTGCTGCCCAGAAGCCCTTAGTCATTTCCATGTCCAGCTGCAGGCAGTATCATTCTCCATTGTTACAGCAAGTAGTAACCTCGAATAAAAATTCACTTTGAAAGCTGCTTGGCAAACCATTATTTGAATGGATCCTACTATAAAAGCCATAACAAAAAGAAATACCAAGTTAAATTTTGGAAGCTTATATTTAAGCTTTTTCTTAAAATCTGTCAGAAATTAGTTTGAACAATCACTTTGCCTATTTAACTGTATCTATTTACAGCAGCTGAAAACTAATGTCCAGTATTAGAAGCAGCTAATTGTTTTATCAGTGTGTGGTTTAAATGCAGCGGATAGGAAGTACATAGCTCCATGCTCAACAGCTTTGGGTACTTCCTACAGCCTCCTCATTATCTGGATGCCAGTCCTGCTAGACCCTGTAAGGAAGAACCTTCTGGAAGTTGAAGCAAAAGACTGGGGGTGGGAGGTAGTTGCCACCTGAATTCTGCAGTCATGTTTCCCAGTGATTTCCAAGAAAGGGGTCCTTTGGTACTTAACTGGGAAGGACTGCAGATTGGCAAAGTCTTTTCACTTAGAGGTCCCTCTGTAACCAGAAAAGAATTTTTCCAGAAGAGTTTTTTCTAAGAAGCTGAATGCAGTCAACTTCAAATGCTCTGCGGAGTTACAGAATCAGGCACTGCTCCTCTCTGCCAGCAGAAGAAAGGGAATGGCAATAAGAAAATGATTAAACGAGATGTATGGGTAACTGCTCAGATCCTTTATTTCTGCCATTTCTGGCCTTTCCACTGTAGGATCCAGATCTTCTATGGAGAAAAGAGGCCACGCAAACGAGGAAGGATGTACAACGCTGCCATAAGGAATTAGGACCAAGTTACCAGCAGCTGAGAGATGCAATTTGACAGACACCGTAGGAGTGTAGTGCAGTGCAGGGAGCAGCTGGCACCCTGGAAGGCAAAAAGGAGTTGCTGAGATACAGCAATCAAATCAAAATCACAGGTGAACTTGAGTGTGTCAAGGACAAGGAGCTAGTGGCCAGACGGGACCATGCCAACTGTTCTAAATGTCAGCATTTCTCTTGCTCCGTGGCTCTGGGATACATTATCTTTTCTGGGTCAGCCAGCCTGAAAATATCCCTCTGGTGAAAACAGGTGATTCAAAACCTGGCAGCTCAGCTGGTCCTGTGCCCTGTGTACGTACCCCTGCGAGCCTGCTCAACACAAGGCAAGGGCAGAGGTGTCTGTGGGACTGATAGCAAGTGAGGAAACAGATACACAGCTCGTCTTATCCAGAGACGAGGACAAACTGTGGGCAGTGCTGATGAGGAGAGCAGGTGCCTATACAGTCATCCCCAGGTAAATCCTGCCAAAAGACAGCTTATTACTCTATCGTAGATATTAATGCTGGTATCTTCTCCTCAAAGCTGGAGACTTTCTCATTGGAAGTCTTCTTGAACTGTTCCTGGAGATTTAGCATATAGAAAGTTTTTATTCACCTATTTGCTGGATTGTACCAAGCACATATATATAAACATATGTACAGGTTAGTTGCATCTCTCACTAGATTGTGTTGACACTGTGTAAGAGGAAATCAAAGAACATTTTGACTTAGTATCTGGTTTTCACCAGAAAAAGAGCCATATTATTTATTTCATCTTTGTCTACCTATATGATAATGCAACTATAATTAAAGCATCTATGACTGCCTGAAAACATTCTGACAGCATATTTTTCCTGTTTTGTCTACATTGAAAACTTCCTCTACAACAGTGCTGACTTTGATGATATTTTGGGTTGACTCCATTGACTAATTTTTCAATTCACAACAATTTGTTGTCTCCAAGCATGTTTTTTTCTATATTACATTATATTAATACTCCAAAAAGCTAAAGTCAGAATAGCACTCTTTGTTTTACCATAATGGAACTGGCATTAAAATGTGGGCATTTCTTCAAGAATGGAAACTTGAAGTTTCAGCTAGATGTAACAGCATCTGTTTCACAGAAAGGGAGAAAAGTCTCCCTTATATCTATTCCTTTTATTATTTTAATATAGACTACAACTTTAAGAGCAGGGACTCACACCTGTTTTGTGGAATCCAGCTGTATTCTCATAAACACAGGGAGACATGGCTGTGTCATAAAACGACCTTAATCTCCAGGAAAAATTTGGCTGGAAGTCAGAAAAAGTACTTCCAGCCAAAATCAGTCAATAGAGATTTTGTCTCTGCTGCTCCGAATAATTTAAACTTCGCATGTCACAGGGAGGAAAATGGAATACATTATCATTGACAAGTGAGGCTGGCAACCTATCTCAGCTGGATGAAGCCGGGAACGATGTGCACAGCTCCACTTACCACCCCTTTGCTTCACTGAGTGAACTTCCTCCTCATTTTCTGGGGAACTGTGTTGGAGGAATTATTCTGCCCAGACTTTTTATTTATAGCCATGACAAAGCCAAAGGTTTTGAGTTTTTGCATCTAATAAAATACGAATCATAATGAGGAACCCAGAACTACAGCACCTTTCAGCAACCATTTGCCAGTTGTGAGCTGGAAAGAAGAGACAGTTTTCCCATGCCAAGCGAAGGTGAGAGAGGCCAGTAGTTTAGCTTGCATCACATATCTTTTCCACACTCCCAAGCCAAACCACTGCTATAGATTTCCCCCCTCCCACTCACTGGACTTTCTAATGTGAGAAATATCTTCCCAAGGAAAGCAGTGGTTACGCAGTCACATGGGATCCTGCCTTACTCATACTGCTGGCTTCTGGCTCTGTTTCATGAAACTGGGCAGAGATGCCAGAGTTACCCTCAGGCTGAGATCTCTCCTGTAAGGAGCAGCAACAGAAGTCAGGAGGGAGCAGGCAGGCTCCAAATGACCTTCCCAGTCATCATAGAAAGTGACTTATTTGACTAAAGAGCAGGCAAACACCCCATTGCATGTTATGGCACATGTACTACCAGAAGAGCAGGGGATATCATTCTGAAGACCAAACCGCCCATGCTCCCTAAAGACCCTGAAATCTTTTTGAAAGACAAAGCTGTTCAGTTCCGAGTCCTAGACAAATTCCAATCTAAGTACAATGTACTTATGTGCACCGCTTTGACAGCAGCAGTTGGATACATACCCATCCCTCTCTGACCTTAACAGCCCTACAAGTGCTGTGTGAGCAGCTGCTCTGCTGAGCACCAACCTAGATGAGAGTATTTCAGTACTAAGCAGAAAGCAGAGTGTGCTAATCTAATACTTTATCTACTCACCTAATGCTAATCTAATACTAATACTTAGCATTAAATTTATAAAATGCCTTGAGAATGTCACAGTACAAACTGCAAGCTTAGTGAAAACCATGAGCATATCAACCCAGAACCTGAAGGACGAGGAAGTGGGCTTCATCAACCCTGATAGCCCCAGCATCATCGGGCCACGAGCAGCATGCTCACTGCTCTGGAAAGTGCTAAGAGAGGAAGCACAGCTCTGGGCCCTTTGATTGTCCCCCAGTTTATCTCAACAAGGTAGACATTAGGCTCCTGCCCTGCATTCCTGTCCCACAAGGTGCTCGGCAGCTCCAGTTACCTACAGCTTAGAGGGCTTGACGTGTTTTAGGTGCAGTATCCAAGACTCTGCCATGGATGTGAATGGGCAGGTAGGGCATACTGTACAGAGCCAAGTAGAAAGGGCTTGAGAGCTCACTCAGATGCTAGGAAGGATGGCTTTCTACAAAGGCAGAGCTTTCTGCTGGGGCTGTAGAGGGAGACAGAAAAGCAAGAGAATACCCTGAGAGTAATGTATGGAGCTCCTCTCCTCACTCCTAGGCTGCTTTGCCTTTCCCTCACCGAGCACAACAACAGCATTTCCTTCAAAATGTGTCCCAGTGGACACACAGCAGGAGAGTGAGTTGAAGCAATGCAGGATGATGTCACCCCCACCTGCAGGAACAAAGGCAGGGAACCTAAAACTACCAGGCAGCCATAATCATCATTTGTCATTTGCCCCAAATGAAGGGTTGTTTGTTGATGGGTGTGCTCGAAATAAAGATTAATTAATTCTTTCTCTGAAAGCCTTTTCCACAAAGAAATACGGCTGGGATGAGGACTGCAGCCATGTGGAGATGCCTTAGCTCCTATTTTCACCGTCCCATCATGGCTGTAGAACTACCTCAGGAGCAGGAGATCAGGAGAAGGCCAAAGCTCATGCAGCTGGGTGACCAAATGTGCATGGTGGAGAGTGTGAGTTCATGTACAGCAAGCGTGGTCTGTAAGGTGCTCGCAGACAAGCTCTACAAACGGGGACCAGAGGGACTGTGCAGAGGTTGTACCACATGGAAAACCAGCAGTCTGAATCTTTCAAAGGTGGGGAGGGGGTGGTCACAGCTCTGTGTGGGTCCAAGCTCTGCTGCTGTTGAGGCTGGCCACGTTTTTAATCAGTGGCTGTTGTTTGGTAACTGTAACTGTTTCTGTTCTCACTGATTATGGGTCCCTTCCAACCTGAGCTATTCTTTGATTCTGGACAGCCACCCAGGACCTAGACAAGATGGCTTTTAACTCTACTATATATTAATCTTTTGTAGAGGGTGGTACATACTAAGGGAGGATATGGGACAAAGCAGCATTAGAAAAGGAAAGTGGTGGTAGGTCCATGCTGTTCAGGGTATTAAGCCTTTAGAAGCCGCTCTTTGAGATCCTGAAGGCAACTCAGGGCAGTGGGAACAGCAGTTACTCCATCAGCTGTTCCCTGGAAAGTGTGCACAAAGCAGTACCAGCATGGAAAGTTGTTACTCTTCATGGCGATAACTGTTCTGATACACCTAATATCTGGGTTTCTCTCCCATTTCTATTGGTATGGGCATCTAATGCCCAGGGCATAACTGGTGAGTTGTAAAGAGGTATATGACAACACTAAGAGACATTTTCCTTCCTCGTAGAGCCTCTAGATCCACCACCAAGTTCCCAGCCCCAAAACACGGTGGAGACTCACGGATATAATGTGAAATAAAGAAGTTTCAGGCTTCTGTCCCCCCACCTTGGGCCACTCTGACTCACAGGAGCCCACAGTATTGCCTACAATGCCATAGTGGGGGTGGGGGGAGTGGTTCTTATTTTCCACTGCATTAAAACAGCAGTAATAACAGAGTGTCTTGAGACCAGCACCAAACAGAAGAAATCCTGCCAAGTGAAGCTGTGCTCATGTACAAGTTGAAAGCAGCAAGGAAAGGAACTGTCCAGAGACTTAAACATTTCCACGTTACACTCATGATTTAATACTTGTTTAAGTTAAACATTAATACGGGTAAAGCAACTTTCAAAACGGAGCCAGTGCAGAGTTGATCCAAAAGTCAACAGGACAAAGGAATCTGGAGCAAAAACCTGAGCCAAACCACTGAAGCTGATAATGTCTGGCAAGAAAATTCACCTCGGAGAAGAGCTTGAGGACAACAGAACTCTGTTAAAAAACACAAATCAGTCCTCGCCCTTTGCTGACTGTCTCTCTGCCTTTATTCTGACCAGATGCAAAAGACTCATGGTCTTGGGGGCCTGGGATATCTTTTCTAAGAAGGCTCTGCAGGATCAAGATTGCTTCTGCGCTTGGGGATTCAAATTCCAGACTGAGCTGCAGCTGACCCTGCCAACTAGAGGCACAAGGACAGAAACCTTTAAGTGGCTCTGGCCCAATCGATATTTACTGACAGAGAGCTGGTCTTGAGCTTGCCAGCTATTAATTGTACTTTGACAAATTATAAAGGCTTTCTGTTATCCATCAGGGTACCCACTTCCCATTATTCTGGGCTAACAGTCTGTAAAATGAAATGGCAAACAGAACTTCATTAAAACAAAGTGAGACACTTTCTCAGCTGGCAGGTTTGGAAGAGTAGGAACTGAGCCCCAGGGGCTGTACTTCCAGCTTCATCTCTGACTAGCTATACGGGGGGAAAAAGGGCAAAAAAAGTCCTTTCAGCTCTCTGTACCTCAGTTTACACATTCATCAAGCAGGGACACTATTATTCAAAATCATCTTGATAACATTATGGAAAAGAAAACTTATAAAGTGTTCTGTGACCCTGGGTGGATGCAGATTACTAGATTCCTATTACAAAAACATCCAGATTAGCTTTCAAAGCACTAAATATTATTATTACAGTGACTGGAGAATCAGGATAGGATTATTAAAAACAATGTCAACCATTTAATTATTTTATCATTCAGCAGAGTATGAGAGAAAATACCTTCCTGCGATCTAACCCCATACACCTTGGCTACCTTTTCTTGCTCAGATTCCTCTGCCCTGACTGTATACCTGCAGCTGAGGCAGCTGCCTAGGAAGGTAACACCTAAGTCTCCCAGTGCAGAGACAGACAGACAGCTTTAGGACCGATTCAGATCCCGGATGGGCTGACTCAGACTCTGGAAGTGTCTTTGCCTTTCCAGATCTTGGACTCGGTCTGTATTAGTAAGTTAAATGTGTCCAAGCTCTAGTCCTGAGGCCAGATGGCACCATGCAGCCATCCAGGCGAGTAAATTTTCCTGCTTTGCTGATCGAGGTGTCTCTGTAGGGACCACCAGCCTGGTGGGCTCCCAGGTCGTGGCCAGGGACTGTTGGAACAGGGCTAGTACCCTCCACTACACCGATGTCAGGGGCCTTTCTGATAGTATAGCAGCAGTTTGAGTCCTGTGCCCTCTAACATTCTTTGCCTTGTTTAATTTATTAGTGGAGGCATAGCCTTAGATGTATGAGATAAGTGTGTGAAGCTAGCTGAGGTGTACTAGGAAAACACGACTGTGCAAGAGGCAGGGTTAACTATTTTCATCCTGTAGCCATGTGACAATCCTACTCACCAGAAAGGAGGGACATCCAACATTTAAGTTGGTAAGGCAAGTCTACATAAGCTAAATACCTCAGAGGAACTCAAGAGAACTTCATTTTGGTGCTCAGTGCTCTTGGAAAGCAGCTGTTTATTTGTGGATTTAAGCTCAGTGATTAAGCCCAGGCTGTGCTCACAGCCCTGTACTTGGGACCTTCCAGAGCCAAGCAAGGCCGGCTTCTTCGTATCCTCAGCTGTTACCAGTCTCCTGGATCGGCGCTTCTCATCATGCCCTTCTGACAAGTGTTGCCTCTTGCCTAGTTACTGACTGCCATTTCCATCCTCCTCTTCCCAATCATGATATCTGTAGGTCTGCTCAGTAAAATACTTCTCCCTCATCACCCGTATGCCAACATCTTTGCATTTATAGTGCTTCTCACCAAAGCATCTCCCAGCCTCTTCCCCACACAGCTGGAGAGCACTGTGTTTACCAAATGCACAGGTAAAAGGAATCTGGGTACCTGGGACTTGTCCTTATTCTGACTGAGTCAGTGTGATAAACCCAGCAATGCGCATTGGGATGTCTAGGTTGCAGCCTGAACCAGGAGACCACAGTGCCTCACAACTATAATCTGAGCTTTTTTGATCCCACTGCTATAACCACCCCCTAAGGAGTGTCAGAGACATCCACCTCTACAAGGAGACAGGGAAATGAGGGAGGATTGCACCCTTAATGCCATAGAGAGAAGAGTAGTTCCTGGAATATTTACCAAGCTGCTGAACCAAAACTTTGGGTTTGTATTCTAGCTGACAGGTTTTAGAGTTTTTCAGCATCTCTTTTTACTTGATAGCTATCTCACCACCCAAATCCTTGAGTCTTTCACTAGAAACCTACTATGCAAAGCCAACATGGCCCTAGCATCCAAAAAGTAGCTGCTAGTGGCAACAGAATAGACACAAAGGGAAACCTGTGTATACAGTCCAAAGTGAAGGTATATTTAGCATTGTGAGTGGATTTTTATTTAAATATATGAAAATACCTATGAAGAACCATACTTAATACAGTTATTGCAGCTTCTAGGGGTTATGTGCTGTCTTCAAGGGCTTGTGGTTACAATCAGTCAGAGCTCAGATAGATCATATGAAGTAAGAGGTATGGGAGTATTCGCACATCTGAGGCTACTGTGCTTAATCCTCCGCATTTAAAATAATGCTTTTAACTTGCCTTAAAATGTTAACAAAAGGAACTAAAACTTTATATGCCAATTAAGAAAAAAACTGTTCTTGAAGTGCTTCAATTTCATTTGAATGTAACTGTTTGGATCGCGTGGATAGTAAAATCCACATGCCTCAGAGTGGCAGCTTTTATTTCTTTAGGGAAACCAGCATCCCCTCAATGCAAAGGATTAAATCAAAACTAAATTAAGAGACATACTACAGAGAAGGCTGACTGTGTACTTTTCAACGTGGACAAAGCAACTCTTCTCCCCACTGGTAAAAATTCACGCCAGTGCAGAGACCCAGCACAAAGCCTAGACACCACTTGAACATCCTGCTGAGGGGCTTAAGTGTGGGATAGGCTTTGTGCTAAGCCTCCGTAGTGAATTGACTATCACCCACAAGAAAGAACAGGGACAAACTGCGTTCAGATTTTTCCTGGGTCTGATTCTGTATTTCCACAGCCCTTTTTTGGTGGCAATTTGGGGTTGGCATGAGATACAGGATGTGGCTTCACATTTCACTTCAGACCGGAAGCCTGCCTTTGTAACGAAAGGGGCATACAGCTTTATTATCCATGATAATATTTCTTCGATGTAAATAGACACTGCACATAAAGTATCTGCAGACCGATAACCACTGATCAAAGGTAGTGCCACTCATTTGAAGGAAACAGCATGACATGAGCCGTTTTGGCTCAGAGTCTCCCATAAGGATTATGCAATCCGTGTCTTCATTCCCACAGTGGAAGGCATTGGCGCATGCTGGGGGCCTAACCATGTAAACTGCTCTGTGCATCCCTGGGATGGAAAGCCCTGCCCTGGGATCCTGCTACAGACACCACTGGCACTCCAGGTGGGTTGCTAAAACTGGTTCTTCACTGAGGCATCACTGTATTTTTTCATATAATGGCTACATTTGTGTCCCAGATTCTGGCCTCAGGAAAGAGGCTGCTGATGTCGTTTGTGGCTATTCTGAACTTCCCATAATCTGTTGATATTTCCAGCCAAGGCAAACGTGCGTTGGCTGCTATCAGATTCAGTGTCTCTGCTGGCAGGGTCTGCCCATGGTACCATTTCTACACATTTCTGCTTCAGCCTTTCTTCTTCAGCTGCTGCTTCTCATGGACTTTCACAAAAGGAAGCTCAAGTAGAAGTCGTTAAGACTCTCCAACTCATCACACCACAGGCATGTTTGGAACAAGAACCTGAGTTCATCCTGGAGGTAAGAGAAGGGATGCAAGAGGCAAGCTATGCTATATATGCATGTGAAAGACTCAATGTCTTTATTTAGATTTAAATAAGAAAGCATTAGAGAAAGCTTAAGCTTTTGAGTTGAAGAATACAGTTCAAAAATAATGACAGATACAATTTAGCGGTATGCTTCCCACGAGTGTATAGCTACCAGGCAGTAAAACTGCCTTACAAACCAAATCCACGTTTGTGTCAATGTACCAGGCCAGGTGTGGAGCAGCAGAGCTTCCTTCAGCAGCCGTGTCCAGTGCGCTCAGGCTGGCTTGTCTGGATGCAGCACTGGGCGAAAGCCAGCTTCCAGCTCCAAACTTTGCCCTGTTCAGGTCAGGGAGTAAGTCAAGGAAATCAGAGGTCCTGAGGAATTTTCAGTTTTTCTGTACATGGGATGTATACCATGGGATGGCAGTTAGCACCAGAGCTGCCATAGCAGAGTGGGCAGAGGGTCATCGTCTCCAGCATCCTCTTCCCAAAAACCTGCAGCACCAGATGTTGCTGGGGAGGATACTAGAAACCTTCTAAGAAGCATTTCTGGGTAATCTGTTCCCAGAGGAACTTAATACTTTATCACTTCCAAAACACCTGATCTGGTTTGGGGTTTTATTTTTGAAATATTTTTCCTGTTCCTCTGGATATTCTCTCTAGCTGTATAAGTGTACCGGGCCTTTCAAGAATGCTGCTAAATTCTTTATAATAACAGCTGTGTCTAGACCAGTAAATTAAAGAGGGCCGTGACACTAGCTCTAGCACTGGTGCATGCTTGTCTATATTGTTTCATGGTCCCTTGATGCGGATTAGCATCAGCTAACAGACAAAACCTGAGCACAGCGTAGAGAACAGCCCATTCTTGGGACCGTTCCCAGTAGGCAGGCTGGGTGTGGCCACCCTGGTTTTAGGGGGAGAAGAATTTAGTCATGTGGATATGAATCATAACATGCCCTTTGGCTTCGTGCCAGGCAACAGTCACGGGTCTGTTGCATTTAGTAGTACAGCTGTAACCAGTGGGACTTTTTAATAACAAAGCTCCATGGACCAGTTAAGCAAACTGTGAAAAGCATCACTGGGTACCTTTTCATGAAAGTCCATAATATGTAAATAGTGGCCTGAGACCCTTTAGGGGAAGAAAATGACATTTCCACAAAGGGCTTGGTGCTGTGTTGCAGTACAGACCGTGTCATGAGGTTTTCCCCATACTTCCCAAACTTTATCAGCAACCTAAGATTAAACATGCACAAAGAAGACTTAGCACTGTCCCTCCCAAATACCTTTCTGTGCTTGTGGGCATGTTTGAGGCTTGTTCACGACATTTTGGCTTGAATCTGATCAGTTAACTTCAAGGTAAATACAAATACCTTCTAACCAGAGGTTCTTTTACATGAGTAACCAGACAGGAGGGTTTCCATTGCCTAGGCCAGCCACCACCCTAACAGGTCTTCAGACTGATAGCACACGGGTTTTCAGAGGCAAAGAATACGTCTTTGCTCCTGTGTGCAACTTGTGTAGAGAATTTGGATGCTGGTTCTTGCCAGCACCTTTTATTCATAGTCACAGGACCATTGAATGGTTTGGGATGGAAGGGACCTTAAAGACCACCCAGTCCCACCCCCCTGCCATGGGCAGGGACCTTCCACCAGCCCAGGTTGCTCCCAGCCCCGTCCAGCCTGG
>JAVJGJ010000014.1:8333005-8346997 GCA_035590215.1 Microhierax caerulescens | reverse complement strand
GTGCTTTATCCCATGGTCCTCTACCAAGCAGATCCCTGAAGAGGCCAAAGTCTGTTCTCCTGAAGTCCAGGGCAGTGGGCTTGCTGTGCACCCTCCTCGCTGCCCTAAGGGTCCTGAACTCCACCATTTCATGGTCACTGCAGCCAAGGCTGCCCTTGAGCCTCACATTCCCCACCAGCCCCTCCTTGTTGGTGAGAACAAGGTCCAGCATGGCACCTCTCCTTGTTGGCTCCTCTGTAATTTGGAGAAGGAAGGTGTCATCAACACATTCCAGGATCTGGAATTACTTAAGCTCTGCTGTGTTTTCCCTCCAACAGATACCAGTGTGGCTGAAGTCCCCCATGATGACGAGCATTTGTGAACATGAGGCTGCTCCTACCTATCTATAGATGTTGTCTCCTGTTTCAGCTGTTGAAGGCCACCAAACCTGGAAATCTGTGGGTATAGACTAGACAGAAGGAAACCTAAGGGTCAGTGGATTGGTTTGTCAGTCAGTAAAAGATAAAAAGGCAAACTAGCATCACTATATGGTTTATAAAATCAAATATGCAGATAAGAATGTGCATGGCTGAGTTTGGTAGAAATGTTGTACTTAATATACAGGAGAAAGTTCATAATGTCTTAGAGACAATTCTGAAACATTTCTGTTTTGTTTCAGCACTGTATGTTTGCCATATAAATGTCAGTTCTAGACAAGGGACAAGCAGAATTGATGCACATTGCATTTCAGAAAGGATGGCTATTACCTCTCGCAACGAGCAATTCTGGGAATGCTAAATCATCTGGGGAGGTGAAGTCTGGCAGAAAGCTGAGTGAGCCCTCAGCTCCCACCGAGCTCCAGCCCATGTGGAGATCCTGGGTGTCTAGCTATAACTGAATGGAGAGGAAGGGATCCTTGTTGGGACAGAGTGGAAAACAGAAAAGCTTCTCTGTTCAGCTACAGGTACAGGTTAGGAATATACAAAAAGTGGTTTTCTGGAGTGCAGACATTAAAGTTTAGGTTCATAATAGACTTCAGCCACCAAAATAATTATTTAGGTACAGAAGTCCAATACCGGAATGCCACAGGCAGCCTTGGAGCTGTGTCAGCTGCTGCATAACACTACACAAAAAAGTCCTCATTAATGTTTAAGAAGAAATATTCTGGTATATGAATAAAGCCTCCTAAAGCCTGCCCCCACCTCAACGCTAGGGGTCTTCATTAAAGACAAAGTTCTCATGGGACCCTCAGGATGGACATTTCTCTTCTTCCCAGAGCTCAGAGAGCATCTATTTGCTTGATCTGGTACAAAAACCAGCCAGGACGGGACATCTGGGAAGTGCCTCCATTTCATATGTGCTTCCCCTTACATGTAACATCTTAGCATCACTCAGCTGGGGCAGGAGGGAAGCCCCCGTGTAAACTCTTTCTCTGTCTGAATTCATCCCAGTTCCAGGTGAGTGGTGTCCTCACCGAGGACTGCCTTAGCCACTGCAGCCTTTTGTAACTACTCCCACTTTGTACAACCTGTTAGACTCAGAGCTGGCTCAAGCAATTCTGCCTGACCTTAAAAATATTTCTTTATTTACTATAATGTGGGAAGTAAGAGACATGAAGACCAGTTTCATAACAGTAAAGAAGGTGATACTTGAAGCAGTCACAGGAGGTAACAGCAGCTGGAGAGCAGGTCACTGCTGTGAGAAGGCCTTTGAGTAGAGACATCAAGGGAGTCCCCGAAGCACATGGCTGTGGACGTTCCCCATTCAGCATACCACCTTCTTCCTTTTCACAGCCCCCAAATGCTCCCTGTTCAGAAGAGGCAGTCTAGGTAAGTAAGTGCTGCTAGGAGTATGAAGGGTAGCTCCTTCAGTGCTGAGCCACATCTATACAATACCTTGAATCTAACCTCACTTGTCTCCTGTTTCAGGCCCATGGTGTTCCCCTAGTTTCCCTTCCTTCTCTGTTGCTTCCTCTTGGGAAAAGCCAAGGGCTTTCAAGGCACTGCAGCACTGGTGTGCATTTTACTGATAGTCAGTAAATGTGCTTTGATAAGGGAAGGGTGACCTAGGTCCTTTGTTCAGTAATTTCTTGATCACTCTGAGTTATATAGATTAATATTCCAGCCTGGTCCTGCAGTCCAGTCTGAATCCAGTCTGAAATGTCTGCATCCTATCCACTCTTGCACGTACTTTTCTAAGAACAGGAGGAAATGATCTATGAGGTCCCTGTTGGCCTTTGTAACACAAATACAAAAATATTTGCAGTCAAGTTAAGTAGTAGAAAATGCGTCCAAAACAGTATTGAGTAACCCTGCTGGAAAGGAGGAGTGTCTATAGTCAGTGGGAATTGATATTGATGTCTCAAAGGACTTGGGAATACCAAGGACAAGGCAAACCAAAAAAGGCATAAGTAAATACTTAACTGAAGACTGCAAGAACTTTCCCTTTTAGGTAAATCACTCTTCGTATCTGAGTTCATCCCAAGGTGAAAAGGACAACAGGCAATTAAGTGGGCATCACCCAAGTAATTCCAGAAGCAGTGTTGCTTATGGGAAAAATCATTAACAAGGAGTGAAAGATAAGAGGTTTGAAAAAGAATTGGGTAACTGATGACACTGTCTTATACAGAGATGAGAAGTGAGTGTTCCGTTAACCACACCTGACTTAAAAGAGCCTGCTCCCTCTGACAGACACCTCTGCAAGCACTTTCCACAAAGAAGCAGAGGTAGGTGTGTTTGGAAGAAAGGGTCCTAAGAGGTGCATCTGAATCCTATCCCTTAGGGAGATGACAGTGAACTTTGCTTCCTGAAATTAGTGGAATTCCAGGTTTTTTTTAAGCACATGAATCTGTATCCATCCATACATGCAAATCCATGGGGTTCCTCTGTTATATCCACATCCAAAGTATCTGACAAAGTATCTGGATGCCCCCAGGAGAAGAAATACAAAGCCAGACAGGTAGGTCCATGTTTTGCCACCACTTAAATCAATTGGAAGGTTATTGCTGCCTTTGATAGGAACTGGAGTTCACCTTCCAGAGACCTAGTTCCTTTTAAAGTCTTTCAGATGGAAAAAAAAAATCTTAATTTACTACTGCTGGTTTTAAAGCTTCACAAAAGACACTTTTACAAGGACTTATTTCACTATAATGAAAAACTCTTTTCCTTGACTTTAACATTAAGCATTGTGCAAACTCATTCTGGCTGAAAAGACTGGTCTTTTTTTTTTTTTTTTTTTTTTTTGGATAGTTCTTTATGACAAACAACTAAAATATGCATCTGGAGCTCTTGGGCTTATGGGAGTTAAATCATTAAACTATTTTTATGGGAAAAAAATTATGAGTACAAAAAAAACCCTCTACGCTTCTGCTCTGAGGGAAAGTTCATTCAAATGTACAGTATTCAGGGCATGCAAAACCACTGTTTAAACATATATATGCCTCAGATGCACTATTTACACATATATTTGCCACACATCTGTGCACGTGTTTGTGTGTGTAATGTTTACGTGTCTTCTATTGCATTTGGCTGCATTTACTTTTGTATCCAACAGCCCAGTTTGAACTGGGACCCACTGGCTTTTGAATAGGTAAAGATCAAACTTCTTAAAAGCAGAATACGGAATGACAGAGCCTTTTTCACACCAGATGATGCTGTGTAAACACAAGGCTCAACTCAGCCATGAGAAGGATTAGTACTGGGCAACTGAGTATCCTGCGGCTTTGGTGCTTCCCTAAATTCAGGGACAATGAAGTAATTATTTTTAAAATTACCTCTGCATCATAACTGAATTAATATGTTAAAAAAAGCCCTAGTGGCACTTAGCCACTTTCCTGGCTCAGTAGGGTCCCACACACTTTTACTAGTCCCTTACTAACAGCAAGTGAGTGATCTCGCTGTACACCAGCAATACTGATGACTGCTTGCTTGGACATACTGGGATGGAAGGTGTCATGCGGGGTACATGGATGCTAGAAAATGTCTGCTGGAAAGGCTTAGCTGAACTCAAATATCTGCCTGGAGCACAAAAAAAGGGGAGGTTGCTACACTACTCCGAGCAGAGACCGTAAAGGGAAAGGTTAATAATCCCTAACTCTTCCTCCACTTAAGGGGATTATGATTTATTTACATGGCATGTTTTATAATACATGAGGGATACTTTGTGATCTGCGCTTGGGTTAAACAAAAAGAGTATAGCTATTGGTATGAAACTCAGCCCTCTCTCTTGTTCCCAGGGCAGTTTTACAATATTCATATTCCTTATTAATCAGGGTCTAAAGAAGGAAAGAAAAATGGCTTTGGGAAGTTGCTCAGTGTGTGTTATAAGGAAAGCCTGTGGAAGATACAGGGAAATAACTGACTGTAGACTATCAGTGCCAAAACCAAAACAGTGGTGATTTATATGACTATCTGAATAAAAGCAACGTGGTTATTGTGACTTTGTCACCTGTCCACTAAGATGCACCTCAGGTTTATTTTAAGCCTCTCTGAACAGCTAATCAACACACATTTGCTGAACCTCCTCTCACAGGGCCTTGGAAAGAATCCGCTTTCAGGTTAGGGTCAGTTAACACGTTTTGTCTTGCAGATATGACAGGTGAAGTTGCTTTATATTGGTGTGCACAGCAGCTCAGCTGATTCATTAAGCTGCAGTAACACAGTCCATTTGTTGTATTCCTGCACTCTCAGTCAGATGCCTGAAATGGCAGCTCCTGTGTTCCCCCCCTGAACCCCAAAGCTCAAAGCTTCAGTTCTGTTCTATAACATGAAACCACGTACTTTGGCCTCTGGGCAAGGATGCCCATATGACAGAGCCCTTAGTAACACTGTGATCATCTCTCCTTCCCTTTCCCTGCTCTTTCCCTAGCATTAGGGTGAAGCTACTTGATATATCTCAGTTGCTGGTCTTTGTGCACTCACTTACATTGGCTCTCTGTATCAGCACTTCCCATGCCCTAATTCTCCTTTAAGTGTTCGCTCGAATTCTTCAGGGCAACGTATAGAAACTTTCTGTATCTTTACCTTTCTCTTTTCCTTCTCCACGCATTTATCCTGCCATCTGTCACCATCCTCTTGTTTTGTACCCTCTCTCAATAGACATCAGAAGCATTTCTCTCAGAAATAGTCTCGGACTCGGTGTGCTCGTTGTTTCTTGGTGTATTCAGATGGCCATGTTAGAGCCAGGAAACAGTAGGAAGGAGCGAGGCACGGAGAAAAGTAGAGGTGAGGAAAACAATAGTCTACGCTGCGCCAAGCTGCTCTCCTCTGTGTAACTCACGTCTTAGGGTTTAAAGCATGCAATGGACTTTGCTTCATATAAGTAAGCGCCATACTCACCCAGGAACCCATCTGTAAATATGCGATCTCAGTACCTGCTGGGTCCTGTATCCTGAAGTCTCTTAGAAGTTCACCTCTTGGAACAGATGTTGCCTTCAAGCTATAGTTACTTAAAATTTCACCACATGAGCAAACATGGGGCTCAGAGCTCTACCCCAGAGAAAGCAGACACTGAACTAAAGGACAGTCGCTGGTAGCTGTTGGTGTCACTGGACTGTATGACTTAGAGTTTAGGTTCCCCCTGGCAGTTGTTGGTGGCCCAGGCAAATGTGGGTAGCTATTCACCAAGAGACCACTTGTACGCCTGTTTTACAGGGAAGTTTCAGTGTTTGGAAACAGTGGAGCAGTCACTATTAAAGTTTGGTGATTTTTTTCTTCAGTGAGATAAAAAAAGATCTTAATTCTTATGTAACACTAGGAAAACCTTTCAGGGAATAAATAAGGAAGTCTGCTTCTGACAAGTTATCTTACCCGGTCAAAACCCAGCCCGTTTGTATGTGAATTGAATGTTACTAAAACAACAATTTCTATAGTATGATGTTTATCTAGAGACAGGAAAGTGATCCAGATATATGATTTATCAGTCTCCTAAGCATGTTCCTGATGGCTGTACTTTACTGGTCTGTCCACTCTAGCTGAAACTCTGACAAGGGCTGGAGTTTCCTCTGGTTCCTATAAGTAACAGTTTCTCAGCCGAGTAGTGCTTCTTGCATGAGAGCTGTTTGTTCTGTTTTGTAGTTGTGTGTTTTATTATTATTCATTTTGTATTATTCACCATTAATCTATTCATCCAGCCCTATACTATTTTCCAGTAATTCATTATGCAATGTTTACAACATCTGGGGTTTGGTATTTGTTCTCCCATCCCTTCCCTGCGGGTAAAGGCGAACACACTGCAGCACTCTCCAGAGGGAGCTGGGACAAAGTGTGTTCAGGTTTTCTGGGTTAGTTTTGTTTTCTTACGAATGTTCATAATCCTGTGGATTTGTATGAGAGATGTTTCTGCTTCTTTTTGTTTCATTATGTGAGACGATACCGGTTGAGTGTTCCTGCCTTTCAGACATCTGTGGTGTTCAGGCTTTCTCCAGTTCATGAGAAAAGCGTGTCACCTGCCACCAGCACAGACACTGGCTGGGGGTTACGGAGGTGTCGGGGCTCCAGAGACCCACGTGCAAAGTCCAGCTCTGCCACAGCTTCCTACACGGTCAGGGGTGAATCCCTGCGTCACGGGAAGGAGCAGCATCCTTCTCCCACACGCTCCCTGTCTCGCTTTACACCCCCTAAGTTTTCAGAGGTCCTTGCAGCATATTTTTACAGCCGCAGGCTTAAATGCCAGTCTTATCTCAGGCATTTGAGCTAGGTTATCATCAAAACAGGACAGCAGCAAGACCTTTTGGTAGCTGGGGCCCACTTTTTCAAGTGACTTGGGACCCTCCTCCCTTCTGTCAGCAGCAACATCCTTCAGTTACTGCTCCTGACCCACAGCACTTGTAAACCTTCGCACTCTCCTCCCTGCTCTGTGTAAAGCTCCATTAAGAGGACGTGGTTCTGCTTTAAGGAATTATTCCCATGAGAATTTTTTGTCAGAGTCTCAAAGAAATCCTCTGGCTCTCCCAGATGACACACACTCATCTAACACACTCAGGAGCAAATCAAGTTCAGTGCAAGCTGAGTTCACAGATGCAAGGCCACGTTACCTATATCAACCCCGTGGTTTTATCTCCAGGTAGGCGAGATGAGGGCCTGTCCCAGTGACGAAGTAACCCAGACAAAAGGGTGGAGAGGACAAGACAGTGCATACCTACTTCTCAAACAGCTGCAAACATAAATGCCTTCTTCCATCTTGATTGTTTCTCACCATTGGCCTTTTCACATCTATAAAAAGAGACGTGATCTCTGCTGCTGTACTTCTGCCAGGCTTGTAGGCAACACACAGCCACCATCCAGCGTTGTTTTTCTGGATATAGCCTGCCAAAATGGAAAGAATGAGTCAGTGTTGTGCAGAGCAAGAACACCACGATTAACACCTATTTCATGTGTGTTCCTGTCTCCTCATCTTGCAGATGAGGGTGTTAAATTGTTGGGGCTTTCAGCACGTAGGTTCCTAGGTGTCCTATACGCTGACTTCCCTCTGCATTAGTACTGATAGGATCCATACATATACGTTCAGAGGTGCAGGCTCTCCCTTTAGTCTAGTTAGGACAATTCTCCTTTGTTGGCACCTCTTCAAAGGCGGCTTCCCAGCTCCAACTTTGGAAGACTGCTAAAACTGGTGGTGGGAGAGAGCCCATGACACCCTCCTGCTGCAGTCACAGGTTTGTTTTCTGAAGCTGAGCGTTAGTGTCCTGCCACGTCGGGTACCTGGCACTGGCGATGCAGTCGCGATCGTGCCCAGGGCGATGTTTGTGCACTACAAACGGTTTCCTACAGGTGGAGTGATTTGTTCGATGCTTGGTGGTAGCTCTCCACCTTCACAGGTTAATTTGGTAGGTGCAGCATCACTCAGGGCAATCTGACAAACTCATTGCAAAACAAGTTTATGGCATATAATAATAAGAAAAAAATTTGTCTTCAGCGTTCAGACAGTGGAAGGAAAGTTTCCTATTAAAGGAAGTTATGAAGACAGTGGAATTGCTGCAGGATTAATAATGGAGACTTAAAGCAGTATTTCAGCTGTTTCTAATCACTCGTCTCCCTGCAGTATCCCAGGGACTCAGGATGGGCAGACCGTGTGGTCACAGCTTTGTTTGTTATTTAGAGGGGGGAAAAAAAAGATCTAGCAGTTCAGGCTTTCTGTACTCCAAGAATCCTCCCTTCTCTTCCTTCAAAGCTGGTCTCCAAATCCACTGGCAAAGCTGTTGCTCCCACCCTCTGTTAACATCCAAAATCTTTTGCATGACAAAAGCATTCCCTATCTGACACTAAAGAGTCCCCGTCGTGGTGTGTTGCAGCTGTAAATGCCTTGGGCTTAGGCCCATGAGCATGTTGTTGAGGGGTTAGCTGGGATTTGGGTTCACAGAGCATGGGTCACATCCTGGTAAGTGCTGGAGCGTTCTCCATGCGAAACCGCAGGGAGCTTGTTCCCAGTGACTGACGAGGGTTGAAGCATGTAAAGGGCTGTTACCACGAAATAGCCGAAATGTTGCAAGTTAGGGGCTGGTGAACCTCCCAGTCGGTTGTTGATGTGACCGTATCCTGTTATTGTGCTCCCCAGCGCAAATCTCAAATATTCAAGTAGGACTTTATAAAAAAAAAATTGCCTGGAATAATAGGTAAAACAATCCAAAGGCGTTTATTATTCTGGTATTAGCCTTAAAAAGGAATAGTTCATCATAAACGAGACTGTATTTTGAAACTTAACTTTTGACTCAGATAAGTGACTCCAGTGTCATTGTTCTGGGTGTGAATATAAAATATCAGATCCAGCTTTTGTCCTTCCAGCCCATGGAGTGTCCACACAAACACACTTCCCATACAGGGTCTTTTCTGAGGTATGATCCACAGCAAGCTAAAAAAAGGTTCATGGGCAGCTAATGGCTGATATTTATTGGCATGAGGAAAGAGTAGCTGAAAGGACTATTAAACCAATTCATAATAAACTATTCCTGCTGGTCAAGGCTCATTAAGTTTTTTATTAGTCTTGCCTGCAATTTTCTCTATGTAGGTATTGCAGATGATCTTCAAGCTGAGCCAAAATATGTATTGTGAATTATTCTGACCTTGCCCAGAACAGCTTTATACGGTTGCATGCACGCCTGTAAAAAAACGCCTTCTCATAACCTGTATCTGAACATTGCCAGATGCCTTTGCCACACTGTAAAATACAGAACGTCAGTCACCTCTGGGGATTAGAGGCAGCGCTATTTAATGACAGGGACCCAATGTGCTGCCCTTGATCACGGTGGGCCATGCCCCAAGCCATCTGTTAAAAGGATTTTATACCAGCAACAATGGCCCTAGATTAACCCAAACAAAACCAAAGCAAAACAAACAAAAAAAAAGACAATGCAACATCACAGGCTTCCACACAAACCAAAGTCTAAACTCTGTATGCAGCAGAGTGCTATGTACATCAGCTGAGAGGCACCTCCTGTTACTGTGTGCAGCTCCCCAGCTTCTCGTACAGTGCCACAAGGATTATTTCTGTTCATATCTACATGCTTATATCTTACCATCAGAAGACCTATGGCACTTGGCAGTGGAACAGTTTGACAGAGAAGATGATTACACCCGAGAACCTATTGATAATCCAAATGGGAAGGATGGCCTTGGCCTTAGGGCACTAAGCTGGACAGATGAAACTCCTCTGTTTTGACGCAGACTTCCCATGTGATCCTTAAAAAGTCACTTTTTCGTTATGGTGCAGGTCCCCTACTGAAAAATGGGAAACACGAGAGGCTGGAGCAAGAATTACCAGGTAGATGACGGGAAGCGTTTTGCCACCACGGTTACAGAGGGCTCCTCAGGAGGAATACGTAGCTGATGCAAACAGGACCATTTCATGCCTCAAGTTGTTCAGTTCGAAATCCTGGAAAGAGATAGCGTGGAAAAGGGCCAAGTTCAATATATATTCAATATTTCACTGCTCTGGTTTTTTTGGCAGCCACTTTGGTGATCAATATACTGCAGAGCAGGACTGTTGCTCCTTCGGAAAGTCATTACAGTAATGCACAACTCTGCAATCTTTCAGCACGTTGTGTGCTGCAAAGCTTATTAGCAATCACATATATTCCTTACTCTTACCTCTCCAGAGTAAAAGCTGAAATACATTTTCTCCTGATAAAGGTCAGGGAACCAGTTTATATGCAGACTTTGACATTGTGGTCTTTGGGGGATTTGAACAGCATGTAATAGGAAGTTTAAATTTATTTGCTTGGAGGCAAACTTACTGAAATACTAATACTTTTTTTTTTTTTGTCTTAGTTAACGTCATTAAGTGGAAAGCACTGGTGATTAATCTCTGCATTGGAGATCAGACCATGAAAGGAGCAGATATGGTGGTCCTCGGTTACCGAAATTTGATCAGTTTTTGTAATTGCTGGGAAAAAAACATGTTCAGAAAGAGAAACAGAGATGAACAGGACTAAGTCGGGCTCACCCCCTCCCTCCATGTTCCTCTCCGCAGTACCACAGACGGAGCCTACCATGGTCTTCATTCCAGGGCTTTTGTTTCTCAGCTAAGGTATTGGATTGTCTTGTTCCAAAACAGGATATCGGTGGCAAACTGAATGTCACAAACCAAGTAGGATAACAGAACACTGCTGTTCACATTGGCTCAATTTTCTAAATTCTGGGAATCAGAAAATGATTAGGACCTTAATAGCCCAGCTTCAGCTTCTTTGCTGTGTCTGTTAGCTTTCCCCACACCTGCCACTGATTTTTGTGCCATGCTGTTCCCTGATGCTTGCAGGGAAAAGCCAATTGCTTGCAGCTGGGCAGATGGTCAGGAGAGGCATCTCATTTCTTTTCCATTGATTTCATACTTACTTCATATAATTGACTCTTTTGTAATTTCTTGAAATGGTTTGATTGTGCATTCTTTAGAGCTAGGTAGTCCTGTGGTTTCCTATAAAATCCCTTTTCTTTCTTCACTTCCTTCTGATTGTTTATTACAACCACCTTCTGCAATCTTCCATAAATCAGGTAGTGATGTTGGAAAGGGACAAGGACTTTCTGACTTGGTTCTTTACACATCATTCCCATAATACACAGAGTACCCACAGGCTTAGGCTGGATGTCCCACCACGCAGGGCAGGGTTGGGTAACCTTCCCTACCACGGTGCAAAACACCCTAGCAGCTACCCTACCTGAGCAAAGTAGGTAAGAACAAAAAACATTGAGACTTTTACACTTACTCCTTTGTGCTCTAAAAATAAGATTTTCACCTGGCTGTATTGTGTTGTGAACTTACATGTTCTCATGGAGAAGGCCAGCTCTGAATACTGGCCAGAGAGATCCCTGAGCAAGCCCTAAATGCTGCACCAAGTGCTGAAATGATGCTGGGGGCGGGGAGGGATGCTTGGACACCACAATTTTTGCAGAACATCAGAAGGAGACACACATCCAGTCTGTCTAATGGAAGCACCTAGTTGGCTAGAGTAGGTTTGGGGAATTTACGATGTAAGGTAGCTGCCTAAATTACTCGGGCTAATCTCCATCCAGATTCTCAGTAATCATAAAACCGAGGGCCAAGTCTGTCCCAGGTAAGTATAATTTACAGTTCCTTCTCCTATCTGCACTATCTGTTTTAAACTCTGCTGCAGTGCAGATGCAGCATGCTGTTAATATTAGATGCTCGACACCCATAAGATGGCTGCAGATCAGCAGAGGGTGACTCCCACCATTTCATTAATGAGGTCTGTTGCAATAATTCAGGATGGTTCTACACACCAGGAGAGCTTTATTATTATCAATTATTTATTAATATCTTATATCATAAAGCTGAATCTAGCCACACAGAAAATTTTTAGTGCAATAATTGTTTCAAACTTCTTCACAGTATGAAAAATTTAAAAACGCCATCTTTATGTTAGACATGGAAACAGTGATGGGTCCAAATGATTATCCAAATTAAGGAACAGAAATCTGGGTTTCTGATGTTCTGTTGTATTACTAAGCAAAATGTCACCAGGGTGTTTGACCCCAAATGCCTCAGTTTCTCTTTGAAAAAGAGCCTGTATCTCTCGTGGTGTTGTGCATCTTAATTGACTAATATTTTCAAAGCACTTTGTGCTGCTCAGATGAAAGACTTTTGTAAATGCGAAGTATTATCACATGTAAAGTTCATGTCTGGAGCAAATTTTTAAAACAAACCATATGAAAAGCAGAATTAAGGGTGGAAATGCTGATTCAGCCATTAATTACTTCACATCAGAGAGTGGGCTGAGGGTCTCCTTTTATGTTGTTTATTTCAAACAAACAACTCTGAGAATCTCCTGTGGAAATGAAATGTAAAAACCAAAGCCCTTTCATGGGTATTTTTGGTTTATCTCCACATGAATCTTAAATTCATCATGTGGAGAGAATGTGGAACACATTTCTCCCCCCACCCCCCCACTCCCTATCCACTCACTTTCCCACAACGAATAAAATCCATTTTCTTGCACAGTTCGTCTGCTTGTTCGCTCAAGGGTAACAAAATAACCCAGAAAGCAGGAACACCCTGTCCCTGAACCCTGTTGACAACTAAATAAATAAAAAATTAAAAAAAAAAAAAAGAAAAAGAGGGATGACTCGGAGGGTTCCCAGGCAAACCTGCCATATTTAACATCGTGTATATAGTGACCACCAACACAGGAGTCCCGGAGCTCCCAATTCCATCACTATTGCTCAGCGGTGAGTAACACACCCTAGCCCAGTGACTCACACAGGCTCCAAAATGCAGCCGAGCGTGTGTCCATAAGCACCCAGGTTTTAGAAAATGTGAGTGGGAAGGGGAGGATGTCTTGTGTCTGCCTGTATTGGAACGGGGGAGAAGCCTGGAAGGGCGCTTGGGCATTACAGCTGTTGGTTCACAGACCATCATACCAGAGGTTCCCAGCACATTCTGTCCTCCAAAGGAATTTTGCTTCTGTATTTTGTCAGCTCTCCCACCCTCCTTCCAGCAGAGACATAGACCTCCCTCTTCTTCAGATTTTATCCTTCACTTCCCAAGACTTCGCTGCTAGAGAGAGAACATCTAACCAGGAGTCAGCTGTCAGCCGAAACCCTTCTCTAGCCGCAGGAGCTGCTTGAACTGCTTGGCTCTCCGCAGCGAATACCCATGTGAACAGGCAGCTTCAGTGAGAGGACAAGGATCTTCGCTCTAGCTCAGTTGCTAAAGCACGGGGAACCAGGCACGCAGGCCAGGCTTGTCACAAGTGATCTCTGAGGATTAATCCTAATCGCTTTCGTCTATTTAAATATTAGACAGCGGCTTGAAGAGACGCCTCCACACTTTCAGATGAAAGGAGTCAGGCACTTGCCAGTGATTCACGGCCCCTTAAACTCTTAGCTTAGGATGGCAGAAAGTGCCCTCTGGAGACATCTTTCCCTCTTCGCTCAAGATCAGACTCAAGATTAGATTGTTCACCTCTCTTAGACTAGCCATCCTGTTTTCTGTGGTTTAGCAACATCGAATGTTTTAGGAGCATGTCATATGGTTTGGGGCTTCAAAAGGTCCTTCCCTCATTTTCTTCTGTTACATGACATTTTATTACACCACACTGACAATTTGACACTTGAGCAAGCGATGGTTTGTCTTGCGATAAAGAGTTGGTATCACTTTCCTCTTTTTTGGTCTGGTGGTTCAGTTCGGAGAATTAGTTCCACTAACACTTGCTCGCTGTGCTGAACCTTTCTATATTCCGCTAATCAAGTGTCAGAGAGGAGGGTACTGAAGAGTTGTTCATGGCCGTGTTGGCATTCACAGCTCCATTTCAGTGGAATTTCCACTTGTCTTGGTTTATCTCCAGCCAGCAACCAAGCGCGCACAGCCTCTTGCTCACACTCCCACAGGTGGAACAGGGGAGAGAACCATAAGGGTGACAATGAGAAAACCCGCGGGCTGAGGTAAGGACAGTGCGATGGGTGAAGCAGAAGCCGCGCACACAAGCAGAGCGACCCAAGGGATTCACCCACCGCTTCCCAGGGGCAGGCAGGGGCTCAGCCATCCCCAGGGCAGCCGGGCTCCGGCACG
>JAVJGJ010000014.1:8294041-8321378 GCA_035590215.1 Microhierax caerulescens | reverse complement strand
CCCGCTCCCGCCGTCCCGGGAGCCTCGGCAGGGCCATGGTGCCGGTGTGCGGCGGGACGGGCGGCCGCCTGCTGCGGTTGGCGGGGGCCGGCCGGAGGCCGCTGCTCCTCAGCGCCAGCCGGGGCCGTAGCTGCCAGGCCGGGGGCAGCGCGGCCCCCCACGGCGGCGCCCTGGCCGTCAAAAAGCGGGGCTACGACATCACCCGGAACCCCCACCTCAACAAGGTGGGTGCCGGCGGCGGGTGTGCTCCGGGGGGAGGGGGGCTGGCCGGCGGCAGGTGCCCGGCCCGGGCCGCAGGTGGCCCGGGCGGTGGGTTCCCTGACAGCGAGCGGTGCCCGTGCCCGTCCCCAGCGGGCGAGGGCCCGGATCCCACCGGATGAGGAAGGGGCGAGTGACCGGCGCCCACCCGCCGCCTGGGCCGCCCCCTCGGGCCCGCTGCCTGGCTGCCCGCGGCGCTGGTGGCACTGGAAGAGCCCGTGGGGCGACAGTGCCCTTGGCTAGGACTTGAGGTCATTTATTTGCCTGAAAAGGTGAATAATTAGGAAGGGGGAAGCGTGGCTTCTCCAAAAAAAATGCAACACCGAAACTTGGGGTGTTTTGGTGTACGTGGTGGTACGCTGGTGGCAGCGAAACGGATTGGTGACACCTTCATGTTAAAACAAGCGTGTGTGGTGGTTATTGCTGTAAATCTTCATTTTGTAGCCTATGTGTAGCAACATGCGTCCCGCTACCACAGCTGCGTGTCTTACCAGGCTAAAGTGTGTCTACTCTCAATGCTGAGGAAACAGCAGCATTATTTAAAAAAAAAACCCAAAACCCAAAAAAACATTTGGAGAAAGGTTCTCAATGAAGTCTGCAAGGTTTGTAAAATGAGACCCCGTAATGTAGCCCTGCTGTATTTTTCAGGAGTAACTAAGACTTTTGTAACTCAGGATCGTAGTTGTTAACTGGGCTTAGCTGCAGAGGTCGCACCTGCCAGTGGTCCTGCTGGATGCTCTTCAGGGTAACTGAGCTGACCCTCTGCCCCAGTCTGAGATACTGAGTCACTTCCCATCTAATGGCTTCACCGATGACTTGATAGTATTTAAATAAGGTGAAATAAATTCCTGGCATTGATTATTACTCATTGCCCAAAGCCTGTGCCCAAAGGCACTGTTGGGCTCAGCCTCACAGCTGTAGAGAGCTGTGCTGTCTGGCTTATACTTGTCCTCAAATTTAAATTGCCAAAGTGGGTAGACTGATGCGATTAACTTCACATATTGGTCACCGCACAAACAAGCATTAAGGGCTTGAGAGATGTTGCGGTCAGTAAAACCATCTCTGACCTTGAAAAACCAGTGGAAGAGAGATTGAATCTCATTGGATTGGAGTTAAACTTGGAGGCTGATGGCTTGCAATGGTGTCATCCTTCTGTTTGGCCAGCTTCTGAGAGGTGTATGAGGAACCTGCTTCCCTGAGTTATAAGGGCATTACAGTCAGCCCAGGGGAGAGAGAGAATAAGAGTGAGGAGCTCTCACCAGCAGGAGCTATGGTTCAGTTTGCTCCAATGCCATCAACTGCTATCCTGGGAACCAGTATGGACTTATCGACTAAGGGAACACTGGTGGTAAAGGTCCTGGAAGATAATACATCTTGTCCACGGTGTGGAAACCAGATAGGAAAAATGTCAGGACTCATAGACCATCTAAAGAGACCCTATGGAAGGAAAAAGATTGTGTTTACATGGTCCTGTTGTGGTAGGACAGATGTAAAACATCATAGTGTTGCCTGCCACTTTCTGAAGTGCAAAGGGGTCATAGAAGTAGCAACTGTCAATGGCTGGATATGTGAGGAATATAAGAGAGTATCTGAAACAAAAATTGGACTTGGGCCACATAAACACACCTGGCGCATCCACTTACTGGAAACATGGAATGAATTATTGTTGCAGCACAAGCAAGCTATCAGTCTGCCACAAGGCTTTTACCATAGGTCAGATTCTACTGTCCATGCTGTTTCTCCTTCCTCCAGAGGTCAGACCACACTGCTCCTCCTCCATCCAACCACCCCTCCCAAAATCCTCAGGGCTATTTAACCACTTAGTGAGAACGAGCTACAGCTGCACATCGTCCATGTCAATCAACACACTGCCTTTGCAGCAAGGCCACAGCTGCATATTATCAATGCTAATCAACCCACTGCCTTCAGTCCTCTACAAATCCTCTCTTCCTGGTCTAAAGAAGGTACTGTGAGAGGACTACACTGGCAGTGCTGGACTGATGATGAGGTGGAGTCGTTGGAAAAATCTGCATAAGCAGTACAAGGGAAGTAAGAACATAAGTTGATTGTGGAGCATATTCTGTCAAAAACAACTAAGCAGGCGAGTGATAAGAGGACTGCATAAAAGTCCTGTAAAGAGGATGGAGAAAGATCAACCGTGGAGAGAACATCTAAGGAGAGGGGGGAATACCTTGCTGGCATTGGATCATGTGAGGAAAGGGGACTAAGGTCCCATTATGGTAGAAAAATTGCAGACTGGTTAACATCTGCTAAGCTGCCCATCCTTCAGGGAACTTCTGAAAACGTGATCAAAGGGAAGGAAGGGTCCCTGTCACTGATTAACGAGGCAGTTGAGGACTGCTATGCATGCCTGTTTAGGAACCCCTCTGAGATGAAAGCAAGGCAGGGTCGAAAGCACCAAGTAGCCCAGTAAAGGACTGGATGAAGAAGAGGGCCAAGAAACGGGGCCAGTTCCTCCGATTCCATGGCTGTTTTACCTGGATAGAGGAAAACTGGCTGGTGTTATCCTGAAATGCAGTATCCCACTGGATGAGGTGTACAAAATATTCAAGTCAAGACTAGAATTGCCAGGAACATTCAAGGGCCTAGGTGCTTTCAGGACCATGGGTCAGGCTGACAACTCAGCATTTGAAACCATGATCACAGCAAAAGAAATCCCTAAAAACATCAAAAAGATTAGTCAGAATGTGGTGCCAGGACCAGATGGGCTTAGCTTGAGAGACCTTGTTAAGATAAATCCTCATTGCACCCAGCTGATGGAGCTTTTCAGTCTATGGCTAGTGACTGGCAGTATACTGCACATGGTGAAAGAATATCAGGCAGTTCTAACATCTAAATTGGCTCTACCGGATATATTGAATGGCATCAATAATTGGCAACCCATTACCCTTGGTTCAATCACTTAAAAATTGTTCTCAAGGATTCTAACAGCGTGTATGACTAAGGCATGTCCCATTAATCTGCAGCAAAGAGGGTTTATAAGATCATCAGGATGTGCAGAGAGTTTAGAACTATTACAGCATTTAACTAGGAATGCTAAGAAGGAACGTGGACTCCTGGAATTGCATTTTGTGTATCTAGCTAAAGCCTTTCACACATCATTATGGCCTTTAAACAAAAGGGTGTGGACAATCATGTTATAGCCCTGGTTGTGAATTTACATCGTAATACTAACACTCATATTGACTTGAAGAATTAGCAGTCAGATCCTATCGAGATCCAGATCAGTGTAAAACAGAATGGCCTGCTGTCTCCTATTTTAACTTGTCTGTAGACCCTCTACTGTGTAAATTGGAAACAGGGGGAAGTGGGTTTCAACACCATATGAGAAAGATAACAACTATGGCTTTTGCAGACTGTTTAATCTTGTTAAGTGGTTCATGGGAAGCAACGCAAAAGAATATTGAAATTTTGGAGGTCTTCTGTGAACTTACTCGCCTCAAGATAGAAAGGGAAAACTGCCATGGCTTTAATATCAAGTCCATTAAACATACATATACAATCAGTGACTGTCTTAGTGGACAGTTAATGGCATTTACTTAAATATGATTGAACCTGGCAGTTCTGAAAAATACTTGGGTCTATTTATTAATCCATGGATTGGAATGTCAAAACCAGAACTCCTAATAAAAATTAATGATTGGTTGCATCAAATTGAGAAGGCTCTTTTTGAAGCCATTTCAGAAAACTGACGTCTTTAAAGGGTATAGTATAGCATGATTGGTCTACTTGGCAGATCTATGGCATGCAAATACGTATTTAGAAACAATTGACTTGGCCATTTGAGCAGCTGCCAAAGAATGGTTACATCTACCAGTGAGCACCTGTGATGCCGTTTTATATTTTAGCACTGGGAACGGTGGTTTGGATATTACCAGTCTTGTGGGACTAATTCCCAGTGTACAGACTTGAAGATTGCACAATCTTTGGACAAAACAATAAGAGAAGTTGTTCAACAGGAGGGTATTGAGGAAGAATTTGAAAGATTATGGGTAGCAGAAGGATAAAGATAAAATACCATCTATTTGGCACCCAAAAGTGATAATGGTAATTAGTATCTGCCGAGGGGGAGGAACCAGTCTCATAATGGGAAGTATCTGTTCCAGATACTGTCTTTCTGAGGCCTTGTAACTGGCAAACCCAAGAATTTATAAATTGGACTAAATTGTTATCTAAGGGCCAAGGTATTTCTGACAGAGATAAAGTAATAATTGGATTGAGCATTACAGAGGCATTCCTCACAGAAAACCTGTAACAGCAGTGAATTTAAGAGCTAGCGTATATCCAACTAGAGAATTTTTGGCAAAGGGCAGACAAAAGACTTACATTAAATCATGTAGACTCTGCCAGGCAGAAAGTTAATCTTGCACACATATAATAATATCAAGCAGGATATTGCCCTGCAGTGTAAGATGCAAGGATGAATTATATGAAATATTGCAAATGAAGCTACGAAAAAAAGTGGGTTGTCTTTCAAGAGCCATTATTGAGAGACAAGCAAAATTAGTTGTATAAACTGGATTTAATATTTGTAAGAGAAAGTCAGGCCCTCGTAGTTGACATCATGGTTCATGATCAACATCTTTAACTGTTGCTGCATCTGAAAAAGTAAAGAAGTACCAGCATTTAAAGGATCAAGTTCAGTACTTGAAAAATGCTACTATTGTTAAATTTCTAGGGTTCCTTTTGGGTGGGAAAATGGCATCAAGGTAATTATGATTTATTAGCTGGACTCTGACTCTCTAGTTCCTGTCAAGAGCAGGTCACTCAACATTTATCTAACAGAGCACTCTTCAGTGGTTATTGTACATACATTTGTAAGTCACTCATGCACTGTTGTAAAATCTTGCAATTTGTAATGGTCTCTTTATGAGTTGCAAAAAAAATGATTTTTCCTATCTTTCTAGCTGTCAGGCAGGAACCAGGGTTACCTGTGGCCCACATAGGAATGCATTTTGTTTCACAATGGTAGGAAGAGCCAACGGGGCATAAAAAAAAGAGTGCCCATAGTATGTATGTAGGGACACAGAATCGTGATGCATCACCCATCCTGCCAAAACATTAATTACCTGTTTTGATGTAGGTGGATGGGCCACCTTTACTTAACTTGGAAAAGGAACATGTATAGTATATATGTGTTTGATAAATAACCCTGTACTATTTTTCCATCCCTTTTCATAATTTGAAGGGGAAGGGTGTGTCTGGATGCAAATTTTGGGATCAGATAGGTCAGATTCAAGAATGCTGGGTTCTGGGTTCTTGTATTAATATTGCTAGAAATATAACTGTGAATACATTAATTACCTTAAAAATAAGCAGGTAGTAAATATGGTATGGATAGTTGATGGGGCTGTGACTGTTTATCATTTGCTTGGTATGTAGTTAACCAACATATGAGTCTCCTGTGGCTTCTTCTGGACTGGGGACTTTCTGGATGACAACTTTTACTTTGTGTAGTATGTTGGGCTGCATCTCCTGGTACCATTGCAGCATCCATATAGGTCAACCCCTTAAGAAAGTCATGTGATGACGCAGGATATTACTGAATATGCAACAACTTTGTAGGCAGTCTGGTTTGAATCATTATTCAGTGTATATCTGTGAGACTGAAGAGGAATTGCCAACTATCTCATAAGCAACAGTAATTTGTCAGCATTAAGTGGTTTTGATGGGGTTTTCTTCAGCGTCTGGCTTGTTCCCTTGGGTGTTTGATGATAGTTACAGAGAGTGACATTGCTAATGTTTCTAGTAGTTGTGCATGTATCGGGTTGAACTGAAAAATTAATGCTTTGACCTTTGCTCAGTGTAATGCAATAATAACACACAAACAGTTGACTCTGTCACAGTTTAAATTGATCTGGCTACTGTAGAAGTACATTCTGAGTGTTCCATTTGATAATTTTCAGAACTGAGGCTTTTGTTAAGTGTTTCCTCCCCTATTTAATTGGCCATGATAAATCTCCCAGCTGGTCTCCAGCCTGGGTGTCTGCTGTTTATGTCATTATGTTCCTCTGTCAGTATCGGTGATGATGCAGTCATCTACAGAACACCCAAAGGAGGACAGAAATGGCTGACATCTGTGGTAAGAGATAAAGGCTGCCTGTTTATGCACCTAGGTAAACTAGTCATTAGTACATTTCCAAACTTTTCTAAAGAGGCTTCTATTTCTCTGTTGCTCTTAACAGTTTGTTGTATCTAAGGAATTGACTGTGTTCAACTGAAACAGGGTATTTCAGACAGTTCATATGTTGTCTAATGTATGATCGATGGCCCTTTGGTCTGCTGTGCTGCAGTGGTGTAGGTCAAAATTAGGGATCTGGGTAGGTTTTCAGCTGTTGTACACTCATCACATAGCAATTACTATTTAACTCTGATAGCTGAATGTGGGCATGGGGTCATTGCTGGTTTTCTGCAGTGGATCTTATTTCAATCTAAGCTTTCATCTGATTGAAGGCTGCTCTGCAGGGATGGATAGTCCTTACATCTTTCCAAGAACCTCTGAAAAAGTTCTACAGAAGCAAGGCCACGGGCAGAAAGCATTCTGCTACTTTATTCAGTGCCCTGGCTGTTTGATAGCTTTTGGGTGAAGTTTAAAGTGTCAGTCTAAAGCAATGGAGTGTGTGATATTTATTCAATGAAGAAGACTGTCACTCTGGCAGAATCACAGACAGATTTACAGTCTGAGGTTACTGATTCAAGTCTTTGCTTGCTTACTAGGTTGAAGGTGCTTTGAAGCAGCAGCAGACTCAGAAGTCACTGCTGCTGGGTCCTCTATAATACCTTAATGATCAGTAATATCCTCTATCCTTCCAGCCGCAGGGAACAATAAGGGAAGAAACAGAAAGAGCTAGCAGATCAATGCCTGGTGTCACTGGCAGAATTTTGGGTGCTTTGATTGTGGGTGATTTTACAGGACACCAGACCTGCTGGCGACAGACACAGTACACCTTTCTCAATGCAGGAAAAGAATCTTTGCGTAGGAGTTAGTAGGGCTTGTTGAAAAAAACTTTAAAATAGATTTGACCAGGGAAAGGAATAAAAGCAGGCTCACTAGAGATAAGCCTGGGGGTAGCACACCAGTGTTTAAGGGACAGTGTGTTAGCAAGGTCCTTCAGTCTGCCATCTCCATGGAGGTAGGGATCGGAGATCCATTTGACAGCAAAGACACAAGGGTTATTGATGTGTTAGAAACCACTGAAGTGCCTGAGAATGGTCACATAAGAACTGGGGCTTCTCCCCGCAAAAAGGTGGTGGGATCGACAGTCCAGCTGAAGTGCTTCTACATTGGTACACGCAGCATGGGCAATAAACAAGAAGAGCTGGAAGCCCTTGCGCAGTAGGAAAGCTATGATATAGTTGCCATCACGGAAACATGGTGGCATGACTCGTGTGACTGGAATGCTACAATAGATGGCTATAAACTCTTCAGAAGGGCTAGGCAAGGAAGGAAAGGCATTGGGGTAGCCCCGTGTAGTGTTTGGGCTGTCTAGAGCTTAAAATGATGGTGGCGATAGAGTTGAATGTTTCTGGGTAAGAATCAGGGGGAAAGCCAACAAGGGAGATATTACGGTGGGAGTCTGTTACAGACCACCCACCCAGGATGAAGAGGCAGATGAAATATTCTATAAGCAGCTAGGAGAAGTCTCACAGTCACTAGCCCGTGTTCTTGTGGGGGACTTCGGCTGCCCAGCTGTCTGCTGGAAATACAGTACAGCAGAGAGGAAACGGTCTCAGAGGTTCGTGGGGTGCGTGGAAGAGAACCTCCTGACACAGCTGGTGAGGGAGCCAGCCAGGGAAGGCATCCCGCTGGACCTGTTGTTTGTGAACAGAGAAGGACTTGTGGGTGATGTGGTGGCTGGAGGCCCTCTTGGGCATAGCAGTCACAAAGTGATGCAGTTTTTGTTTCTCAAGAGAAGTAAGGAGGGGGGTCAGCAGAAGTGCCACCTTGGACTTTGGGACGGCTGACTTTGACCTGTTTAGGAGCCTGGTTGACAGAGACCCTTGGGAGGCAGCCCTGAAGGGCCAAGGAGCCCAGGAAGGCTGGACTTTCTACAAGAAGGAAAACCTAAAGGCACAGGAGCAGGCTGTCCCCATGTGCTGAAAGGTGAGCTGGGGGGAAGACTGGCCTGGCTGAACAGAGAGCTTTGCCTGGCACTCAGGGGAAAAAAAATACAGGAGAATTTATGGCAGTTGGAAGAATGGGCAGGCTACTCAGGAGGACTACGAGGATGTGGTGAGGTTATGCAACAAGAAAATTAGACGAGCCAAAGTCCAGCTAGAGCTTAATCTATTGCCATTAAAGTCAATTAAAACTGGTTTTATAAATACATTAGCAACAAAAGGAGGGCTAAGAAGAGTCTCTCTTCTTTAATGGATGCCAGGGGAAATGTAGTGACAAAGGATGAGGAACAGGCTGAAGTACTTAATGCCTTCTTTGCCTTAGTCTTTAATAGTAAGACCAGTTGATCCTGGGGTACAACAAGGAGCACAGCTCTGATGGGAAGCAGCTGAGGGAACTGGGGGTGTTCAGCTTGCAGAGGAGGAGGCTGAGGGGGGGACCGCATCACTTTCTACAGCTGCCTGAAAGGAGGTTGTAGGCTGTTGGGGGTCGGTCTCCTCTCCCAGATGACAAGTGACAAGACAAGAGGAAACAGCCTCAAGTTGTGCCAGGAGAGGTTTAGATTGATTATTAGGAAAAAATTCTTTACTGAAAGGGCTGTCAAGTGTTGGAATGGGCTGCCCAGGGAAGCGGTTGATTCCCCATCCCTGGAGGTATTTAAAAGCTGTGTAGGTGTGGTGCTTAGGGACATAGTTAAAGTGGTGGTTTTGGCTGTGGTGGGTTTTGCTGTGCTAGGTTAACAGTTGGGCTTGACGATTTTAAGGGTCTTTTCCAAGCTAAATGATCCTATGATTCTGTGAAAAGCAGGCTGTCCTCTGAGAAGCTCCTCTGTGTTCCAAATCTGCCTGAGAAGAAAAAAATGAATGGAAGAACTGGTGATAGATGTCAGAAATTTGCAGTTATTTCTTTCCTTTGGTCATTGTTTACTATGTGAAGTTGGTGGTTTTTCTGATGTAAAGAAATTGAATTCCTAAGTATTGATCAAGGGTGCCAACACTGTATTAAGCATGGATTACCCAGTCCTTAAATCATTTGGCCAAGCTATGTATTGCATGTAAGAGCTTGCTTGACTAGGTGTTCTGGGGAAAATTTAGAGGAGGAAGCTTCTTGCAGTTAAGGCAAGGCTGTGTTTCATCTCTGAGATTGGGTTTATGTCTCACACTTTCTGTGTGACATTGGGGAAGTCACATGTGAGGAAGTTAGTAGTTTAAATCCTCAGACAGTAGGAGGAACTTTGAAGACAGAACCAGTTATGCTTCATCTATGCTGATGAGACTTTGCGCCACATGTTTCTGCACTATTCAACTACTGTTCTTCCTTCTGTTGTGAAGTATTACATCCCATGACTGATCCAAGTGCAGGACTTGGGAAATGTCAGCAGTCTTCTGAGAGGTTCTTGCAGTCTTAAAAGGGGATAGCAGCTGTTCTCAGTTGACAGAACAGTCTCAGAAGTAACAGGAGGATGAAGAAGATCTTGTCACATATTTTCATTAAGCACCTCATGAAGTCGTTCTTTTTCTTCCTTTGAATGTTGCAAAATTGAAGAACCTAATAAATGTTAACAATGTCAGGTAACTATAGAGAACTGGTAAGAGTGTTCTGTGGTGATCCAGCTGCAAGCTGAGTGCCAGGAGGATTTGTTAGCTTTGGCCATGTGTAAGGGACTTGCTGACAGGGCAGCAGCAGTGCTGGACTTGTTGAGAGACAAGTTGAGGCGTTTCAGCCTCGTGAAAAGCTAATTCAGCACTCAGACCCTGGGAGGAAAGATGGGGCATCTCTTAGCCCAACCTTATTTATCAAAGTTACCTTGTGCTTGATGTGGTTGAGGCTGTGTTGCCATCTCTCTGACAGTGCTGTCCGTTTTCAAGATTTGTGCAATTCTGCTCATCTCAGATGTGATGTTCATGATATCCCTGTTCTTCCAAGGACTCTGTCAAATTCATATGCACTTTCTGTGTTCTAACAGACTGAGCTGGACAATTCCCAGTTTGGCTACACACCTGTAGGAATTCAAAAATCTTGTCCAGAATCAACTGTAATTTTGTTTGTGACATCTGACTGCAGTGTTCAGTTGGAAGGTTGACTGCACTTCATGCATTTTGCTGGAAGTCCTAATTCTGAGATGAATCATGCCTCATTGGAGATCTGCCATCACAAACAGATGCAGAACTGCATGTCAAAGTTTGTTTTCAGAGTGGCAGGATATTGCTGTATTTGAAGGGTTGAGATGGTAACACACTAAACCTTTCTGCAAGGTGCAGTGCATGGATCAGAATTTGGGGTCTTCTGTGTACGTCTGGATAGTACCCTTTTGATGTGTATGCATGCTCTCTGTTACTTTTCATGTAATGTGGTATAATGAATTGGGGGAAGAAACAACCAAACAAAAACCCACACAAACCCCAACAAAACAAAATTACCAGTCTGAATCTGTAAGAGTGAAACTTTAAAAAAGTGCTGTAGGTGTCTGCAGTGTTTCTGGAATGTACAGCTGTACACATTAAAATGCAGAAATCTTGTTTGTCCCTCAGCTTTGCGGTGATCAGAATTGAGTTAACTGAAGGTTCTTTGAATGTAATGTCAGTAATTTGCCGCTGCAGCTGAGAAAAAAAAAAGATGGGATCTTGCAAACAGCTGTACACAGCAACTGTGGTGAAACAGGCCTGAAATTAGCTGGATTTATAAAATGATTGCATTTGAACAAGATTAGTAACAAGCACAAGAGCAGTGTGTCTGAAATGGTAGTTGGCAAGATCAGATTGAGGCAGGATTCTGTTTTCAGATTAGTAAATCTCTCTAAATCCACAAGGTTATGTTCATACAGCTGGAGTTTCCAGTTGGCTAGCTTTGGGTCTGTGTAGGCATGTAACTGCTGAGGTACACACAGGCCTTTAAGTGGCTGTGTGACTCCCAGCATTTGTTAACTTACCCGTCTGTTCACGTTTTGCAAAGTTATAGAGGATGAGGTGGGTGGAGTTTGGAGATTCCTCTCTTAGTTTTTCAGGAGCCTGTAGCTATTTGAGTAAGTTTGAGGGGACCCATTTTAGACTAGACAAGTTCATTTAAAAAAAAAAAAAAATCCATTGAGGGTTACTAAATACCCTAAAACCACACCTGGCTTAGAAAGTCCCCAAACCAAAAATGGTGAAAGGATGGGAGTGTGCAGTATTTACTCTTTTTAAGGTTTATGGATGCTGCTGAAGACAAGATGCTTATGTAGGTGAACTGACCTTATAGGATTCTTATGTTTCTAGCGATATCAAACAAGAAGCTTTCATGGGCAAACCCTGCAGTACATGGGCCACTTCAGACCAAAGTCAAACCACAGCTGAGAGCGCTTTTTATCCGATCATGCTCCAACTCTTCTAGAGCTGAAATGTGAGTGAGCTGGAGTGCAGTGCAGTATGATGAGCCTTCAAATGGTGTGCGGAGCAGAGGGGCTGTTTTCCTGATTTTACTTGTTCTTTATTTCATTAGTCAAGTCTAGGTGTATTGCCATTGACTTCAGTGGAAACAAACTCTGAGGAGATGAGCTTTGGCCCAGTATTTTGGCAAATGTGGTGGTGTTCTGGGAATATGATTGCTCAGTTAGATCTCAGTTTGTTCTAGCTTTCATCCTGGTGCATGAAGTTCCATTTTTGTTTGTTTGGTGTTTATGTCAGGCATATCTCTTTTTGAGTCCAAAGTATCTTTTGGCAGTGGCATTTCTTTAGTACCAAAGCATTAGGAACTTGTCGTTAATGGCATGGTCAGCAAACTAAGCCTGAACTAAATCTGTCAGAGTATTAACCTGAAAAAGTCCCTTTGCTTTCCCAGCTTGGATTCCAGTTCCTCTCCTTTATCATAGCCAAACCAATAGACCATCTGCCTTCCTCTCTGTCTGCATAATCTCTTGCCAACACTGTCGTTCTCCCCTTTGGGATACCACTAATGCTTTGGGAGTCGAGCTCATGTGGAAAAGCTTGGAGTGCAGAGGAAGCCTGTGGCTGCCAAGGTGAGAGGGGTGCTGATGCAGACCCTGCATCAGTCTGTGTTGTACTAACTGTGTAATATGTTGGTCCTCATTTTGCAGTTGGGCAGCTTTTTATAAGTGCTGAGTTTGCTTGCAGTCACTCAAAGTTATTAACAAAAGTAAATAAATTTGGACCAAAATGCTTGTTTCTGTTTTCTGAGCAGTTTGTTGTAAAAATACCTTTAAAATTGCTTATAAGTTGTGGAAATTCATCATTTTAGCAGCTGCCTATGTCGCTTTCTTTTTACCATGTCCTTTCTTTTAGAGAAGCCTTAACCCTTACACCAGGCAAGTTTTGGTAGGGCAGAGCCAAGACTGAATGTAGCTGGTTTCATAGCGTGGATTAAGTTTTGTGGTACTTGATTAAGAATTGCACTTAAGTAACACAGCTGTTTAAGTAGTATGAAAATTGATATTGTTGCAGTTAGAACAGATGGAGGGCTGAATGTTACATCTTTTACAGCATTTCTGTCTGCTGCATCTAGTGAAACAGGTGGCAAACAACCAGCTGATTACTCTGGAAGCACTGTAGATGTTGATGGGAAGACTGAGGATATTCTGCCTGGGGCTAGTCCTGTAAACAGTCTTCACTGACCTCAGCAGGCTTCAAGCCTTGCCCCACGTAAGTAGCATGACATACAGTGTCATTGACGTTAGGAACTGTGTGCTACCATATGTTCAGATGAGTTGTTGGTGCTCGTCAGAATTAGTGCTGATTTAATGGAAGCTGCTCTAAGGCTGTGCAAATTCACAAGATGAAGTGAAGAGCAGTACTTAGTGGCTTGGTTTTGATTTCAGATGGATTTGCCATGCAGTAAGGTACCTACTAGAGATGGGTCTGGTGGTGTTTGTAGTGCTGTGTGGCAGAGGTTTGGGGGTTTGTGTGTCAGATCTGGCACTGGCTGAGTAAAACTGGACCCTAGAGCAAATTTCATTGGACTTGATTTTGGATAAAGAGAATGTAAGTTGAATTCCCCTCTAGATTCCATAGCAGCCACCTCCAGAAGAACACTCCAGCTGCTTGTTACCGGCATTCATTCAGAGCTGAGAAAGAAAAGGTGGGTCTTTAACAAATAATTGTACTCTATCGATACCTCTTGCTGAAGGGGGAAGTTATGATGGTTTATAATATTTAGGCTCCTCCAGGGCTTTGGGATAGTGTTCCTTCTCTGACTTGCTATAAGTGGGGCTGATTTCCCTTCCTGCCCCCTCAACTTGCCTGGCTGATGCGGAGGTACTGTGCAAACATCTGCTTTTGGCAGCTGTCCTGTGGTTGCAGTGTTTTACTCATTCTTCACGGAGTACCACTGCCAGCAGGTGCCCCCCTTCAGATAGCACCCAGGTATTTCTAGCACTGAGGCCCTTGCAGAATTAGAGCCTAGAGTTTGATGTTGGGGCTTCCAATGCACGTGCCTGCTGCAGCTGAAACCTGGATGCTGCCCTGCATGGCAGAAGCTTCGCCTGTACCTGTCTCAAATTAAATGCCATGCATGACTATAGATTCTCCTGTTTCGTTGTTTGTGGATTTTGGGTTGTTTTGTGTGGTGTGGGTGTTTTTTGTGAGTGTGGTTGTTTGTTTTTTAACCCAGGGAGCTAAGAAGCAAATGGTTATTTTAATTATCCTTAGGGTTCTGGATCCAAAAATATTCTTCCACTGGCAAGACCTAGGAAACAAGTCAGGCTGAAAAAACAAGGGTTTTACTTTGTCTCTTGCTTTTCCTCTGACTGTTACTAATGTTTTTTTTGTCTTTTTTTCCCCTGACTTAACAGACCTGCTACCAAACCTTGAACAGCCTATTGCAGCTTTCACCCAAAGAGATTCTTTTGGGACAGACTTAGCTTTAGAGCTGTTGTGAGCAGGTCAGACAGGCCTTGGTGCTTGGGGGAGAGTAAACACTGTCTTGTAATTCCCTCTCTTTTCAACAGAAAGCTTAGCACAACAGCAAACTTGACTACTTTCAGCTTATAATGTACTCTGGTAGAGATGATGAGCATATTTTTAACCTCCTCTTTGAGGCCCAGGGGTGACACTTGCTATCTGTCTCCCCAAACAAGCTGACATTTTGATAAATGACTTGTGTATGTCAGCTGAATACAGTATCTTTCTCTTAAAAATGTTTTAAATGGCAAAGCTTTTTATAGTTCTGCAGCTGCCAAACACAAAATTCAGACATACGCTGAGCAGACTGTGGGTCTACCAAAGAAAATAACACCAACACAAAAGTTTTCTGCATATCAATGTTTTCTGCTTCACTTCACTTTGCCTTTCACGTGTCCTTTTCCAACACACGGAACCATGGAACTGAAACAGATTTTCAGTAAATTTCTCTGTTGTATATATAAAAAAAAGATTAAGTTCCACATCTCAGAGCAATTTTTCTCTTTGTCTAGCTTACACATTGATAAGTCTAGTCTGTAGTATGTCTGTATGGATTAGTTCTGTTCAATCTCTTAAAACATGTAGTTAAGGCTTTACTCTGTTTCTCAACGTAAGAAGGAATTAGTTATTTCAAATACAGCAGTGCTATATTCTCTTGAACAAGACATCTTGAACTTTAATTCTGGGCTAATAGATTTGTCACTTGACCTAGTGGTTAAGTTAACTACGGAAACTATTAAACTCTGTTGAACCTCTATTTGGAGGGTTTAATGTGAAGCCTGCAGGTAATTTTAGCAGTGATTATTTGCAAATGAGCGAATGGATTATACGTGCCAAATCCTGTCACTTTTGGAAGTGTCCAGATTATTGAGAATTTCTGTTGTCGGGACAGCCTGAGCATGTGAGCAGGGCAGGGGCTGGGGGGAGAGCTCATGTGTGTTACTAGGCCAACTAATTTAGATGGCAGGGGGGAAGGAAGAAGTAAAATCATGGGGTTTCATGTTCATAGCCCTTCTTCTAGAAACTCAGTTTATTTTTTTATCCCCGACTAGATCAGTTGGTCCAATAAACAACCAAAACCAACAACAACAAAAACCACAAAAAAACAAACAATACCAGAAAAACACTAAAAACAACAAGAAAAAGCCAGCCAAAAATCCCCCAGCCCAAACCTTGGCCTGTTAGCCACTTCCTACCTCACAGGGAATTGGATGTCTTCATGTTGCCACTTGTGTGTGTAGCTAATGGCTGGACTAAAACAACTGTGTGTGCTGTTGATCAGATCCCTTGATCACAATTACTGGAGGGACAAGAGACCCTTCTCTCCCCTAATACTGTATGAAGGTTTCTGAATCTAGCCATAAAATGAGCCAAATAACAAAAATTACTCGCTGAAGTGCTACGTCTGAATGCTGCGGAAAAAACCTAAATATAATCTAAAAGTGTGTTGAATCCCCCATTGATTTGGATTCTTTTTTTAAACAGACTCTCTTTAAAAACAAAAAAAGCCTCCTGGGAGTGCAAACAATTTGCACCAATGCAGTGTGCACAAAGTCTGAATTCCAGCAGACACTCCTGCAGGGAAAAGAGAGAGAGAGGTGTGCAACAGTTGCAGGACGTGAAGGACCCTTGTACTGCAATAGTTTAGCAGTTGAGATGGTTTCTGGGTGAAAGATGCAGTTTGCACAAGAGGATCTCGGAGTATTTGAAGTGATGAGGATGCTGGGAAGAAGAACTGGAAACTTCTCTCTTCCCCCAGTGCCTAGCCGATAGCTTGATGCGTGAAAGTGTTGGAAGGCAGCGATAGATGTGACTGTGTGCTCCACGTAGGTGCGTCTATAGAAAACTTTCCAAGCGTAAATAATGCTGATCACCATGTGGAATGGCTTGTGTTCTGGGGTGTCTGCTACTTTATACTCACTAGCAGATTTGCTTACGTTGGTGTCTTACAAGCTTTGTCAAGTAAATCACATTCAAACACAAACTTAATTGCTCAAAGGTAATAAAAGCATTTTTTCCTTCTCAAGTTTGGAGGCTTTTCAGTGCACATACCACTGGGCCTTGTTTCTCATTGCACACATGCAGCAGATTCCTCTTAGGTTTGGTAAATTGCCCAGGTTGTGATGTGTAGCAGTATTTATTAGGAGACACGTGTGACGTGCCTTTCACTCCATGTGCTGATGCCAACAGCTTTTACTGGCTTAAGTCTGGGGGGGTGGGGGTGGAAATATGCTTGAAACAGCACAGGGGTCTCCCGGAGCATTGCTCTTTGGTTTTTAAGAGGCAGCATAGGCTTAAGCCATTGGGATGCTTTCTGCTGATTTCAATCAACTTTGCATCAAGCCTTTTTTGAATTTAGGAATAAGGAGCTGCACCATTCAGGACATAAAATCATTTGATCACAAAAGGATAAGATTAAAGGCAGTATAGTGTGAAATTTCACTGTCTTGCTCTGTTAGTAGATAGTAATTTAAATGGAAGCATATGTGAAAAAGTGTTAATTGTTTAAGCCAAAATCTCAAAGCAAAAATGGAATTTGCTAATATAATCAATCTCTACTGATAGAGAATCACACAAAGGCCCCAGTTGTTCCCACAGCTGTGTATCCCAAAAATCAGAAGTGCCTTTTAGTACTTTTTATTGTAGCATTATTTGTCCAAGCTTATTCATTTTCCTTACGAGCTTTTGGAGCAATCAACTCAGTGATGCTGTTCTAATGCCAAAAGCTGTCCTCTGGCATGCAGGCAAGAAGAGCTGCTGGAAGAAAAGTAAGGGCGCTAAGCAAGATACCTTGGAAAGCCTGAAGCTGCCCTGGAGAGTTGTAGCTTAGTAAAACTTACAGAAGTTCTTTTGAATTGTGACCTTCCAAATGTCCACTAGTCAAGGGTAACTGGGATTATGAAACCAGAATGAATGCATGACTGAAGCTGAAACTGGGCCACTCTCCCTGAAGGCAAGTAATTGTTTTGGATATAACATGTTAACTGTATTTGAGTTATAAGGTAATGACGTCATTTCTCATATAAATAGAAAAGACGTGATGCAAGGGTGCTGGAAAGCAACAGCAAGGCTCCGGCTGCTGCTGGAAAACAGGTTTGGTGTTGGCCATTTTTTACAAGTTAATTGTATTTTAAAGATAAGCTTTAATGGGTTTGGCAGTGAGAATGCAACTGTAACCAGATATTGTTGTTTTGTACAAGTGCCTTTCAGGTTTCTCTGCAAGGTCAAACATCCTATTGACTGGCAACTGGACTGCTTGGCTTGTAGGAATCTAACTGGTATTTGGGGGAGTTGCAAAACAAATTTCTCACTGAAGCCAAATATAAAAGTGTATGAGCATCCAGCAGTTTCACTTCCTGCAAAGCTGGGAACCCTTGTAGGACTTACTAGGATTTCCTGCAGGGAAAGAAGGGTATTAATCTTGTTGGACTTGAAGCATCATAATATTTGCACTGCAACTTGTAACACAGAGCAAGAAGTTTTCAATTAGTATTTCCAGAGGAACAGCAAATTCAGTAAAGTGGATGCTTTTAACATTTGGGGTTTTTTTTGGTTGTGGTTTTTGGGTTTTTTTTTGTCAGAGAATAAACAAAGCAACTCACAGGAGCTTGAATGTTCCACGTTGCTGGAATAGGGAAGAAGAGTGGTGAACATGGTAGCAGATCTACTAGGAAGCAATGGACAGCTGAAACCATTCTCAAGTCTTTCTTAATGTCTTTGCTTGGCATCATCATGATATCATTTCTGAACTGTAGTGCTGTATCAAGCGTGCTTGCAGGAGGCATAAACTTCAGTTTTGTTGATGAAACAGTCACTTGGTCAGTTCACTACTGCTCTTAACATTCCTAGTGTGGCAAAGTTTTTCTCAAACTCTGAGCTGATTGCTATGAATCCTGATTTGGGATCCAAACATCTAAACCAAATCTGCTTGAAGTCCTGTGTGCTTTTTCCCATTTGGGTCTGTAATTTCATATTGTGGGAAGTATTTTATGCCTCTTAAAAAGAGGCTTCAACCTTATCTTTGAGGCAGCAGTACTTTGTCCTATCCTGGCAGAAGAATGCAGCTAGGAGAGCTGAGGCACTTGTGCTGAGGAGCCTCTAGTGTGCGAATTTCCTGGTCTGCAGTGCACATGGTGGTGGGACCATCTGGATGCATGTTACTTTGTGTATCACGGATATTCCTCGTCTCCATTCTGTATGAGATGGGCCATATATCTGGGACTTCTGGGCATCCAGCAACTGCTTTGCATATAGTCTGTACATATCCAGAGTCTGATCATCTTTTGGATGCATTGAAGTTACTGTCCACTTGCAAATTATTCTGCATGTAAGACTAGCTGTGAGCCAGCTTCTTGGACTTGCAGAAATCCTGGGGCAATAACCAAAGTCCTTACATTTTTTCCCCAATAAAAGATCTAGGTGGAAACAGAGGGCATGCCTTGAGATACTGGTATGTGAGAGAGTCGCTCTCAAAGCTCGTTCTGTAGAAAGAACATATATATATGTGTTTGGTAATTCACCTGACAAATATGAGGTGAAGAAAAATGACACTAGAAGCTGTAAAGGAACTTATTTATTGCTTTAGAAGTTAAGAAAAATCTTCACTATCCAGAATGTACCACTTAGGTTTAGAATTTTCTCCAATTTGAGCCTGAAATGGAGACACATTACTTTTTCAGTCCAGTGATACCGTGGTTAGACACGTCATCCCTGGCTGTGGTTGCCAGATTGTGGCAAAATACAGGAACTATCGAGTTTGAATGTCATGTCTTGAGGGGAAAAAAAAATGAAAGAAAAAAATGTGACTGGGAGACTTACTTTTGGTTTGGTGTTTCTTACTCCTAATTCAGCACATAATATGACTTCTAGGGCATGTATCTTTCAGCTTCTGCTTTTCTTTAATGAGGTTCATTCAGGCACTGCAGTTCAAGCTACTGGAGTCCTAACATGCTTGCTGCATTACATTTAACACTCTTGAGCTCTGTTGTTCCTTATCAAATAGTTATGGAGGGCAGTTTCTGAATCACTGATATGCATTGGAGAAAGTATCAGGCAGTCATGGGCATCACGTTGGCATATTGAATTTCACATTTAGGTTTGGAGCACTCTTCTGAGACAGGGAAATAGTTACTTTCACGTCAGTGGGCAACTGAATTTAGCTTGCCCAATGTAATAAGGGACATTTAAGGCAGACCAAGTAAGTGAACGTAAGTCCCTCCAAATTAATTCCCTGACCATTCAGCCAGCATGCCTGTTTGCTCAGTTGTCTTATCACAACATCTTTTATCTGTACCAAGAGTGATCTCAGCCACACAGCTTGGTAGAAACACACGTGATATATCAACTGCATGCATCACATACATGCCATCAAATATACATTGTTTTATAAAATGAAAAGCATTTTGTGAAATATTTCCCAAAAGCTGTGGGCAAAGGAAGTGAGGATAATAAGGAGCTGTTCTAGGAAGTTTCTTTAATTGTTTATAGAGCTCGCTTCGTTTTTTCCCATTAATATACTTAGTGAATCACTTAAAATTTCTGGGTTTATTAGGTAACAGTTCAAAACTTCCAGTCACACTGTGTACGTTACAGATGCCAATACCTGTAAACTTGAGGTAATTACCTTTTCTACATTAGTAAAGTAATAATTCAAAGAGAGAACCAAAACAGGGCAAATACTTAATGTTTAAAGCTAGTGGGCCAGAGATCGGGGTGTGATGTGTGGACCCTCTGTAGCTGCTTTCTTAAGCATCTGAACAGGCAGATGCTACAACCAGCGATTTCTTAGAAATTGAGAGCTTGTTGGCCTGACTTTCCTCTCATCCTATTTAATGATACCTTCCAGCAAATGTGTAGGACTGTGTCCAAAGCAGATTGAATGTGATGGGAAACAAATGAGTAATTACAGCCCTTTGCAGGAAAGTGTTCAGAGTTACAGCCTTTTTGGCTTCATATTGTTTAAGAAAGTGCTTTCCTGAACTAGGGCATAGGTTTCTGATTTAGTATCCCACTGCTGTTAAGACTATGAGTGTCTTCTGGCTAAAGCCTGTCTGAGGAGTGGCTTTATGGGAGCACAGCTGGGTTTTAAACAAGTGGTGATGCACTTCTGCTCTGCCTTCAGAGGGAAGAGAAGCAAAAATAAAACCCCAACAATAATATATCTGTATTGTTGAGTACCAGACAGAAGAAAATTAACTGCAAAAATGATCTTCCAAGATGAGGTTCAGACAGCTTATGATGTCTCCAGTAGGCATTTGCTTTAGTTAATAAATTAGAAGAAAAACACAGTCACTTCAGGTGTTAAAAATTTTGAATGTATAGATTTGCTCTCAGCTTTGCACTGGAGAGGCCACATGGAAATTTTTCACTGAATCGCTTTCTTCCTTTAATTTAAAAAAGGAGCAGCAGAAGAGTAACTGATGAAAGGAAAGTCCTGAAGCAGTATGACAGACCCTTTTATTAGTAGTGGATTTAGATCCTACATTCTTGTAGCTAGCGTAGGAGTTTGACCTGTCCTTCCGATGTACTATGCAGTAACTGAGCAGTTTTAATTAAAGTATGATTGATTAAATACACACATTAAGAGTGTTCGCAGCCAGGGTCTGTCTCCAAGCCATGGAGAGCAAACTTTTTCTCCTCCCCAAATAGTTAGATGTTAAATTTTAGTTCACTCTGCCTTGGTGCAAAACTACATATTCTGTTGCTATTCAGGTTCACAATTCCCTTGTCCCAACTCCCTTGTTCCTAGGTTTGGGAAGTTAGGGAAATCAAGCAAAGTATAGCAGTACTAAGAAGCATAGTGAGGATTGCCTGTAAGGTATGGCAGAAGGACTAAAACCCTACAGCCATGGCAAACTCAGTCTCTCTTCTACATACTAGACACCTTTGCAAGTAAAAAGTCTGTATTTCTTGAAAAGAAAATTGAGATCAGCAATATTTTGTAAATGTTTGTGTTTTGATCCCAGAGATCCTTAGATGCAGTGCTTACAGTCAAGAAGTGGAATCCTATCCATATAGAAGACTTACACTTGACAGCACATTTGTGATTATGCACAAATTTTGGTGGGGAAATTCAGTGATAAAAAGATTTGTGAATAATTTGAATGCAGACGACGATATGTGTTAAAAAAAAAATAAAATAAAAATACTCCAAGGCATTGATTTTCAGTGAGGACAAAAATAAACCTGGAATATTTGCTTCATGCTGAGTCTTAGCAATGCTGTTCCAACATAAACATAGTTTAGAAGTTGTTGGCTTTTGAAAAAAAAAACTTTTTTTTTAAATGTCTTAAGTTATTCAGGTAACCTCAAACTTTGCAGAACTGCTTTCTTTTTTTCTGGGGAGAAGGTGGCTTGGAGAAGTGTCAGGGCAACTTTTACGTAGAAAATTTGACTGAGACCGGCATAATGGAATAGAGAGGTTCCTGACCCTATAAACCTCTTACATCTAAGAGGAAGCTAATTTAAAATGTGCAACCGAGGGGCACCCCCCTGCACTTACCACATTTTAGTCTGAAGTAAGATTATCATAGGTACAAAATACACATCCCCAACAGTACAGGTTTTGAGCAACTAAGGTAATTTGGATACTCATCAAAGTAGAACTTTATGTGAAATTTGTCTGAAATTACTTTTTTTCTTCCCCCCCTTCCCCCATAAGCAAGCACATGTTTGTGCCTAGACCATGATTTTTTGGCAGAATCTGGCCCCTTCATTCTGAGTCCTAATTCACCCCTGCTGTTCTCTGAAATGAAAATCTGATTCTCCTGCAGAAAGAGACATTGCTACTGCCATCTGCAAAACATCTGCATCTTCTACATCATGCTAAAATCACTCTGACCTCTCAGCATATGATGATTTTTAAAAGAATGTTCAAAGGCATATCCTTATGTTAAACACTTAACATGAGTATGTCTTGTCATGTAACCAATTTGTTAGGTGGGCATTAGGTAATTTATGGTACTATTTAGCAGTCACTAATTCATACTTCAGTTTGTGTATTCCGGTGGTGGACAATTGAAATGTTTATGTACTTTGTATTAACCCATTATTTTGTGTGCCTCTATATTTTTGCAATTAAAAACGTTTCTGTGAAGCAAAACCAGCTTTCAGGTGCTGAGTTTTGAATAGTACTTTCTGGATGTATTTGCACAAACCATCTTTTAGAGCTCTCTTTTTATGGATGTAGGTCATCCTTTTATTGGATGTAGATCAAGAATGGAGATGTTTGGGAAGTGGATTGGTAGCTTCAAGCCTGAAGCTGCTTTCTGTGGATAATCTGTAACCCTTTTGAGAAAACTGTGAAACATTTCATTCCATTGATATAAACTTACTTTGATTATGACATACCTGTCAGAAAGGGATTTTAACACAACAGTGAGAGGTTTTTTACCATCAGGAGTACAAGATAAGGAGATGAGAAGGAAAATCTCTGTCTTACAATGAAATGAAAAGTGATAGCAAAAGCAGTTTGATGTGTTGCCTGTATTTATACTGTACTTGAGCTGGCTTGGAGGAACCCAGGTCCTGGTTCTGTCTGTCCTAGCAGCTCAACTTCAGCTTGTTTGTGAAACTGAAGGACCCTTGTGCAGACACTTTCAGGAAGAAACATCTGTGGTCTTGTCTGTTGGCATCAGGTCACTGAAAAAAGGAGGGGAGAGAGTCATCTGAACCTCACAGCAGTTGAGCATGAGTATACACAAACATGTGCTTGAGTGTACTGTAAAGCACAGGCTGTACTTTGGATTTTCCTTTAGTGATAGCAGCCTGATCATCCTGGTGGTGCTCCCTAGAGGGCTTTTGAGGGTGAGCAGGATGGGCAGGTACTGAAACAAGCCTTGAGCCTGGCTTTTCAGAACACGTTGTAGAAGTAGGTGGTATTTCAGCTTCTGAAATCTTGCATAAAATATTTTTGTTTCCAGTTGGTTTACTTTTCCGCATCTTTAAGCAAAAATAAACCTCTCAAAATGAATAAAAGAAAAACTGAATCCTGTACAGTGGGGAAGGGAGTGAAATCTGCATAATGCAGTTTACAGGTATAAAATACCCTATAGCTGCAGTGCAGTGTGCTTTGCCTCTCCATTCTCTGTCAGTAGCTCTTAGAGTTTCCAGTACAGATACCTGTAACTTGTGCCATCCTGAAGTCACAGAGAGGGTCGTTCTTTTAAACTTTACCAATCTATCTCAGGAAAGCAAAGGCAGAATGAAAATTCTTCTCTTGCCCCCTGAGGACTTGAAAAGCGGTGAAAAATTACAATCAAGTTCAATATTTGTGAGATTTTCTATTCATCTGGCAACCTGTTCAGCTACCAAGAGAAGAAGAAAGAAACAGTTTTTAAATCCAGATGCTTTTTGCCACAAACAAATTAATTCATTGGATGTGAGCCTATAACTACTTTTTAATTGCCTACAGTTTACTGAGCTTTCTCGTACCTCTAGAAACACTTTAGGAAAACATCTGATTTGAACTGAGGATTTTTCCATTAGAAAGACCTGTTTGTCTTCATCAGACATCAGGGTTTGGTGGTATGATGGTGCTAGAAGAGGTGTTTGTAACCCTTCAGCAATTTTAAACAGTAGGTATGATAACGTACAAGCTCTTAGGGAAATGGTGGCATAAGCTTTTTGAAAGTGGTTAGGGATTTTTCTATGTGTGTGATGTCCAGGTAAGCTGTAGCTTGACCTCTACAATCCAAATCAGATGTGATGTACTGCCCATCTCAACACCCAGGTAATCTGTCAGATCGCAACTGTTTTGTGATGACTAGCAGCCTTCCTTGGACCCTTAATTGACAAGTACATCCTGATGCTCATTTAAAACCGCAGTTGATGGGTTGCTTTGCCATGTGAGCTAGACTCGATGACATAATTAAATGTTTGCATTCATAATCTGGTTACAGTCTCTTAATACAGGCTTTCTAGCTCGAGTTCATTCTTGTCTCATGGGAACACTTCAGTCAACACTTTCTGTGAATGGGACTACTTTAAATGTTGTGTTGTGCTGGATTCCTGCTGATGCAGAGGCTCAAGAAACCCCAAAAGACATACATTAGATGTAGGCAGTATCTGTACTAATAACTTAAACATACCCTAGACCATTCTTTGCCACTGAGGCCATCTGCAAGGTCTGCATGCACACTACTAAACTCTTACTCTTTGAAATGGTGGGTCTGCTTACTGGGTATGGTCTGTGACCCATCATAGCTCCCAAATGACCACACCAGGAATCACCAAGCCTATAAATAGGACTGACTGCTGCAGAAGGTTTGAATCGAACTGTTATTGGGAGACGTCATGGGTTTTCAGTTAAAATATGGTACTGGTTATTACAAGCTTTTGATAATTAGCAGCTGTTTTGTATTTATTTAATGATTCCCCTACACTTGTTTTTAATGTGATTTGTTATGAAACAGCAATTCTACTCTTGATATTAACAAAAGTACAATTTAGTTTTTGTGAGCAAAGTTTTCTTTAAATCTCAAAATACAGGCTAGGATTTTAGTTCTGCAACTGATTTACAGTTTGCTGTAGTCTTTCATTTCTCCTTAGTATTTCCATTTTTTCAGCTAGGGAGACTTTTTATGCATACTGGGTTTGTTTTGGGGTGTGTGTGTTCTGGTTTTGTTTGCTTTGTTTGGAGTTTGTTTTTCCATCAGTGATGACCACAGGTTCTCATTTCTTTTGTAACAGGCATTCTGCTTAGAGACTGGTGTATGAATCCCTATACGAACTGCTTCTGGATAAAGTAGACTTTCTTTTTGGAGCAGAATCTATATCTAATTCTATTACTAAAATACAAAATATGCAGATGCACTTCACATTGCCTTACTGTTCTTGATGATGTACCTCAGTTGTGCTGCTATGTCTGTTTCTGTTGCTTTGGAATAGGATATGCAATCTATGAAAATTACTCTTTTCTTTCTTTCTTTCTTTTTTTTGCATGATAGCTCTTGCTTTAGTTAGACTTACAAAGTGATGGCTTAAAAAATTAGAATATGGAGAAGTACACTGACCCCTTTGAGCATCGTTCCAACTCTGCTTCCCCAGATTTCTGTGCCTGTGCCTTTTCAGTGTAATTCTAGTGTGATCTATGTGACATCTGCTTGCTGATTTTTACACTAGTCCACAACAGAGTCAAAGGGTTGAAGACCTCTTGTGCAAAACAGGGTTTTCCCACACACATTTTCAAGGCATTATTCGAAAATTCTATTTTTTGTGGGCTACCTCAATGTTGGTGAATCATGCGGCACTAAACCCACAAATTACAGCTTGGTTAAGCAGTCTAGAGTAAACACAAATTTCCAGTATTTGAAGAAGAATTTGTGACCCTGATTGTCCATTTATCATTTTGTTTGACCCCTGACTATATTGATTGGCATAGCCAAACTCAATGGGAAAGATTGACATGCGCCAGGAGCTCATAAATTTGAAGCTAAGAATGACCACACATACGGTTTATCTAGAAATAGTTAATGCATTTGCTGAGCATTTCCAAGTGGAATGTTGTTCATTTCCCCAGGACAGTACTCTTCTCATGGACTAGTTTTTCCCAGTGATTATTACTATGAAAGCTAAGAAAGTAATCGCAGATAACCTTAGACAATTACATTGATCTTTTCACTTTTCAAACTTTATTATGTGAAATATTTAATTCTGTAATATGGTGTCTTTTAAATCTTGGGTTCTTATTTGGTTTGCACTAACTAGTTACAGTTTATGGTATGTTGCTTGATGCTTCTCATCTGACGTGGGCAGCTCTTTCAGAGAGGAATGAAGAACCAGAGCACATTTATGAGGTCTTTTCTGGAACAGAGTTGCTTAGAACTCCATGGTTTCCAGTGACTACCAGTATCTTGGGTGTTTTTTAGCCAGTTGATGGAAATGCAACACCTCTAAGGTTTGTGTGATTGGGAGGTACATACAAAAGGTTTCCATAGAGATATCTGGGTGGGAGAGGTCCCAGATATGAGGCAAGTAGTCTGATGGACTTCCAAAAAGTAGAATTTCATCAACACCAGAGTAAGTGATGACTTGTGTTTCCAAAGTAGTTCATCACCCTTCCAAAAAAGATGCTTGCCAAGGGAAGTATCTTGGGTGGTGTTCTGGAGTTAACGAGCCAAGTTCAGAGGGTTTTTGGAAGGTTAACTCTATCTTGCTTCACAATTGTCCCTTCAACAGTGGTTTAAGCTCATTGCTTCATGATTTATTCAGGACACAGTAGACTCTTGCTCACCTTACTGCAGAGGCAGTCAACTTCAAGACCAGAAAATCAGCTTGGACAATCAATGACTCTAAGATCTTAAACTGCTGCAGCAGCAATTATCTTCAGGCGTTGTGACACACAATCTACCCTAAAGCAAATAAATGTTTGTGCTTGAACATGAAGCTTTACCACCATAGCAGTTCACGGACCCTCAAAGGACCCTCATCTGTGTTGTGGTACAACCTCTTCTATGTGGGTGTTTGGATTTTGAAAGAGTTTGCTGCATCTGTAAGCCCTGAAGGTGCTCTGTTCATTTGTAGAGTGTTGTCAAGTCTCTTTTCTATGAAGAAAGGATGTGTTTCTGTATACAAAGGGAAAAAATGTTTTGAGGTATTTTATGCAGACAGATCTCACATTCATTAAACACTAAGAAAAGCCTGCTGCCTTTGTGCTTAGCAGGACTCAGTTCAGACATGTTGTCAGGTGTTAGCATGGGGTTTCAGGCAGATGTGGCGTAGGGATGGGGATTTAACTGAGTGACGTATGCTTTTTCTGTGCTACACTTCAGCACTTCAGAAAGGCATTCAGTTCTGAAATGTATTAAGCATCTTTGGAGAAGCACTGCATCTTAATTTCTGGCTTCACAAACTTGCAAGACATCAGTCCTGTCTTGACTTTTTCTGAGTGAAACATTCATAAATCCTTTAAGTCCTGTTAGCTGGCTTTAGGTTTGTGTCACCGGGTTTAGTACTTCCTCATGTATCATACTTTAGTGATTGAAGCTATAGTAACACCCGGGGGGGGACAGCCCCAGGCACCAGCACAGGCTGGGGGTGACCTGCTGGG
>JAVJGJ010000014.1:8248071-8293523 GCA_035590215.1 Microhierax caerulescens | reverse complement strand
CCTGGCACAGGCTGCCCAGAGAGGCTGGGGGGTCTCCTGCTCTGGAGACATTCAGAACCCACCTGATGTGACTCTGCACACCCTGCTCCAGGAGAACCTGCTCTAGCAGGGGGTTGGACTAGGTGATCTCCAGAGGTCCCTTCCAACCCTGACCATTTGTGACTGTGATAGTTTCAAATGGCAAAAGCACTTTTTCATCGCTTGCCTTACAGTCTGTTAATCTAAATGTCTCACTGTGCTGGGGTGCTGTTTCCGTAGCGATACCTATACCATATTTGAGTTTATTTCAGCATTTTTGCCTGTCTGTTGGTCTGGAACTGCATGTCACAATTACAGAACACACTCTACTCGGTGTAGGGCTTCTTGGCTGGTAACTGATGCTAGATGTTGTTTGGCTTTGTCAGCAGGGTTTGGCTGGTCAAGCTGACTCTATTCTGTCCTCCCTCCACCCACCCTCTGATTTGTTTTCCCCTGTTGCACAGTTTGGAAAAGAAAAATCTGGAATTGAAGAAATAGCAGGGATTGCACTACTTCATTCCCAGTCCTGTGCCATTAGGAAACCCAGTTCTCCCATGAATAATAACCTCCTCGGAACAAAGCTTACTGTAGGAAAAGTGCAATCTTTCGTTGGTGTTAAGAATCAGTTCCATGATGTACGGCTACTCGAGTTGCTGATGCTGTTTCAAGGCTTCTTTATAAACTATTAGAACATACTTTTGCCTTTTTAGGGGATCTTGTTACAAGCCACTGCTTGGTAGCTGTAGAATTTTGGTTTCTGCACAAACTGTGTGGTGAGATTCCCTGGCACATGCCCCAGCTCTGAAATGAGTTGGCCTTGCAGCATCGATGCTGAAGATGCCTGTGGAGAGCACACAGCAAGAAACAGGATGAAAAAAACCATGAGAAATTTGAAGTTTCTTTGTATTCTGCCAACCAAATGGCTTTTTGTATCTCACCTTCTCTTGTATCTCAGGTTGCTTGATAATTTTACTGCTTGAATATGTCTACGTGGCTTTAATTAGACTAGACCATTTATTCTAGTACCTTGCTCTCACAGCGGCCAACAGCAGATGCTCAGGGAGAATTGGGGGTAGGCAGGCAAGCAGCAACAGTGCTTCCTGCTGCCAGCAGTTTCTGTCTCAGGTTGCTACTAGCTTAAATCATTGCATTTAATAGCCTTCAAAATACTTCTCACACACACACAGTTTGTTAAATACTTTTAAACTCCATATTCCAGGAAGTAATATACAAGGCAAGGAGTTCTTGAAGATGACAGAGTGTTGTGTCAAGAAATATCTCATTTTATTTTGAACCTGCAGTTTGGTGGTACTGTTTGATGCCTTCTTGCTCTTCTATTAGAAGGGAATGTGAATAACCAGAGGTTTCTCTGTCCCTCCAGGAGAAATAGGATTTCCAGCAACTTCTTAAGAGAGACATCTAGAGAATCTCAGCACCTGAGATGTACTAGCCTAATTCAATTTCTCAGATTTAGCGACCAGTTACTAGGGCTAACTAGATAGGGTGGAGATCTCTTCTTTAGATTATCGAGTTCTCTGCTTTATGTAATGCATCAAATGCTGGTGACCTCCTGAATCTCAACATCCTTTTTTTCAGGGGTGGGGGTGTAACAGCAAGAGTCAGGAAATGTGGGTTCCCTTTGAAGCAGATTAGTTTTGAGTCACACCAAGGTTAAAAATCAACAAACAGACAACACCCCCCCAACGCCACACAAGATGATCACAAAAAATTAGCATACCTAAAATCAATGAGATTTTTTAAGTAATTGGTTCTCAGCCAGTTGCTTAAATTCTCATGGGAAATTAATACGAAATTTGAAAGTAGAATGGAGACTTGATAGTGAAAAGTCCTAATGTGGTGGAGCAGAGCTAGAAAGTTAATTTGAAATGTTCAGTTATATGAAGTCTGTTTTCTTAGTTCATAACAAAATAAGAATTCTAAAGCAATGTCTAGAATACAGCTCTGCAATGGAAATTACTTCCATAAACTGAAGCTGTAACTTCAGGTGCACCACAAAAGAACATATTCCACAGCCTCAAAACATATTTGATAAATTGATGTGATAGAATTTCAGTGCAAATAGTTTTGTGAAAAAGTAAGCACCACCATGTGCTAAAGCTGTAGAGATAAGCCTTAAGGGCCTTTGTAGCAGTTTTTATACGTTGGATTTTAAAAAAAAACAACAAAAAACTGTATAAGATTTTTTTTTTTCTGGAGGAGACAGTCCTTGTCCATTTTATGTAATAATCTACTCTGAGCCTGGCTTTAATTTAAAATAAATAAATAGCTGTGATGCCCAGGCTGGGCTTGAAGTTTCTTCATATTTTGAAGTGATTCACTGCACAGCAGGCTCTGAGGATTTGTTATTAGCTGGTAAGGGAATGAATGCAAAACCAGCAGGTTTGTCCCCACAGCCTCAGCAGAAACACCCTGTGCTGTGGAGCTGCAGCAGCAGATCCTAAAGCTCATTTATGTCAATCCATCTACTTTATCTTACTGGGGAATCATCTGCTTCACTGAGGAGTATCTCTGAGCTGGGCTGAGTATCTCACAATGGGCTTCAGTTCTGCAGAGAATGTGGAAGAAAATAAAACTGAAACATAGAACCAAGGGGAAAAAAAATGGTGATTGGGAAGATACGGAGACAGAAAGTCCTGTCCATTCAGAATTGTGGGGAGGTTTCTGCTAGTAAATGCTGGAGATGACACATGAGTGTGACCTGAGGGCAGGAGGGGAATTAGGGCAGGAATGCAACTGTGGATTTAGTCTTTGATATTGTCCTCAGCGTGACAGTGTGCCAGTAAAGATGCCTGTGAGGAGCAGCATGACTGGTACTGCCCATCTGCTTGTCTGGAGAGGTGCAGCTCTGGTAAAGCATTCTTCAGCTTTGGCTCTAAAATAAATGATACAGTCAGGAAAGAAAATTGTAACTTTAATCTGTCAATTTTTGCACCCCAGGCACCTAAGCAGCTCTCCTGGCATGTGCTTCCAAGCTTCTTATGCAGGAAGCCCTGTGGTTCTGTGCCGTTTCATCTGTTCAGGCCATTTGTCATCACCGTGGTTGGGTTTTCTGTTTTGTTTGTTGTTGGGTTTGGGTTTTTTTCTTTCAGACTGTAACTGGGGCCTGTGTTGCCATAATTCACCTCACTTGCATCCAGGGAATTTGACCTGGAATTCTTTTTTGCAGGTGTCTGTCGATTGTAGACCTGTACTGGTAGAGTACAAAAAAGTTTTGTCCTAAAACCTACTTAGAAGTGAGGAATCAGCTGAAAATTATTAGTCAACTTTTCCAGTAGAGCTGGTAGTGCTGGACAAGTGGTCAAACCAAGGTCTTTGTGAATAGGAACAGCTAGAAACAGAATCATGGAATGGTTTGGGTTGGAAGGGACCTTTAGAGGTCATCTGTTCCAACCCCCCTGCAATGAGCGGGGACAGCTTCAACCAGACCAGGCTGCTCAGAGCCCCGTCCAGCCTGACCTTGAATGTTCCCAGGGATGGAGCATCTACCACCTCTCTGGGCAACCTGTGCCAGTGCTTCACCACCCTCATTGTAAAAAAAGTCTTCCTTATATCTAGGCTAAATCAACCCTCTTTCAGTTTGAAACCATTATCCCTTGTCCTGCCACAACAGGCCTGCTGTTGTGTCTGTCCCCAAAGTTCTAAGGTGAGAATTACTTTGGGATTTCATGTATTTGCTATTTAAAACTTTTTCCTTTACAAAAGTGTCTTTCAAGAATATTCAGTGGAAAGCCTTTGTTAGAAGTTTTCCAGCTTTTGATTAAAATGAAATATTAAAACTCTGGGGTTTTCATTTACTCTTTTTAAGAAAGTTTTACTTTTTGTTACCAAGTACAGTAGAAGGCTACCTGCTGTTTTCTGCTTGCCCATTACCACATTGCAGGGGATTTTTTTCAACAGCTCAAACTTAAGAAGCTAGAGTAATGAAAAGGAGTTTAAAATGTGGAAGGATGAGGGTGAGCTTACAAATATATCTTCTGTTAGAAAGATGGAACAGAAGAGGAGGAAATAAAGTTTAAATAGCAAAATCCAACCTCCTCCGAGGGGCTTACAGGCAGAGATAAATTCACTGAACACAACTAGCTGAGTATTTTAGTAATCCTTGTGAGGAAAAATGAGACAAAAGGGGAATATTCAAATGGAAAAATTCTTCAAATAAATGTATCCCTGTAATTATATTGTCTAGAGCTATACCGTATATGTGACCTGGGGTCTCTTTGTGCTAATTATGGTTAATTCAAATAGTGAAGAGACACTGTTCTGTGTCCTCCACCACATGAGACAAGCAAGGAATGGGAGAGGGAGCAATTAAAGATCATGAGGCCCTTGGCTTTGGTTCCTTCAGGCAGACAAACACAGATGCAGACCCTCAGTCAGTGAGTGTAAGGCAGACCTTCAGCAGGATGAGGGGGTCTGGCATACCTGGTTCAGGTCACCTTGCACAGGGCGCCAGCTGTCAGTTATGATAAATATTTTGCTTGTCTCGGTTCAAGGTCATTTTGTTAATGATAAAACACAACAGAACTTGGTTTACTATGGATATCCCAAAACACATTAATCTTTCTTCTGTTTTTCATCCTTTTTATTTGGAAATGTGAGTCTAAACAATGAGATCAGTGTTGTGCTCCAGTCACAAGATTCTCTTTGCTTTACCTGGGTTTTGCAAACTACTAAGGAGATCCTGAACAAGCTGACCTTCTCTGAGCAGGGATAGGACTACATGACCTCTGGAGGTCCTTTTCTACCTAAATTAATCTGTGACTGTGTGACATGCTCATGTAAGTGGGGGAGATGCTACTTCAGTGAATTTTATGACAGTATTCAGGGGTTTGCCTCCATTGCTGCCTTGGACAGCTAGAAGAGCAGCCCTGTCCTTGTGGTTAAAGCCAGGAGCTTAAGGGGTTGAAGACTCTCCTTTCTAGGTATTAAAAAATATTTCTTTTGTTTGTTTCTTTTTACTTAGCTTGACATTAATTGGTATTTTGTTGCTGCTTAAGTGATCTAAAATACAGGATTTTAATATTCTGTAATGTTTATTTTCAAAGTGAAACCAAGATTAAACTACAATTTTTGGAAGAAGGCAGTTTGTTTTTTGTTAATCTGTGCCAAGGAGAACTGTTGTTTCACTTCTCCTTACCTATTCCTTAGCACAGAGCTCTCAAAATTAAAAAACCTGCATATCCATGCAGCATCTCTGAAGCAGTAGGGAGCAAGGACATTGCTCTTGCTAGCTAGGTCTTCACAGGTAATTTAAACCTGCTCTTGGACAGCAAGAAGTACTTTGGCAACTAGTTTTCATGCAGAAGAGTCTCTGGTTCATTTAAAACTTGAGGTCAGGGCTTGACCTGTTTTCCACCAGAAATATTTGGGCCATTGCTCAAGATGAGAGTCCATGTGCTTGGTATAGCACTATTGGGATGTGAAAAAAATAATTCTGAGAACAGCATCTCCTGACAGTGCTTTGTCTATATGAAAGCCAGGCACACAGAGAGCTGCTGCCATCTCATCTCTCAGGGGCACTGAATTAAAATCCTTACAAAGAGCAGTTCCATACAAAAATGAATCCATATTTTGCAACTTTTTTTCAGACTTTTTTTTTTTTTAAATATTAATCTTTGAACATAGGTGATTTCTTTGTTTCTTTAAAGGACATCAGGAAGACCTGTCAGTGGCTTATTTTAGACATAAGAGAGAGCAGCACAACTGTACTTTCAACATTTGGATATCACTTGCCACCTGGAAGGGCTTAATTCACAGTAAGGTGCAAGTCTGGACATGGATTTGTATCTCCTGAGCTCACTCAACGTCCCCCCACCTCCAAAAAAAAAAAATAGTTTAAAGGTCAGGTTAGGTAGCAGGAGTTGTCAGGGATTCTGTGCAACTTGAATTGAAATTTCACATCTAAATAGGAGGAATACAACATTGGATCCTTAACTATTGGCTCTTCTATCAGGACCATGAATTTAACTGCATATACGGAGATCACAGGGGCAGAAAATACTCTTTTATGTGGAAAATCCAGTTACCACCATATCTGTTGCATCCCATCTTGTCTAATATTTGCCCAAAGGTGAAATGGGGCGACACTGTCAGCAATTGTTTCTGCAGCAGGTGATCAAGGTGTGCCAAAAAAGAAAATACAGCCCTTGATCTGGTATTAAGGTGCCAGATCTGACTGCAAATTTTACAGTTCTAAGTGCCGCTTATACCAGTGACTACAAGGTACTTTAGATCAGTGTCCCTGCAGAGATACAAAGGTCAAACATACACCACAGTTGTGCTCATCTTCTATAAGATTATATGTGTGTATGAGGAAGATTGATAAAAGGATGATTAAAAGGGCTTTTAAGAAAATTAAACACTTACAGGAGGTGTGGAGATGCTGAACGATACAACACCAGAATCACTAGTATGGATCACCTTTTAATAAGGGCTTAGAAAATTGTCAAAGGGAGAAGGTATGAGCTAAACAGCAACGTAAATTAGGTTATGAAATGGCAGGAAGGCAGTCCTTAAAAAGATAAAAGCATATCCAAAGGATGAAAATGGAAAGGATCCTAATCTCTGGCAGAGGTGATATAAAAATACAAAGCAAAACCAAAAAAGGAATGACTAGCTAAAGAACTCAAAACTAGTACTAAATTCTTCAAGCACATCAAGAGCAAAAAGCTGTCTAGAGAGTCCACTCTATGATCACAGTTTAAAAAGGAGCAGCTGGAGATGATGGACACCCCATTGCAGAGAAGCCAAGTTAATCATTTACATTGTTACTCGCTATGAGACAGCCATAGAGCATTTTGGGGTAAACTCGCTATGAGACAGCCATAGAGCATTTTGGGGTAAACTCAGGAGAGAATATGTCCAATACTGAGGCTGTAGAATAAGTTATGAGACAGTAGATACCACAGGCGTGATGGTGTTCACTAGGAGCTCTAGGGGAATTTAAACATTAAGTAGCTGCATTGCTTGCAGTAGAGTGTATCGTCGCTTAAAACTTATTCAGCATCTGAAGATTACAAGGTGGGTGGTGGTTGTCTTGCCTTAAAAAGATTCTAAGGGAATGTGGAGAGCTACAGGCCTGCAACATCAGCAAATTAGCAGAGACTCTAATAAAGGATAGAATGAATAGATACTTGGATAAATAAAATCTACTGAGGAAGAATCCATACAGTTTCTTTAAAGGCTTCTGTAAACCTCTTGGTTTGTAAATCTCGAAAGGGTTCAACAAATACATAGTTAATATGGTTTGATTAATATTGTCTGTATGGATTTTGCTATGTTTTTGATGCAGTCCTTGCCAAAGGCTTTTTAGGAGGCAAAGCAATTGTGATAGAGGAGGGAAGATCCTGGCATGGTTATATCAGTAATCCAAAGATGAGAAACAAAGGCTTGGGGTGAGCGGAGGGAAGTTGTCAGTGAAGTCCCAGAGGAATCTGTCCTGCTCAGCTTATAAATGCCCTGCCAAAAGGGATGTCCTGACAAAGACCCACAGAAGAGCAGCAGAGTGGGTCAGAGATGTACAAGGGCTTCTACGAGGAACAGTTAACCAGATTAGGACTGTTTGGTTTAAAAAATTGTGAGCGACATGGAAAGGATGCCCAAACTTCAGTTTTTCCAGCATATATGAAATGTAGAATGCCATTTCCATGAGTTATGTCTTGGAAGAAAATTCCCAGGAATTAAAACAGGGAGGTGAAAATGTCACAAGTTCCCTGTGAATTTCTTAGTAATTTCCTTGACTTTTCAGACCCTAAATTGAGTCATGAGTTTAATTTGATTGGTTTCAGTCTTTCTGTTTTCATTTTGTTTCTGAAGTCCTGGCCATCTCCAAAGCTTAATGAAGTCATGTCTTCTCCTGGTATCTAAGAGTCAGACACAAAGTGCTTCAACACAAGAACTCAAAATTAGTGACAATTTTCAAATTCCTGATTATTGCTCGGGTTTTTTTGGTAAGACACACATTGTATCTAAGTGAATGAGTCTAGAGAGACTTAAGTTTACTTGCTTCTGCTAGAAAACTGGCCAGAAGTAACAGAGCTCCACCTCAGAAGCCTGCAGCCACATTAGTCACTGATGAAATGGCCTACTGCATTGTTTCCAGAGTGGAGCAGCTTTGGCTTGTTTAGGTAGGAATGTGAGGACGATAAATTTGTGCTTTTTTCGTGTAGGTGTACAGTATTGCCCCCAGGTTGTTCATAGTCTTCTGAAGGACGTTACGGACTTGCCAGAATAGAGGGAAGAGAGGAAAGGCATTTTCAAGATTATCTCAACTTTGGAAGGGAAATAACATTTAAAGTGATTTGCATTCACTGGGTAAATAAAGGATGACGAGATTAGCAGCAGCCAAGAATATTTCAGTGGGTTCTCTTTCAAGTTTCCTTGGTACCTCTCCTGCATTGCACATCCTTGTTTTTCATGAATACAGATGACAGTTTGATCAGCCAAGCCAAGCTTGGATCTGGTTTAGACACAAAACTTCTATTGCCTGTGGTCCTGAATCCTTATTTTTGCTTAGCCTGATTTTACTCTGTTGTAATGTTACTATACTCAGTGGAGTTGCTCCAGGTATTGCTGATAAGTGATATCAAAATCAGACTTTTAATAAGAACTGGGCTTACTATTTCAAGGCAAAACAGTTCCCTCAACTGTTGCCAGGAGAGCAGCAGTCATTCCCAAACCAGCCCAGTTGTTGCCGAGAGTTGTTTTTTGAGCTGAGAGCCCAATTATTTGCTATGAGAGTTGTTGCAGAAATATTGGGGTTTATGTTTATGCTAATCGATAAAGGGACTCCTGCAGGCCGCATGGGCCAAAGTATTAAAACTGTTAACTTTTTCTGTGTGGATCACTTAAAAGACTTACTGCATTAAAGGAGAGTGGACATTAAATCACTGCCATGAACATAAAATCCTGTTGCATTTATGTGTGATACAATTAAAGGTTTCAGGCATTCCAATAAGGATCAGCCCACGCTGATCCAAATCACTGAACAGGAAATGCTGCAAGGCAAGATCCTGAGCTTAATTAATTAATTTTAATTTATGTATTAAAGTGTTGATCTAGATAATGCAATAATTACAAATGTTTGTGTTTGAAGACCGTGAAAATTGCTAAAAATGAAATTTGGCAATCATCAAAATGTGAAGGTTGGTCATGTTTGGCAAAGAAATGTTTGTCTTGTCCCAGGGCAATGCATTTGTAATTAAGATGCAAGTAAAGACTCTTTAGTAGACTTGGGTCTCTGGAGCACATACCAACTTTTAGACTCAATAATGTGCTACTTCTGTTGCATGTGCAGTCACAGAAATGGGTATTTTTGCAAGATGCCCAGTAAATAATTTCAAAAATGCACCCAAAGTCTGGAATGCTCAAGCTATCCTATTTGTACTGTGTCCTTCAAATGACCTATTTCTTCCCAGGACATTTAGTTTAACCATATTAATTTCTGAATGATGGAATGAGACAGTGTTTTCAGGGTCAGCAGCTGATTTCACACTGCTGTTCTTTGCCTTCAGGCAATGGTTTCTTACCCACTAAAAGGACCAGAAGTTTGCCTGTTGTCCCACCAGTCCCTGAATCAGCTGCTTTCAGGAGGACGTAAAGTGTATCTCAGCTTTAGAGAACTAGTTAGCTTTCATCTTACGGTATTTGGTACTTCCCTGTGTTTAATGAATTGCTACTCCCAAAGGTTCCCCACAAGGGTCAGATCATTGGGAAATTGCTTTATTACCAGACAAAATTTAAAGATAAGAGTTAGCCTTGGCCATTATCTTCATAGAATAAAGTTAGTAAAAAAGTTAGGATTGTACTACTTTGAACATCAACAAAAGAAAATTGTAAGAAAATGTAATTCTAGGGCATATTTAGCTAATACCCTTCATTTTCAGTGGCAGTGGTTGGCTCACTGCAGCTGACTTCTCTTCCAAAGAGCTGACCCTCTTCTTTGTGGTACCCGGTGGTCACTGGGGTGAGACTTAATCTTCTGTAGATGGGACCATGTTTCCTCCTTTCTCCGTCATTTTAGGCATCTTGTTTTGGGCTTTTCAATAAGAATTCTGCTTTAGGACTGGCATTAAATATATATGGGTAATGTCTATCTTTTCCACTCTTTGCATCTGGGTTCCAGGAGGACACTGATCCCCCACGCTGCTTTTAGACTGAACTCTCTGCTTTCCTGACCTTGTGTAACTTACCTTTGTAACTACCCTGTGCTCTTCAGTCCCCATCTTTTCTGGCTTTCAGCTGATTTTTCCTGTTTGGAGCCTTCAGAAAATCCAGGATGTTTAAATGTAGACATATGTTATTGGATTTGCCATGTGGAGCTTGCTGCAAGCGTTTCATACTTCACACACAGCATGGTAATGTATATGCCAGATTTGGCACTGAGTCCTGTCCTAAATTAATCCCCCCACCTGCCTACCCTCGCTTTGTGTTAGTTGGGGGATTTTGCTCTTACAGCATCCATGGATTGCTTAGTTGCATCTGAGTGTGCTCTCCTTAAGGGATAAGGAGATTTATGTTCTGTCAGTTCAACAGTTTGTTTCCTTTTGAAGGTCAAAATACAGATGTTCAACTTGTGCTGCAAATGTTATGTTTATATTAGAGTTGCATTCAAAATCACCAGAGGGGCAGTTCCTGGAGGGACCTTAAAATCTAAAAGATTCACAGTGCCACTCTACTGCCTGTACTGTATCTTGCCTGTGATTTGTGGTCATTTTACTTTTCATCCACTCAGGCTATGTACATTTGATATGAAAATAGAGGGGTTTCCAACGTACAAGACACAGAAAGTTTAGCTGCTTTAACAACAAAATATCTGAAAATGGTGTATCTCGAATGTCTTCTAATTCTAGTTTTCATTTAAAGCATAGGTACGTATCTTACTAAAATGTCTATTGCCATTGAGAGAAAAATTACTATTAGCCAACTACTTTTAACTCTTAAAGAGTTTCACAGCTGGTGCATTTCCTACCTACACCCACCTCAGCAGCTGTGCCTGTGTGCCATTACGGAAGGACCACTTGCACTGGTTAGAACCGGAATGAGATGTAAACTGTGGCCTCATGTCAGCGTGATTTCAGTCTGACGAAGTTAATGGGAAGTTAGTGCGTGCTTCTACGCAAGCATTTTCTGATTTGGGGGCTGTCCTACAGATAAATATCCATTGCATCTTCTGTGACCCTAATACAGCCAGGGAAACTCAACACAAAGCGGTGGAAGAAGTAATAGGGAGACAGCAAAAGGGGAATTGCTGCAGCATGTCATAAACATGGACAGCACAGCCCAGAGATTTAAAATGGGTGTTTGTCGTCTCCTTTCATCAACTTTCCCTAAGACTGTTTACTTAAGAGCTCCTCAGCTATTGCCAGGAATGCAGTTATCCTGTTTTAGGCTATATGTACTCAATAAAGCTCTAAGCTGTTCCCACAGTGGGTAAAAAAGGCTTTGAGCTGGTGGTGTGGTGCTGCAGTGCTGTGGTCCACCAAACTTTGCAGGTATTTGAAACAAACCCCTTTGCTCTAAGGCCCACTCTCTCTGAAATAGTGAGCAAACATTTAAATGTAGCTTTGTTGTTTGATCATTTTCTTCTCACTTGTATAAACTGAACCTCCTAAAAGTACAAAAAGTTAACACTTGCAGATAATCTACCAAAATCAGATGCAGAGGGAGAGGAGAGGATTTGAAGCAGAGGGAGTAGGCGATAGACACAGGAGGTCACAGGGCAGACGGAAGGGAGGAACAGATTTAAATTCAGCCTCATTTTATGCGTGTTGCGTATCACCTCTGCTGAATCATCAGAGGTCTTGCATTTTTAACAGAATACCCACTGATTATGTATGTGAAAAAACAGCAGATACATGGAAAATAAGGGAAGAAGGATTTTATGCTTGTAGAACCTGCTGCAGAAAAGTACTTGCTTATTCAGCTTGGTAAACTCTGGGAATCATAATGCCTTCACTGCTGCATCTGTGAATGCTTTTTGTACTTTTTTTTTATTCGTGGCCTCTACTTTGTATCTAACAAACCAGCTTAAGCAACCCTGTGAGTGAAGTTGCTTCAACCTCCCTGCCAAAAAGGGAGGCCTTTCTCCTTAGCAGTTTCAGATGGAGCAACTTTCGTTTGCCTGGCCTATGTTCTTTGTACCAGGTCTTTATTTTTTTATAAATGGATTAAAAGGTGGAAAAAACAATAGCAGTTTGGGGGTGGGGGTGGGGGTGTGAAGAACTGAAACAACCATCTTTGAACTGCTTGAATCAGATTCAGCCCAGCGGCGAAGTCCAACCCTGTGCAGGGCTGAATTTGGCACGAATCGGACGCTGCTTCACTGCTGATGGGGTGGATTTGTCCTGCCTGGAATTTGAGAAACGGGCTGTTTCTTGTGCTTTATTCACTCTGCTGCTTATTAAGAATTTGACCTTTTGAAAGGTCAGTGTCTTGGTGGATCCTAGAGTCTTGTAGGTGCGTGGCTATTGGAGCTAAGGTCTTCAAATACAAGTCAGCCCTGGAGCTATCTGGAGGAGCAGCATCTCGACTCCTTATGGCTGACTTGTTGCCACTCCTCTGCGGCTTTCTGTGTTGCACTGTCACTCGTTTCTGTGAAGGCTTTTTGTTGAAACACAAAAGCTTGTGTCTGATTTCAGCTCTCGGCTCTGTGTTCGTGTTGAAATCCCTGTGCTACTTCGCCTCACTTCACTGAAGTGCTCATCTGACAGTTCTTTAACTTTTCCCATTGCTTGCTACTAGGTGAAACAGGGTCATCTGTTTACAGCTACGAGCTTTTCCGCTAAGGCACTAGTTTAAAACTAAGTTTTTTTTCTTAGACATCAGCTCACGACCTGATGTCAACGTGAGGGATTTAAGAAAGCCTGTTTTGGCTGGCATAGCAGGCTGTCCGTCTGTGCACATGCCTAAACCGATCTCCTGCTGGGGGTCAGGAAGGGAATTCCTCTATCTGGAGCAGCACACAAAGAGCCAGGAGCATTTCTGAAGGAGGGAAAAAAGGAGGGAAAAGCTTACATTCCTCCAGGGCATCAGCTACCTGCAGCTTTGGGGAGGGGGGGGGTCCGTGCAACATGCGACCTGCCAGCCCTTTGCTCAGGGGACCAGCTTGGTTCTGGCATATGGGCACCCATCTCTGACTCTCCGTTTTCTGCAGCATCTGTTACATTCTGCAGGAGGAAGCCCTGACATCCAGCTCCTACCTGCTGGATTAAAGCCCCTTCATTTTGTTTTTCTCTGGGTAAGTCAAGGGCGCTGTGGTCTGTAGCTCCCCGCAGTGGGAAATCTCTGGTAATGCTTTAGGCTTGAGTGAGTTTGCAGGGATGGAGGCGGGTGGCGGGGTTTGGGTTTTTTAACTATCTCTGCACTTGGCCTGTTTCACCCTTTGCAGGAGGTAAAATATGTCCCAAGTAATGAGAGAGATTTTTTTTTTTGTCAGTTTGTCTGCAAGGTTCAAAGGAGCAGAAATGCTTAGTAGCTTTTGTCTCCCCATTGGGAAAAAAAAAAAAAACAAAACAATGCAATCCCTGTTGTGCTGCTGGTGAGTGAAATCTGTCCTGAACTACCCCAGTATATTGCTAAGGGCAGGCAGGGAAATGTCGCTCGTCTAGACAGAATAGAAGCACACAGACATCTGCCAGCCAAAGAATATCCTCAGTCATGAATGAGGAGGTGAGAAATTTAAAAGCAAATTCTGGTTTTATTCAGCCAGTACCTTTAAGTAGGGTTTTACTCAAGTGAGACGGTTAACATTTCTCCCAAGATTTGATCTGCCTCTCTGAAGAGCACTGTGTGCTCTTCAGGTAAGGGTGACTGGAGAGATGCCCCAGCTCTGCTGGTGCCTCCCAGGAAGAAGCTAGGCCAATCTTCTTGGGATTTTCCTTGTAGTGTCCCAGCTGGCTCCCTCAAATGGGCATGGGATTTGTTGATGACCACAAGAGAGAGCGATGGGAAGAAGACAGGAAGGAGAGTTGTGCCTTCGTCATGTCCCACCTCCAGCTGCTGGAGGTGGGTGTTATATTGAGACTGGTCTTGAGTGCACTCAGTCTTCAGTCTGTGCAGGGTGGCAATGCCCCTCATGGGACAGTCTTTAGCAGAAGCAGACCTTATCTAGGACCAGTTGTCCTCCTAAGATTAAAACTGGGACTGGTTTCACAATGTATTCATCATGGGAAGGAAACTGGCAAGCAGTGGACCATGGATGGACTCCTTGGGACTATCCCATGCATCTGGGTCACACTGAGGGGAATGAGCCACCCACCACTGCTGACCAAGCGCATTGAACCAGAGATTCAGTTATTTCAGTAAGCAACCACTTAAATCTAGCATTTTCCAGGCTGAAGCAACACAAAGTAAGACTTTTCATGGTCCGTGCACAGGCCATCTTACAAGTGGCTGTTACAGAAAATAGGACAGCCCCACGGCTGTGTTCTAGTCTTGCATTTGCTCTTGAAGCTTAGATAGTCATGAAGAACAGAAGAGGATGTTCCTCCTGATCTTCACCCCATAATGTGACTATGATTTCTTTGGGTGGGTTTTTGTTATGTCTGTATCTGTGGATAATGCTTTAAAATGGGTTTGAATGTTTCTTCAGAAGTATGTTTTACATCTTCTGTTTGGTGCTAACAAGCTTAGTTTACATGTGTATGTGTTTGCTGCCACTTGCTATAGTTACATTTCACTCAGCTAAAATAACATGCCTCTTCACAGGTCAATCTTCTGTTCATAATCTGTTTTGATTCCAGTTCAATTCTTTGTGTGCCCCAGCACTGGGATTCCAGCCGTCCATCCCTTCTTGCGCTGCACAAACAGAAGAGGTATCTTCTAGCCAGGAGAGGTCTCTGTGAAGAAAAGGAGATCTTTCCTTTCTGCATGGAAAATTGGAGAACAAGGGCCTTGGTTTAGTGTTGGAACTTTTGAACTGCACACACAACAGGAAAACAGGAGTAGTCTGAAAACACTCAGACTTTTTTGACCATTCCTTTTCAGCTATTTTTTCAGGTCCATTGCAAACACAGACAGATACTGTGTGCCTCCAGTCAGTATTTCATATTCTTTTTCCTTGTACCCCTATGTGTACTTTATATATACTGGGAATAACCCCCTAGTATCTTCCCTTCAGGTCAGTCCTGGTCTAAAGTAGCCTATACTGTTTCTTGAACACATTTCGTAGTGTTTAATTCAGCTGTGATTTGTGCCCTGTGTTTTTTCCCATGAAAGCCATGAACTGAAGGAAACTAAAGCACAACACATGCTTATTTTTGGTTACATAAAATTTATTAAACCTAGCTCTAAAAAATGCTGGGTTATGTTATATGATAACTTTTTAAAAACAGATGGTGAAGAGCTCTAGAGAGTTTGAAAAATTTATTTATAGGTACACTATCCAACTTATTTCACTATAATCATATTCAAGTAGCATCAACAGGAGTAGCTGATGAGCTTCAGCAGGGACTATGCTTTACACACTTGTTTTCTGCCTTCAGTATTACACTGAGTGATTTCAAGAAGCAATATTATTTATAACCATAAAAAAGCATGTAAAGTTTTACTTTTTAAATCCACCATCATTGCATCTGTGCATTGCAGCAGCATCCCTGTGCATTGCAGCTGGGAACTGGCCACCAGGCACTGAAAACCCAATCATTTACAGGCAGGCTGTGACACAGATGTGTGTCACTGCTCTAATTCTTGCTGCAGCTTTCCGAAGTTGTAAAAGCCAAAAGCCAGTGCACTGGAAACTACATTTTGCTACGGATGCAGGTTAGCAAGGGCTTTTCCAGGGGAAAGGGTTTGCACAGCACTGTGTCCAACCATTCCTGTCTCATGAACTTAGTGGTGCGGTGCAGGGCTGCAATAACATATTTGCTGCAAGCAGATTTACACAGATACACCCAGAACAAACATTTCCTGTCATTTTTTATCTCCTTTGTTAGTTACGAACACAAATGTCTCCAAGGACAATCAAATGGGAACACTTTGACATGAACCCAAGCAGTGAGCAAGTGCATTAACATGCGGGATCCCATTTTAGTTTTCTAATTAAACTCAATTGTGCTCTCTGACCTGCATTTTAAATACTGAATATTTAGTGAGATTCATACTTTTTTCCCCCTAGCCTGGCTCTTTTCAGGCTTTGTTTAGCATGTGAATAGCTCCATTAGGGAAATGTGAAAGCACTGGACAAATGGAAAGCTATTTTGACATTCCAGAGGGAGATGCTACTAAGCTGTAAATTACAGAATTGGACATCATTGGTTTGAATTCAGATCAGTTTGGCCTGAAAAGCTGGGTTTAGCTATTTGACCTGCCCTGACCCATTTCTGTCCTTTGTTTAGTAAGGTACCTGAGTTGTTTGCCAATTTCTTCCTACTCTACCATGTACAGAAATGTGAAGTATTCAGATGCTTTAGCCCATATCTCTTGTTTTGGTGAAATAGAAATAATTTTGTGCTTCATCATAATACGAGATTTCTACACATTTTTGTTGCTGACCCCCCTTTTTTTTTTTCCAACATACCACAGTTTCAGTAGGATAACTACCAAAAGAATATTGTGTGTAAAATCCATGTAACTCTGGACATATTGAAGCTAACATTTAATACAAGGATTAAAACCAGTATTTACAGTTACCTGAGGCGAGATTGTAAAGGTACTGGGTTGCAAACCTTGACTCCTGGAAAAAGTACAATACTCTGCCTGAGTCATAACCTAGTGCAGAGCTTTGCTCGCCTGTATAGGAGGGATGGAGCTGGGGCAGCAAGACCAGCACCGAGGGGTCTGTGCTGTGCTCGAGACGGGTGCTGAAGAGGCTCCGTAGCTGCCCTGAGATAGAGGGAGAGGTGGAAAGAAGCAGTGAAGGGAGGAACATCACCCATTTTGTCAGCTGAGATTCAGTTACAGAAAGGTTGGGATTCAAAGAGACCTGGCATAGTTCCCTGGATTTTCCTGTTATTTACTGAATGAACTTGAAGGTTTGGAGCATTGCAGAACCACCAGAAAAATACAGGGCTTTATCTTCTACTTCCAACGGCTTTTAAGCTGAGCACACAAATGCCTCAGCTGGTACATATGTAGGTGCAGATAGACTGTTCAGGCATAAACCCCAGACTTTCAAAAGGAAACACACTGGATACAAAGCAAATGCCTGTTTGCTATCCTTGCACATCGTTTCCCACTTTTTCAAACCACCAGTGCTGGCCGTTGTCTGAGCAAGATGAGCAGCTTGCTGACACCACTGCTCTTCTGGCTGTGCTGCTGCATTTTTCTCCAGCTCTAGTAGGAGACATCCCGCCTGCTCCTGCACTGCGTGTGATGCTCTTCAGGAACACACACACACAGATTTGCTGCCATGACATGCTCACTGCCCTTGAAGGTGCTGGGGCAGAGGGGAGCTCACTGCACATCGCTGCTGCTGCTGCTTTTTCTGCACCCTTCCCTCTGGCTCAGGTCCTCTCAAGCCAGTGTGCTCCAGCCTCCACAGCAGTAGCCTGTGGCATGGACCAATGTAATGCAGCAGGATCACTTCTTCAAGTTGTCTGCTTGTTATTCCCTTTACTAACTGGCCTTTGGAGAGGCTAGGATAAATGGGAAGACATCGCTTAACGCTGTTACTTCCTCAGGTCCCATAGGGAGGCAGGAGATGCCTTCTTGGTTATTGCTATTTTTCCTTGTCTACCACTAGGTCATTGTCCAAGTCTGAAAGAGGAGACCTTCTGAAGCATGAATTGCGGCGTTTATCCTCCCTAGCTGTAAGTTAGGGAATAAGGAAATTTTTGCTTTCACTCCCCCGGTGCAAGTCATAAATGCAACGACACTGTGCTCAGCATTTGGTTTTAGGCGGGCTGATGCAGGGTCCTAAAAGACCTGTGAACCAGGCAGGTAAAGCTGATATTAAAGGTTTTTCTTAGTGGGAAGAGAAGCTGGTGCCCAAGCCCTGTGCATCTCTTTCCCTTTTTATTTCAGCACAGGCAGTTTGCAGGGGAGCTGTAAAAGTCATGGACAGGGGTGGCTTTTGCAGTGAGAAAGGAGTCCTTTAGCTGACTGAAGCAGCCATCAGCTGGCTCCAGATGTGAGCTGGCAGCCACCTCTGCCTGCAGCCCTGAGCTGTCCTGGCTGATAGCAGCCACAGCAAAGAGGTATGGATAGAGATGGAAGGTAAGGCCTGACAGCAGTGTTATGCCTGGATTCTGTACACAAGGCTGTGATGTCGTCCATGGTAGTGTGAAGAAATGAGAATTCAAGAGTGCTCATTACTACAATGTGGTTTACTTCTGTGCCTAAGCTTCAAGGAATGGGAGGGAGAAAAGAAGCATCAAGAAGCCAGAGAAAATGTACAAGACAGAAAAAGAGGTACATGGACTCTGTTTCCTTAATGCATTTTTGCTTTGTTTCATGCTTTCAGAGAAATTTTTCCACCTAACTTTTATACTTTTATAACAGCTGTGGGCCATAAATTAAAGAAAACATTTGTTCCATTTTGCTTTTTCCAGTCCCGTATTGTTCCCCTGAGAAGTGCAGTGCAGAGATGCTCTGGCAATAGCCATTAAGTAACTCATTCTGATGGGACCCTGCTGCTCTTTGAAACATCCAGTCTAGGATGTTTTCTGCTGAAAAGTGAGGTGTAGCCAACATTTCTGGTAGTGGCAGCTGCAGCACTTACTTTTTGTTCACTTGAACAGCTTGTGCTTTGCGTGTTCTGGATGCAATACATAGACAGTACAGTAAAATTACTCTATTGGTATGTTACCTCCCCATTCCCTCACTTTTCCCTCCAAGTCCTCATGGACTGGGGAGGCTTAAGCAATCTGTGTTTATCAAATGCTGATGGTTGCTGCTGCTTGAGATAGCGTGAATGCTGTTGGCATTGCGAGCAATGGTTCCCCCTTCCTGAGTTGACCGAAACGAGAAGAACCTCCCATCGTGCCCCCATGCGCTTTGCCATGGCAGAAGACAGAAACTGAGAAATCACCCCTCTAAGCTGGCTGCTGGAAATTCAAATCCCAGCAGTGATACAAAAGAGGTCTTCCCCCGCCCCTTCCCCCGTGCTTTTTGTTGCTTTCTGAATAGTGTAGGCACTGAGTTAGCAGGAATTTTGAAGGCAATTTAAGCAACACAGTGCAATTATTGTATTTGCTCATTACATTTGCTGGTGGCAACAAGCTATGGAGGACCTGTGAGCCCATCCAAGGGCAGAACTAGAATTCAAAATGATTTGCACAAACTGCAGAAATTATGTGGAAAAAGCATACATGTGTGGTTGACTTGCAGTGATCAACAGTCCAAACACAAGATAAGGGGAGAAACCCAGCCAGGGAGCAGTTGTGCAGGAAGGGATCTGGGGTGGTTGTGATGGATCTCAAACCACACGCAAGACAACAGTGTCGTACCACTGTGGAAAAAAAAAAAAGCTGTCTTTGTACTAGGACATACTAGGACTGGAATGTCCTTTGCAAGATGTGTTTAGTAACTCCTCTCTTTGGCCTGTGTAGTTGAGCTGGGTGCTGTGCCCCACCTGGGGCACAGTGCTTCCAAAAAGATGTGGCCCACTTGGCCAGAAGAAGGTGGCCATTCAGTAAAGGAGAGAAGGTGACATGGCAGTGGTCTTCAAATATCTAAGTGGAGTAGTAACACAGAGGGATAAATTTACTTTTGTAACTGTGGGAGACATGATGGGAAGTAGTGGGCTTCACTGCAGTGAGCATTGAACCACAAGAAGGTCTTCCTGGAGGGAAATGAATGGATCATGTGGAACCTGTAACAGGGAGATTGTTAGGACTAAAATGTCTGTCCCAAGTGACATATGTGCAGCACATCTTACCTTATGGTGGAAGAATGAGCTAGATGATCCTTTCATGCCTCTTCCAGCCCCCTTTTTTCTCTGATTCTGGAAGGACAGTAACCTTGCTGCTGAGTGGACCTTAGACCCAAAGGGTATTTAGGCTGTGGGATATTTCCATAGAGGCTTGACTGAGTGGGGGGGAAATTAATCCTCTCCCAGAGCCGCTTAATAGGGAATGTAATGTCTTCAGGTAAGTCAGTGATCATGCATTTCCCTCTCCCCACCCCAGGAAAGCCAACAGGGGCAAGCAGCATTAGGCAAAAAACATTGGTTCATGACTGCGCAAGTGTGCGTAGGTCTTCCTCCAGATGTATTTCCTACCCTGTACCAACGTGCAGTGACATTATGTGGGCTATGCTAGCAGGGCACTGGCAAGGGGAAAGGAGCTGGATTTGTCCCTTAAAGCATTCGGCTGGGGTAACGGTGTGCAAAGGGGATTCACTGTCAATAAAGTATCAAGTTCATCTGGAAGCACAAGATTTGCAGAGGCTGCTGCTATCTGTGGATTTATGTTGGCACTGTGAGCACAGTCTGAGATCAGACTGGTGGAAATGCAGCATCCTGAACAGCAAACTCCTGTTCATTGATTTTCATAACCCTTCTTGTTAAGTTTATGCTGTATAAACAGCACCGAGCACTTGCTTTCTCCCTCCTTCCCTGCAACAAACAACGACCTTTATAAACAAGGAGAAAATTGGAATCAGGTCAGAATTTACTTAGCGAATAGAATTGCTATTTATCGAGAATATGAAGCAATACGGGTTTTGCACCGTAGGGAATAAGATGGTAATTACAGTTTGTCATTTTTCCCTCTCTCATTTCCAAAAAATAAAAGACCAAGATGATTTGGGAATATTTTGGCAGATTTGACACCTGTGCTTGCTTCCTGGGATTGAAGGGGAGAAAGCAAGTTAGAAAGTTCAGTCTCAGACAAAAAAGAAATGTCTAGAAAAAAAACGACGACAATGCCAATGATCCCAATGTGATGCCGTTATGGCACGTATAGGCTTAAGTACAGTCCAAGGAGCGTTAAACTCCTGAATACTAGTTCAAACAAGTTTGTATGAAGTGGATAGTGTGCCTTAACCATAAATAAAAGGGATGAGGGAAGAGTCCTGGGGGTAGTTTTGGACCAAACTTGCTTTTAATGAAGCCCCTCGGAGATTTGCCACTGGCTTCAGTAAGGCCAGATTTCACCCTTCAGAAATGATCCTCACTAGAACTAGAAATGAGCTTTTCTGGAGGTGGATGGGGTTTGTGTCCCATTTCTATGAATTTTCCAGGTTAGCTTTGGGAGTTAAGTTATGCAAAACAGATTAAAATAAATGGGGGAAGGCGTGCATGTGTGTGCCTGCATGTGATTTTAGAAAAACACGTTGAATATATTAATGCTGAATGAGAGCAGAGGGAATTCATAAAATGTTTTACATTCTACTGATTCCTGAGCTACGCAACAGATGTAAGAGGAAACCAGGCGGCACTGGTAGAAAAAGCTGTTTGCAGAGTTCAGTGGACATCTGGCTGCAGTTAAGGGATGCTTTTTTAATACAGGATGAATAATACCCTGTTAAAATATGCAGTCCTATAGGTTCTGAATTGGGAAAGGCCTATGTTAGTCAAGGGGACTATAAACAAAGGTGCGTGCTGTCGGGGCAAGTGTTCAATAACTTGCACGTTACGAGTGTTTAAATGGGTTTGGCTCTGGATCTAAGAACCGCACTGAGGAGCTGTTCAGGATTCAGGAGGAATCAAAAGAGAAAAAAAGAGAGAGAGGGACCCCAAACTGTGGGGAATCTCCTCTCCTGAGGGCTGCCTTCTGCTGTGGCGTTAGCTGCAGGAGGTTACTGGCTCAGCTTAAGACCTTGCTCCAGATCCCACTGGGATAGCCCGGTACTGCTCCTAGTAGCGGTGTTGCCTCATTTGTAGGCTCCACGTAGAGGTTGTTGCAGAGACCTGAAGCTTTTGGACAGGGCAGATTCCTCAGCAGGGTTTTTGAAGGCTTGAAATTTATTTTTAAGGAGTGCAAGGTTTCATACCGTGTGGCTGTTCTTAAGGCTGATACAAGCTTTTCACATCAAAATGTTACAACCTGTTTCCATGGGACAGGAATCGTGTGTCCCCAGATGGTTGTCATTCCATTGGCTGTACTTCACCCTCTCTGAGGTTTTGCTGTGTTTTTCATCCATGTTTCTCCCTTTCTTCTATTTGCAGCTGAGCTGTGCCTTAACTCATTAATCCTTTGCATCACATTTTTTCTTTTTCAGCAGGAACAGCTATGACACCAGGAATTGGAGATCAGTGATCCTGATGATATGGGAGTTTCTCCTTCCTTAATAGAAGTTCAAATGCAGCATTTCTCTGTGCTTTAAATAACTGTGATACACACTGCATGTTCCTGCTGGGAGAAACATTTCTAGTGACCTTATCTTAGGAAAAACTCAAAGATAGTATTTTACACACTTTCTTCTATCCCACTGTTTGCCACCTTCAACAAAGCCCATGACATCTCTCTTCTATAAGTCGTGACATCCTTTGCCATCTGTGACTATTTGCCTCTACTCATACTTCTGTCATCGCATTTTTCTTTTCTTTTCACTGGTGGACTTCTTGGGGAAAGATCTTCTGCCATTTGTCCCACTCTCTTCCCTCGATCTTTGGCAGACCTTCACCAGAACTACTATCACTACCTGTATACCTTATGGTTATATTTCTCCACATGCAAATCTCTTTCCAAACTACACCCTTTCTCTCAGCTCACATCTAACAATTTTAGCCTAATTCAGATACAGTCATATTTGACCTTCCTTAAGGGGTATCTAGCTATTAGCTCACCGTACCAAACAGATAATTTGGTATTTCATTCCCTGCGTTCTTTTCAGGTAAACAGTGGCAGCCTCCATCGTGATGCTTAAACTGTACCCTGTGTCTCTCTGAAGGTTGTACTCAGTATGGCTGCATGTTATCAACTGCTTTGGGCATAACATCTCTAATGTATGGTCTTTTTTATGCTAAAATGTCATATGGCTATAATTTCATCCAGGCTTTTAGAATTCTGTACCTGAATTAACCTGAAGCATTGTTGCTTTGTTCCTAGCTTTACTGTGTGCTGCTATTGTTTCTCCACTTCTCTGCAGTAAATCAAACCAGTCTTTGTGGTAAGGGCGGTTCACAGGTGATTCTCATTGCATAGTTTTTTTATTTATTGTCAAGATATTGACTCCCAATTGAAAGCAGCCTGCAACATGAACCTCCATTATTCCCTCGTTATATTTTCTGCTTTCTCTCATTTTCTCCTACATTAGGAAGAACTTCCTTTGAGTACCACCAAAGCTGCTATGCTCACCAACTTTTCAAAACCCAGCTACCTTACCAAGTTAAGCCACTGATATATCAAAGTCATTGCTTCCCTTGCAGATACATGTTTGTGCTCTGCTGTGTGCCTGTACCAGCTGGACCTTCCCATGCTTTATGATGTATTTGGGCAGGTTTTTGCTCTGTTAGTACCACCTCCAGGACAACCACTCTGGGTCTCACGAGCTGACACACACCCCTGGCCCTGGTAATTCTTACCCTGGTAAGGTGCCCTGGTAATTCAAGAAGAGAAGGAAGTTTGCAGAATATTTGATAGGCTCCATCTGCTTACCTCTGAGCCCTGGCCTTTGAGTGTCTTTCTTTAACCTTTTGTCCAGTATGGAAACAATGGATTAATTCCATTCTCATTTTAGGGAAAATGCCGTAAACCTTTAGCCTGTGACCTCCCTGAAGGGCTGTGCTGGCAGCAGTGTGCTTTGCGTGTTCTTCTCAGCCCTTCCTGCAAGGCTGAATCTAAACATTCATGTTTGGCTGCAGTTCCTCTGCAGTGTGGAAAAACTTCCCTTTGGTGCAGTAAAACTGAAAACTCATTTTGCACATTTCAGCCGCAGACTATGAAATCCACCTTGTGAACTTTGCATGGCAGCAGCATTGGAAGGCAGAAGCGTCTTTGTGTTTGCAGTAAAAAGTGTACAGAATGTGAGCTATAGGGGGTATTGAGATCATATTTAACTTACTATTTACTGTATGTCAGATTCGTAGGATCAATGATGTATTCACAGAGTTTGTGAAAGGATGTAATAGGACTGAAGTACAACATCCCTAGTGGTGGAATATTACTGGAAGCCATCTATACCCTTTGATGTAGTGCTACCCCAAAACTGTTCCTTATAGCCTCCTGACCTACGTTCTCGGTCTGCTTCTGACACAGACATGGTGTAGACGTCTACACCAGAGGCAATTCCTTGGTCTTCACATGTAACCAGTGGGGAGAAATAAGCACGTAGAGGGTAGTATCACCCAAGCTGAGAAATCTGCTTGCAGCTCAGATACAGCAGTATTACCTTTGTTCGGCTTTTTTTTTTTCAGCTGTGAGAAATGCTGTTGCTTTACCTGGACCTTAGCTTTACTTGGATACCTGTGCTCTGCTAGGAGCTCTCTGGTGAGACAGGAGACCATCAGCATTAACACTGATGAAGTATTCTTGGTGCAAGGGGTGGTTGGCATTAATCCAGGCTGAGCCTGAGCCAGAACATGGGGAAGGACTCCCTCTTATGGAGTGTGTCTTTTTACATATATGTGTATGTATGTATGTATATATATATATAACTTCATACAAATAATACCAGACAGGAGGATTTGAGGTTTCTTTGAGATCTCCTAAGAAGAGTCATCACGTAACAATCCACTTGTTGCTATATTATTTTTTAACTTTAGAAATAAATGAGTGATAAAAAATAATATCTTTAGGAACTCAAATACCAGACCTCTGTGCATTCCAATATACTCTACTTGAAACATTAACTATCTTCTATTTGTTTACGTTGTCGTTCTTTAGTATTTGTCTTGGATTTTCACTAGTACAAATAGCAGGATGATCTATAACATATGTATTGCTGTAACTAGCTAAGTCTGGTCAGCAAAGACATATATAGTGATGTTCTGTGGAAATATGCCTGTTCCAGGTAAATGCCATCAGATTATTTTCTGGGCACATGATCATATCTCCACCAAAAAACCAAAAGTAGTTTCAAGCCCCTACAGCTTCCCCCTTAGGGTCTTCCCCAGTTTACACCAATTGCATAATTCTAAAATTTTTAGAGCTGTTAGAATGGAGAAACATTAGCATCACATCATTATGCTTTCCTAGCCTTTTTCCTTTTGAATATTCTTAGGAAAATTTTGTTTAAAATTCAGGGAGAAGCATTTAGGGCTGGTCTGCTGCTGCTACTGAGTGGCATTCATTAGCAGGAAGAAGTCTCATCCATTGTGCCTACTTTTATTCTGCCCTTCCTAGCTTACCCGATTAATTCTGAGGGCAACTGTTGCATATTAGGTAGCTAATGATTGGGTAATTTATGCTGATTACATACCTCCTGTGGCTGGTAATGCATCTTAATTATGTGAAGCAAGGTAGAAACTTGGAGTTTCTCCTGCTTGGTGCTTCTTGCTTTTACAAAGAACGACACGCTTTCTTTTCTGTCTGTCTTTTCTGTTCTACTGTATGGATCCATAGTGTCTGTTCAATGGATATATAGGGCCTCTGAGGAAGCATTCCTTGGCTGCCTGTCATGCTGGAGCCATGTCTTTCCCCAGCAGGCCCAGTTATTGCCAAAGCACTGTGAGCTCCTAATTTGCACGGCGTGCTCAGCTGGGTGTCATGCAGCTCGTTGGGAGCAGCCTGATTTTCTATGCAGCCATTTCAATGGAGCCATAGGCAATAAATCAGTGTCCTATGGCGAGGGGTTTTTTTCCGTGTCACTCACAATAAGAATTCAGCCAAAGATCCTCTGTGTTTTACTTTGGAGATGACTGTCATCCTAGAGCAAAATGACTTGCACAGAAGGATTACTTTAACATAACAAATATTTCTGAGCTGGCTTACCGACTTGGCTGCAGGCATGCTGAGAGTACTGGGAGACTTGTGCCGAGGACAAAGCTTGTCGTGCTAATCAGTATTGCTCCTCTGTTGTCTCCTCCTTCTCTTTACCTGTTGTCTCTTTGGGGAAAAGCCAATCTTTTTTTTCATTGCTTTGTTTTGATCTCCCGTTTTTTACTGTGTGCTGTGGACCCTAACACTGCGATGCATGACAAGAGCTTTTCTGATATGAATATCTTTTGAGTGTTTGTTCATAGTCCCAAACAAAATTTTAGCATTTATTGAAATGTGCTTCCCCATTCTTTCAGTTTGTCTACACTTCACGGTCTCCTCCTAATACCTGGAGTACATTGACCTCATTTGTCTAAGTTTCTGTTAAGCAATGCTCTTAAGTGTAGGTGTCTATATTAAATGCTGCCAGGCTGTTTCTGTAAAGGCCTATGTCTTACGACTGTTTTTTTTTCATAAGGCAAATTCATGTTGATTAGTTATTTAAAACAAGTAAAATGTTCAATAAATGATAGTGTTTCCTCCTTATTTTCAGAGGAGTTTTACTGTGTAATGAATAATACAGTACACCTTAGATCTAGATAATAATGACTAAGGAGATAAATCAAAAGGTAAGAAAGAAAGCCTAGGACTTCCATTCTCAAAAGAATTATGTGTACACTTGACATTACATGTCAAATGAAGAAAAAAAGCACACTGAAAAGCCTTTGTAAAGTCAGGAGGCCTTCATTTTTAGTGTTTGGAAAAGAATTAAGTCTGAGAGGAAGGATGTCAAGGAGAGTTTTCCATGACTGAGACAAAATGACCATAAGGAGAAGATTCAAACCTTCAGTGATGAACACAATGAAAAAAACCTTTTCTCCTCGCTCAGGATTCTGGATCAGAAACGTAGTGTGAAGTGGCAGTAGAGAGAGACCTTAAGGTCACCAGGATACCCAGTCCCCACGGACTGCCAGACTTCTGCAGTTACGCCTTTGCAAAAACCTTCCCTGTAACATTCCCACTCTTGGTGCCACACTGTTCAACAAGCTTTAAACGAGAATATGTGTTCCCTGTGTATATCCCATGCCTGGCACGGGTGGGCACTCATCTTTGTTGGAGGCTGCAGGTGCCACCAGACTCCAGAGTGGGAACACGCTGCTCTGAGCCTGTGAGAGGGAAGAGAACCAAATCCACAACTGGCAAGTCTACATGTGGTGCATTAACTGTGACTTTTCTTTCTGCTGTGGCGAGAGAGCCCAGCTCTGATCGCAGCTGGAATGTGGGGGCTTTCCCACAAACTTAATAGCCCAGGACATGCTAGAGAGGCAACATGTCGGGAGCAGAGCCGTGCTTTGGGCAAGGATGAGCTGTAAGCAACAGCCTGTCGTGAAAGTCTGCTAAAGCCTCCTGAGCCCCTTGCCATGTGTGACAAAAGGAATTGGATAGTGTGCATCCCAGAGCCCGCTCGAAGGTGACACCTCGGTATATTGACCATCTGCAAGGGTCCCTTTCCTTCTTCACCTGGAGTGTTTCTCCTCCAGGAGCTGGTTGTGGTCTAAAGAAGGAGCAAAAGACAAGCAGTGAAGTGGTGAAAGGGGTTATTCTTATTGCCTCTGGTGTGGGCCTGGCTGGATGAACTCCTGGTTTGAACTGAAGACTTCCTTTTTTTTTTTTTTTTTTTTTTTTTTCCTTTCTTTTTTTAACCAGCATTAGGGAATTCCTCACCAGCTTGTTCTTGCAGTAGCCAGGCCAACAATGACAAGAATGTGGAAATCAACTAAGCAATTATATTCACAGTGGTGGTTAACAGCATCCCTTCATCTGAAACAAATCAGTTACAGTCCAGTGAAAACTGCTGTACCTAGTGCGTGTGCATAATAGAGCCCTTGTGCATTTTCAGAGCATGCCAGATCACTTAAACAGGGTCGATGAGAGGCAACAGGAGAGAAATTTTGTGTTTTATTAACCAGAGACACAGAAACCTGGGTATTCTCTTATTTAACCCCCTTCCACACAGAGAAATCTGCCATTTATTTATAAAGGTATTTCTCCAGGTGCTGCAAAATGTTGCAGGAATGAAGTCCAGGAGTACAGCTTAGAATTAGCTGCGAGCAGGAGCGATGAGTGACTGCCAAGGTAGGAAAAGTCAGTTAACAGACTTAAAATCACTGGGAGTTACTCTGACCTTGGTCACCTCTGAAAATCTGTTCGATTTTCTATACCACTAGTGTTTAACCTGGGAGCCTCAGGAGTCTGTGAATCACTTCTAAGCCTGTCTGTGAAGGGTGGTTAGGGACACAAGCATGCATCTGCTAAACCGTAAAACCATGTGGGGACATTTCTAAAAGAGCACTTGCATTGTACCAGAAGATTTTCAGTGACCTTCAACTCAAACAAGGCTACAAAAATGCAGTATGTTATGATAGAAGCTTATTGAAATCAGCCAGGATGTGCAAGTGCCAATTTGGAATGCCTGCCCTAAGGTACATCTAGAGCAGAATTTGATCCTTGATGCTCTCTGACCTAAAGAATCAGCTCCTGCTCTTGGAAGTGAAAGGTATTAATGGTCCCAGGCTGTGCACCATAGAAACTCCTTGTTTATGGGGCTTTTGTTGTCTTTTTGTTGAAATGAGGGGGAAGACGCTTCTTCAGTATTTTCATTGACTTAGTGACTGTCAGCAGGTTTGGGAAGATTCTGCAGCAGGGTTTGGCAGTGTCCACCCAGCAGTCATATAGTTAATGCAGCTAATGCCTGCTACTGCTGAATTTGTTGTTTGAATTACTCCCTAGTCTGTGCAATTATCTTGAAAGTGAAAACAAGCTGGTTCAGAGTGAATTGAACAACAGGGTCCTAAATGGGAGTGCAGTGTGAACTACAGTAGCAGATTTTCACGGATTAATGGCCAAATTGTTGTCTCATTAAAGTCCAATGGCAAAATTCCCGTAGGCTACAATAGGGACAGGATTTGACCCTAAGAAAAGATTCCATTTGAAGCATCTGAGTGTCTCCCAAAAGGCAATTACTAAATCAGAGGCGCTGTAATAACTGAGCTCAAATTTATTTCTGGGCCAGGAAACGCAGTTGGGAGGTCAGTAAATGCTCTCCATGTCATTTCTATGGTGACTTCGTTGCAGGACTCGGCACTGGCCTGTGTACGGTGCTGACAATAAGGCTGAGATGAGAAAGAGCCTGAAAGAATCCCATTGTAACCAGTGAAAGGAAGCTGTTTCCATCAGCCACCTCGTCAAGCAGCTTGGCAAAGCAGAAAGGTCTCTTTTGGTGACTGACCTCCACTGCGTTTCTCTTCTTTCAGTGCCATCAATAGGCACCACCTGGCTCTGCTCCAGGCTCTAAAGAAAGCTCCAAGTGATCAGATGGTTGCTGACAAAACTGTGCTAACAGAATGTGTCTGTCTCCACAGTACAGTGTACTAATACCTGTACAGCATTATTTCCTCTTCCTCTAAACCAACAGCAAAAAAAATCAACAAAAAAATACGTTTACATGGCTCTGTGAGAAAAACATAGTATACATTTACTATTTTTATTTTATTTTTTTGCTTTTTTTTTTTTTTGGTTCGTGGTTAAATAGAAGGAATCAACTAGTAGAGGCTTTCCTGAAATGCCATTTTATCTTAAGCACTTCTGCTACGGACACTAACCTCCTAATTAGTGATTCTGGGCTCTCTCATTAACAAAACAATATATGCCAAGCACATATACATCCTCTTAATTCGCTGGGATAGTTTGAGCCTTGGAAGTTGCAGAGGAGGTCTCAAAATTAGAAGGTGAGGAATTCAGTTGTGCAGCAAACTGTACGTCTAGAAAACTCACATAGACCTCTGAATGAAGTGAAACCCTGTAGAGGAAGCACGTCACCGGTTACAGCACTGTGGTGCAGAAACAGTAAATGATCTGGAGGGAAGTGCTGGCTCACTGAGGTGATGGGCTGACCTGTAACACGCAGGAAACCTGTTTTTTTTTATTTTTTCTTTGTTTTTCTAAATGTTCTTTCTCCTTGGCTGGCAATGCTTATGGATGTATTTGTCTCTAAGCAAGTTCTTGTTATCAGAAAGCATTCCCAAAACTTTGTTTTTACTTGAGCGGTGAGGTAGTTTGTCTAGATCAATTCATATGTGTTGTCCTTTTTTCCTTTTCCAGATGCTTTTACTCTGGTTTTGTATTAAGGCTGTTTGGCTAGAAATTAGAGCTGTCTTTGAAAGGAATTTTTAACAGCTTTTTTTTGTGTAGGCTGCCCCTCTCAGAATAATTTTATTTTACTGAGAAAAGCAAATGTATAAAATAAGTAAAATACTAACAGCCACTAGAGAATCTGTAGTTTCTTATTATCTTTCCAATCAGAATTGTGGAGGTATATAGGCAGTGCTATATTAAATCTCTGGAATCTGGACACAATGCAAATTACAGACCTGTCCTATTAATACAGCTTTGATAATCCCAGTAGATATCTTTCTGCATCTACAAGTACCTCAGTACCCCTGGAAAATATGGTTCTGTTTTCATTAAGTAAATGAAAAGTTAATTTTCATTTTGACTAAATAGATTCGATTCTTGTTTCTGTTTTGATGAAAGAATGTCACAGGAAAACAAGTTCTCTTTTATCAAATATGTGTTGGTTCTCCAACTTTGTGGCTAGCCCAAGTGGAGAAAAAATACTGTACCTGCTAGCTAAACTCAAATCCAAGGACACTAAGCTGAGACATTTCAGGGTAGCAGAAATTAAAGGATTTATGTTTGGAAGCGTGTACTTCATTGGCATTTATTGCATATTGTACCTGATACTGGACTATGTACATTAAGAAGCATGAGTTTTTCTTCTATTAAAAGTAACTTAATAGTGTAACATTTCTTTCATTAGACGTTCTGTTTATGTTAAAAACTTTATAATATCACAGCATCATAAAGTACCTCAAGTTGGAAGGGACCTGTAAGGATCATCAAGTCCAAGTCTCTGCTCCTCTCAAGACCTCGCAGGTTTAATATGACTTAAATGGTATGCCTTGCCATTGCTTCAACTTTCACTTAGAGGTTTTATTTTTGAGTAATAATGGAATACTTGTCATTATTTACATTTATGTTTTTCTCTAGCAGACAAATGCCAGATACTTACCATATCTGACCTGCTATGGATTCAGTATGAGTTTTGTTGTGTAATTTGCTGGAGCCAGGGTTTTATCACTGGAATCTAATTTATTTTAAGCTGGAAAGGAGGGCTAGGCTGAGTGCTAAGCCAAGCCCTCCAGCTAAGGAACTAAGAAAGTTTAGTCCACTTTTCTTTCTATTTCAGTACATACAGAGTATGATTTTGCATGGCCTAAATGCCAACTTCATAATTTCTACCCCAGCTTGCTGCCAAACAAAGGCCTGTGTAAAGCTCAGAACAAAACTGCAAGCCTTGGGCACAAGTGATGGCTTTCAGACAGACTTCTGACACCGGCTTTAAAGTTTTCATTTTTGAAATTTATTCTAGCAGAAGGATTAACTCAGCACTTTTTGCCTTTAGGTGCTCCTAGTTGCTCATCTTTAGACTTCATATCACCAAGTGTCATCCTGGGACTCAGCCACGGAGATGCTGCCCTCCTTCCTTCAGGGAGTTCGGACTCTGTGGTTAGGCTCTCCTTCGTTGAGCTTTGTGTTTTTGAAGGATTGAATTAACAGGGCTTTAGGAATAAAAGGTTGGTTTGAGTTGTGAGGGGTATCATGCTGAAGGGAAAGGCTTTTGGCTGTTTCCAGAAGGTCACATCCTGAATCTACTTGACTTTCTCTGAAAGCTTCTTCCAGAGCTCGGTATCTTTGTCAGCGTGTACACAGCTTGCACACAACTTGCCCTGCGATGTGGTATCTGCCCTGTCCCAGAAAACCAGCTACTGCCGTGGTTCAAAGATCAAGCCGTGTATCAGGATTCAACCTGCATAACCAAGGGCTCAGTCCCTTGATTTCTTTAAAAGAGCAAGACCCAATGTTTAACGTTGCTGTCTGGAAACCAGTGTACACACTTAAACATGAGGCTGAGGGACTCACTACAGCTGCTGTCCCCAAGGGAGCAGATAGCCACTCTGTGCCAACTGGAGTCACTTTATTATCTTCAAATCAGTGTGCACCGAGTTGCCTAACACAGCCCAGAGCAAATGAGTGGGAACTCTCTGAAGGATCCTCTGTATTTATCACTGACATTATTCATACACAGAACATTTCCATGAAAGTAACCTGAGTTACTTTGCATGTTTTCTTTATTGCACAATGAAGTAGCAGTAAGGTTCATCCTCCAGATTTGGCACCAGTAGTGTTTGTTTCCGTAGTCTGACATGCACACATCTACTACCAGCTAGAAAAAACAAAAACCTTACTTCAGGAAATCATCAGAGGAAATACAATGACAGTGTGTGACTACTGCAGCCCAAACACAACGTTCACTGACATACTTGGAAGCTCCAAATAATACATACTGGAAATAGCATCTTCCACAAGGTAATTTGGCGTTAATTATCTGCTCTGCTACTTTGCATTTTCTGTGACAGTGAAGAGAGAGAGGGGTGGGTCTGAATAAGCAAGCTACATCGCTGTAGTAAAGCTGTAGAAACTGCTTGTTTCTTGCATTCCTAATTGCATTTAGGAATGGAAATGCAATTGAGCTTGGAAACACTGGTGCCTGAGTGACGTTCTCTGGAAGCCCCCCTTGGGCCCTGGGGGGACGGAGTCAGCCCCTGGGGCAGTGCATGACACTGCCGTGGGGGCTGGAGTATCCCATGGGCTTCCTCCTCACCGTTGCACAGTATTAGAGTGCTGCACAGTTCATAACCCATTAACTGCTCATTTTCCCCTTGCCCATCCCAGTCTACTTTTTTTTTTGGTCACATTGCTTTTGACAGAAGGGTCTAGGAAGTGTGTCAAGCTAGTTCTTAACCAGCTGGTTGGACTCACTGGGCTCTCAGTCTGATAATTCTGTTGTCATTACAGCCTTTCAGAGCTGCAGGTTGTGATTGTCTTGAATTACTGAGTGTAAGACACAATGGTATTAATGACTGCAAGAGACCTTACACTCAAGTACTCACTCCTCTTGCTGCCCTGGTTAGGGCTTCCCAGAAGAAAACATTTTCCTCAAGCAGACCCCAATGTTATGAGCTTGCAAACCAATCTCAGTGAAGGAAAAGCCCACTGCCTCTCACTGACGTCTTGTACTGACTTCTGGGTCCAGAGGGACTGGGCAAGCACCCTCCTATAGAGATTGCCACTTCCTCGGGTAGAGATCACCAGGGCTTTGCCAACTGTTCTGTTGCTCTGAGGCAAGTTTTCAGACATGAGGTTATAGTATCAAGCACATACTACTGAAACAACTGCAGACATATGAACGCACAAGCAAAACATTATGCTCTTCTTAAATTGCTGTTAGGATCTTTCAACCAACACCGTTCCGTTTGCTTACACAGGTATGGTGACTGGGATCCTGTCTTTAGGGATGCCGGACCTTTGTCCAGAGCATGGTTCTTATTGAAGAGGCTGTTGATGCAGTTGTATGCGCATCCTTAAATAACTGTTAAATAACTCCCCAGGGTGCCGTTCAGCTTCACTCCTTCCCTTGGAGAGCATCCTTTAGTTCATCAGCATCAATAATGGATCAGTCAGTCAAAACTGCTGACCTCTTCTCCTGGGTTGGGAAAGGATGCTGCCGTGTGGCACCAAGGCAGAGGCACAGCCAGAAAGTAAATGGTGTTAACTAGTGACCTGGCAAAGTCAGCACTTCTGTGTACTGATGGAACGGAAGACAAAGCTTTTTTAAACACACAAAGGACGTGCCATACGGACACATACTCTGACAGCTATGCTTTTATTGTAAAGAATAATAAAGCAGAGTGTGACTTTTTAGGTTTTGTTCAATACCAAACATAATAGTAAGCCAACAACTTCAAGAGTGAGTGCTCACTCACTCAGACTTTATGGATACTGTAATAACTGCTTATATCTGAGTTTCAGCCCCAGGAGGAGGGTGTGTGATAAAACATCATATAATCATTGAGCACTGACAAAATTATACTGATGCCAAAGTATAGCCTTGTTTTCCCCAGAATATAGACTTGTGGAGTGGTTTGGGTCAGAAGGAACTTTTAAAGGTCACCCAGTCCCAACCCCCCTGCCATGGGCAGGGACCTTCCACCAGCCCAGGTTGCTCCCAGCCCCGTCCAGCCTGGCCTTGAGCCCTGCCAGGGATGGGGCACCCACAGCTGCTCTGGGCAGCCTGGGCCAGTGCCTCACCACCCTCATCTGGGAAAACGGCATTTTTATGTCCAAGCTAAACCTACCCTCTTTTAATTTAAAACTGTTACCCCTTGTCCTGTTGCAGCAGGCCCTACTAAAAAGTCTGTCCCCATCTTTCCTATAAGCACTTTCCTATTTTATATTTTGACAGGTCACAGTAAGGTCTCCATCTAGCTTGTCAGCTCTGAATTTGGTTATTTCAAACACTGAGCAAGTTCGAAGTCATTTTACATTTGCCTTAGTCTGATTTTGCTGCAGGACTGTGGTGCCAGGCAGAGGAGAATCAAAACCCTGAACTGAAACCTGAGTTTGAGAGGTCTCTTCCCAAAGATGCGCCCAGTGTCACTGGCTGGTTTTGAAGGGAACAAAGTCAGTGGCCATCCCATTGTCCTTCATGCAGGTCTTTCACAGCAGGTCATAAATGAAAACCATTCCAGTGTTTGCCGACTCTGGCTGGCTGGTTCTGCCTCCAGTGCTCCCCACACTGCACCATGGTCTTTCAGCAAGGCACGTATTATTAAGCTGCAGCCCAGCTTTGAATGGCAGGTTTGAAGGTTTGATTCATCAGCTGGTGTCTCCTAACAAACAGGTGTGCATGAGGGAAATCAATGCTTTAGCCATTGCCTTCTGATCATTAATAGAGCAATTTATTTTCAGATAACACTTGTGTATTCAAGGAGCCTGGGCTGTTTGTTACCCTTACTGCAGTCACATTTCATCTTTGTGTCATTTAGCCAAATTGTTTCGGTTACAGAAGAATCGATGTTCTGTTGGAGGAAGGAAGCTGCTGCGTTGGCCTCGGAGAGATACTCGTCCAAGCTAGGAGAGGCTGGAGTAATTGTGCCGAGGTGGACAGGCAGCAGCCATGCCAAGAACAATATTATTTGCATTTTAAATTATAGCATCTATTGGAATCAAGAACAGAACCAGGTTTTTTTCTAAACTCATTTGAAGGTTTGCCAAAGGGGCGATTTACAGCTTCCTAGTAATAATGAACAGTTCAGCTGTCTTGACCAACATGTGGTCACACATGTTGCAAACTGACAAATGGTTTGTAACATCTTGCTGCAGTTCCTGTTCCACAGAGATGTTTGTCAAACAGCTCAGGGAATCAAAAGGGTTTTAATCTTTAAATTTCATCTCAGAGTAATTGTACTTTATTTTTTCCCCCATCCTGGACTTGGATAACTTGTTTCTTACTGCCCTTGATTAAAAACAGTTGGAAGAGGAGGATGGGAGTTTTCTTTTTTTTTTTTTTTGAACTTTTCTGGGAAAATCTCAGGAACTTTATTAGTTATTTGATTTATAGTTTAGTGTAAATATCTTTGTAGTGCAGTGGGTGCTCTTGAGACTGGAAGTGGTTAAGCTTGATCTCAAGCAAGTGATAAAAATTGAAGCACTTGTATAAAATTTGTGGTATTTTGTCACCTGGAATATTTGGACATAGTTTTTCTCACACCATATGGGAAAAATAGAGCTGAAATTTTGAGGAGCAAAGAAAGTGGAAAATAAAAGAACTGTATCATTGGAAGAATATTTAGAGGTCCTGGGGGGAAGTTTGATAGAAAGGATGTATCGTTTTGTATTTGTGTTATTGTACAAATTGCAGTCCAGATGCTCCGGTATCAGGGCCAAGCATGCCGAGTGCTGTGCGTTCAACTGCGTGTAATTTAGAGACAGCTCAAATCGAGTTGACAATAGACCAGGATAGCTGGGAGAGTGCATGCAAAGGTGATGAGAGCTGTAGACACAAAAGGTCAGATTGCACGTTGGTGAGCACTTCATGCATCTTCCTTTTTCCCCTCTGCATGAAAAAGGAAGAAAAAGTTTGAAGTAAAATACTCAGATGAGGAGGAGGACGAGGGGCTGGGTCAGACGGTAGTCATGGTAGGCTAGCTACTCTCCTGGTGATGCCAAAAGTAGTTTGGACAGTTGGATGACTGATCTCAGCATTTAAGCAAAACATGTGCTTGGCAAAACAGTGGCCCCTGAGGTCAGCATGGAGATCATCTTAGGGCTGCCTGGAGGCTGGACTGGAGAAGGACATTCGTGCTACAGATGTATATATACGTGTGTGTGCAATACATACAGCTTTAGCTACCTGTCAGTGTTAAAAATTGGTGTTGTGAAATACAGCTGTAGAAATGCTAGAGTAAAGCAAGGTGCTTAATGCCTTGAGAGACGAAATAAAAGACCGTCAGAGAGCTGAGTCTGTGGAAGGCTGAGAGGTGGGAAGAAAAATATCATCACGGTGCAAAGCACAGCTAAACTCTAAGGTGAGCTGCCAAATGAGGACAGCACGAGGATCTCCTCTTACTTTACAAAAGGGAAGCTGGACACTCTGGAGAGTGCTGTAGGTCTCTTCAGCTGGTGTGTTGCAATGCCGCTGGGTACCACAGTGGGTGATGTATCTTGGCCCTGTGCACCTCACGATAGCTAGTTTCTCTGTTGAGCCCCAGCATAAGCTGCCTGGGTTGAAGTCCAGCAGTGACCTCACAGTGCAGATGGACTGCAGAAGCAGCGAGGGGAAAACCAAAACCAGGGCAAATTACTCAAACGGGAAATGGAGGCTCACAGATTTCCTACAGGATGCTCTGTGTTTACCTGCATGTGGAGTTGTCTTCACGTGGTGGCTGTGTAAAGTGGAGGAGAGCTTAGTGGTGTTTTTTTCTACTGCATTTGTTTTACTGAGATGACAGGTTCCTTATTTAGAGCCTTCTTTATTTCTCATATTACTAATTTTTAAGGGAAGGCATTGCCTTTCTCCACAATCTTATCTGAGGGGGTATCTGAATTTTTTGTAAGCATCTCAAATCCCCGTAGTGCACTGAAGCAGGCACCTCATTAAGCAGCTATCAAAATGGTCATTCAGAAGCCAGTCCTGCTTGTCCTGGATTAGATGGGAATGAGAGGGCATCTGGTACTGTTCAAGAAGCTGATGATGATGGTTCCTTTCTACAGAGTTGTGGTAGAAGAAGCATACAAGGATATATGAATGGTACAGTGGAGAAATCATCTCTGGTACGAAGTCTGTAACAAAACTACTCTTGGTTTCATTCAGATTAAGCTTCCACCCGAGCGATCTTGTTGTTAAACAGCTAGTTCTATGGCTTAGGCAGCGCATTTCAGTGGTCTTTAACCAAATACAGCCATCAGCAATCATCCATTAACTATAATCCAGGTCCAACCTACAGTTGGAGCAACCTCACTTGCTGGAGTGGCAACAGCAAATGAGATACAACTTGTGGAGAGACTCCCATCCTCCAAACCCACAGCACGATGCAGTTTGCGTGCGAGCAATAAGTGCACAAGCCTCATTTTATGTAATTTGCTGGAACCTCAAAAGGAAGTTAGTGCGCTCTGTAGCACCGAACCCAAATTATATACAACCAGGATTCACATGACCAGCTGCCTGTACGGTGGGAGAAGTTTCCAGACATTGCAAAACTGGCTTTTAAAACTGTATCCTCTTAATGTTTTGGATCACATTTAAACCTTAAAATTGCCTTGATCTTTCTTCTCAAACATACTTGCTTGTTCAAATTGAGGATGAGGGCTGGTTTTCATAGACTTAGGAATGCAAGCATTGTAATTTATGCTGAATTCTTCCTGTCTAGGGGCGACATCATATTGGGAGAAATGTGTGTCTGCAGCATCGCAGAAACTGCCATATTCTGACAGAAATACTGTTTTGTGCTTGGCAAATCTGCAGAAACTGGTTTTACCCTGCTTCTTCTCCCCATGAGGTGAATGAATAGCATCCCCCACAGCTGAGATGGATAGCCATGTGGATTATGAGCTTTTCATTTCTGTCTTGGACTAGCTCATTTCCCTCACTAATTGACATGTAAAGGTGTGACAATGGTAGGTGTAAAACAGATGTGGAATTATACAAGGAGACTGGGAATCATGTAGAGGATGCACAAAGACACCAGGGTGTCTTCATTTTCTTGGAAGTCAGGAGGACCAGTCCACTGGGATCTGTGTGCCAGGATCACGTGGGATATTTTTGATAGGGGGCTGAGAATTTGGCGTTTGCCTCAGGAATCTGACCATCTGCTTGGCTGTAGCCTAGAACCCGATGTTCTCATTATTGCTTGTGCCATCATACCTCACTTCTCTACCCAGTATTTTGCTATACATTAAGAAGAAACCAGTGAGTACTTTACAGTTTAGGCTTCTCTGGGTAGGAACAGTCTTTTACTCTGTTGTTTGCATTTATTCATGCACCACGTGTCCCACGCCATTTGGGATTCCATGCTGCTCTGTTGCTTCTAATAATTTCTCACGATTTCTCTGTTTTTTTGCCCTTGACACCAGTTTTTTGTGTAGCATGGCAGTCCTGCTCTCCATCCAGTGATTTTACTCTTCTCCTTTATTGGAAGACGCTGAAGCCTGTATTTTGACACTTCATGCATCTAAAGACATCTGCAAATCTAGTCAAAATCTCAAAAGAAATACCAGCCTAACCTATTTCTCACGAAAACCAAAGAAGTATTCCCATTAGCTTGGGTAGAACTCTGTGAGGATCTTAATACTACTTTTGTGAGAAAAAACAAGGCATTGAAAAACGTGAGTTTCTTTAAAAAAAAAACAGCTGTATCTTGTCACTTCTTACGTGGCATTGTCTGTCTTCACCTTTCCTATTAGAAGACCAATGATGCTATTTTTACCCATCTGTGAAGTTCATAGTTCCTTCACAAAACTGAACTGCCAAACCAGCTGTTGTTTGGGGAAGTTTGTCTAGTTCAGCTTTAAAAATCTGTTTTTCCTAATGAAATAGAATCTTGTTTGCAGACTAAACACATACAATTCCTAGCATATGGATTTCTTTTCTTTTTTTTTTTTTTTTTCCTAAGGAGGAAAAATTGCTGCCCTGGAGGCTGGCAGACTGTGGGAAATAATAATGAATTCTTTGCTAAATTTGGTATAGAGCTGTACCCCTGCAGTCTGAAATCACAGAGCAGGGCTTGAAGAGTTTAGTGCTCAAGTTCTTCCTGTGGATTAACGAGTAAAATCCTGAAGACATTTGTCTTACAAGATTTATTGAGGTAAACCTCAACAGCATGTGGAAACATGCGGGAACAGCATGGCTTTGCTTCTTCTTGCCTGTGACCCTGTCACATCTTGCCCGTCACATGCCCATCAGGGATGTCCTCCTCAGGAAAGGATTTGCTTCTGTGAGATAAACTGTGAAGGATCAGGTGCTTGGTCAGTAAATATTCTGGCACAGGGACTTTGTCATGTTCCAGTTCTTCTCACTCTTACATTGATGTAAATCAAAAGTCACTGTTGCAGGACAAGGTAAAAATGAGAAGAATAATGGAAATATGTCCTTCTAATCCAGTGAAAGGAAGATACCTGCAGAAAAGAAAACAGTTACTGGTAAAACCTCATTAATAGTATGGACAACTTACATTGTAATTGAGTTAGTGGACCTCATTAAAGATGAGTTCCCCAGGAGCTGCAACAAACATGAAGTTGAGTTGCTTAATTATCTTGGTCTTGGAGGGTTTTTTAACATTCCCAGGCTCTGTGGAAGAGGAAGGAGCAGTGGTATGAAAGGATTAGAAATACATGATTATATCACTTTGTAACAAAGGGGATGGCCAAGTGTGGGATTTTTCAGCTAGTGACTTTGAACCCAGAAAGAGACACACACTGTGAGAAGAGTTTGTAAATTAGTCAAGAAAATGCTTGCCCAGCAATAACTACTGAGAAGGGACAGTGGGGAATCTTCTTTCCAGGTTTCAGAGAAGACGTGCTGAATGATGTCTTCCCCATACACCAAAGCATCACAGGTTTGGGTTTCTTCCAAGCCTAAGAGCACAAACACATACAAATTAATAAGAAGCTACAAGACATGTGAAATGTGAAAATGAAGGATTACTTCTCTGATGTTCCTCCTCTCCTTCCTGCTTTTTATGCAAATAATGTTGTCCATAGAACTTTTCCAGGGTGAGATTGTAGGGCAGGTCAGTGCATCCACGCCAGCAAGAGAAGCTTGAGTGAGGGAGCACTGTGAAGAGGGCTATCAAGTCAGATGGAGCCAAGGAGGCCACAGTAGGATCTGACCTTTGCAGAAAAATCTTTCACAGTGTAGAAAATTGATGTTTCCTGCTGTTGCTCTCTGCTCCCCGGCCCCTGTGTACAGTCTCAGCAGGAATTAGTTTAGCTTCTGGCACTGACCCCTTACAGGAGGAACTTTTGCTTGCAGATAGTTAAAGTACATCCCGGCTGTAAAATCAGACAGGTGCAGATATCTATGGAAAACACATTACAGGAAAAATATGTACAGAATAAGCCTATAAGTTCCCTGACTTATTAGGACTTCCCTAGCATGGCTGTTAACATACTAATGCTAAAAGAAGCGGATTAGTTGTGCCTGCTCTTGCAGCCTGCAGTGGTGATCTCTGTGTGTCTGTATTTCCCTGGCGTCCCCTTCCAGCACTCTGCAGTTATCAAACTAGGAAGTTCCCTGTTCCAGGGTCTGTTTTCCAGAGGGCTGGGAGATGTTCACTGATCCTTGTGTACTCAGCTCAGAAGCTGCCAGGCCAGTTTCCAGTTGCGTGGATTAGGTACTGTGGTCCCAAAGGCTGCTTGAGAGCTGCAGCTTCAGGGTGCAGTGGCCTGGGACTGTACAAATTGCATAAACCCCTTGGTCTGGCCACCCAAGCCACCCCACAGCCCTCCCTGTGCTGTGGCTGCTCGTGCACTCTAGAGCAGAGGGATATGGAAAGATGCAGCAAGCCAAGACTTTGCTCCAAACAGATTCTGAGCAGCTGGGGATGGCCTGAGCACCAGTGGACTCTGCATGTTCTGTACTAGGTAAGGCCTAATTCACCCCCATTACCTCAACATCAGTTTATCCTACACTAGGAACTACTGTTACATGTCTTTGTTCCCACTTACATAAGTATGACCTCTAATGAGTAAATTACAAGGCTGAGCCATGCTAGCATCCCTCCTGCTTGTATTCATCCCTGAGTGAAATGCCTCCTTCTGATTGCTAGAGAGTACAGGCAGTGATAAAACTCATCATTATCTATGAATTTGCTTCACCCTTCCGTTTCTGAAGTAAGTGGCTTTTATGGGCTTGAGCTGCAAAGAGGGAGCTGCCACATAACAGACGTGGTGTTGTCAGTGATAAGAGAACAGAAGCATTTGAGGTTCTTTGCAGCAAGCCTTTTTCAGAACAAAACCCCTGGCTTAGCCCCTACATAGCGTGAAGCCTTGTGGGCAGCTGATATTTTTGCCTTTGTTTTTGGGTAGTGACATAGCATCTGCCCTCTCCATGCCAACTCATTTCCCACACATTTAAAAATGAATTGGAGCACCTGGCTTTAGCTCTGCAGGGCTGTGGCTCACCATCTAATCATTAGACCTTTCAAGACCAGAAAAAGAGTGGTACAATATGGCTTTCAGGCAGTCTTAAAAAAAATCCAACCCTAAAAGCTTTAATCTTAAACATAGCAATACCTCAGTGAATTCCAGCTTTTGATCTGGGGCAGAATGTGTTTCCAAATTCATTTCACGCTGTGCTGTTTCGGTGAATATAACCACTTCACCCAGGGGTCCTACTCCTAGACCTTCCGAGAAACTTCAGAAAGCAGCCTTCAAAGTTAGAGCAGGCAATTTCTGCTCTGCCCCCAACCCTACCACAGTGCCACTGTATGATGGACCAGCTCTGCACTTAAAAGCGTTTGGGAGATTTAACTGATTGTGAAGGTAGTGACTTCCTCATCTCACATGGCTGCCATTGGTCCAGTATGAAGATGCTTGTACTGGTATAGCTCGTTCAAATGAAATAAATGCCAAAGTGCAGCGAGCTAGAGATGTTGTATATTTGTACGATCGTGCTTACCCTTGGACTGTTAACAGCACAACTGTGGTGTTTAAGCAGTTTAATCTGCTCTCACCATCCAGAAACATGCATTCATGCTCATAGATCTCCAAATTGCTTAAAATTCAAGTTCAGAGTCTTGTATTTGCCATGTCTTAAAATACTGAGTTGGCACTGGAGACATGGAGATACTCCTGGCACTGTGCAGACCTAAAAACTAGCCAGAAATTAAGCACCAAGCAGCGTTGTGCCCAAGGCACGCACAAATGTCCCTCCCAGCCCTAGTTACACAAACTGCTGTACAACCCCATGGTCCCTTTTGGCCCTATTCAGTCTCACTAATTATTACATTAATTCTCAATACCACTTCAAGAGGTTTCCCAGCACACTACTGAACGCTTTTCAGCCGAGCTCCCCCTAAAAGGAGAAAAAAGTCCCAGTGGGACTGAAGGGCAAGTGCCCAAATACAGGTGCTTCACCTTCGTGGCAGCTGTAATTCCATCACGGATCTCACACCACCCCTGGGCAAAGGGAAGCTGGATACTCCTGTCCACACTGGGCTGTTGGGGATGTCATTCAGGCAGGCCCAACCCACTGGAAACAAAACGGGGGGTTACCAGTGGCCATGCAGACTGCTGGTTTTGTAAGGCATCATGGTATCATTTTGAACAGAAATGAGCTGAAATACAGAAGGTTTTTTTTTCTTGTATTGGGTGTGTGATCATTTGTTGAAATGGTGAAGCTTTTCACCATTTTAGTGCGTGGAAAATAACTGAAAGACCTTTTTTCCTATTGATAAAAATCCTGCAAAAAGGTTTTTAGTGCTTGGGGGCAGTAAAGCCTAGGATAGTGTGTTTCTGCCTTTTCTACCTCTTTTGGGAGGGTAAGCATCACTGGTTTACTTTTTTTGCTAAGCTGGGCTGAGATCAGGTCTGAGACCCTGATCAGCCAAGCTGTGATGTGACTCCCTCTAGATGAGCAAGTGGAGTATTTACTGCCAAATATTTCTGTCTCCCATTATCTATCCTCCATGTTCAAAGGCTGCAGGAGGTAAATGGTTTGAAATTTTATCTTTTTTATTTTTTCCAATTCATTGCAGATAAACTTTGACATTCACAGTAGCTGTATTTTCTCTGCTGTGATACAATATTGCCAATGTAAAGCCAAATACTAACCGAGAGCTGATGGTGATCTTAGTCTAATATTTCAGAAGTCTCCAGTGTGGAGAATATGGATGTTTACAATTTTTCTGATGCGAATGTGTTGGGGTTTTTAAATTCAGAAATGATGACTCAGAAAAACTCAAACTTTATCTTGTGGGAACCTAGCATTTCTGCTATGAAACTCATTCAGGGAAAGGCTTCTCAGGTCCAGGAAGGAAATTTGAGTCAGAAATGTCAGGCACTTCAGCAGAACCAGCCACATCCAGGGTACTCCATTCAACAATGGCCACAGAGACCTCTGTGTCATTTCTGGGTTTGACAGCAAAATCTTGACCTCCCACCTCCCAGGCAACTGCTGACTCCTGGTCTGCTGGCTGGGAGAGGAATGATTTCTCTCTGCCATGTTCTTACATCAAAGATTTAAAAAATATTTGGCTCTATCCTAATACCCAGCAGAAAAGACTTTGAAAATGCTTCTGGGATAAAGATGATTTTCTTCTCAGATGTCCTGGAGACTGAATATTTTTTCTGAAACATATGGAAACTTTAAAAAAATAATAATAATTGTGCTAGTACACAGTTTACTAGGAAAAGAAGTGTCATACTATGTACAAAGCATGGATCTGGCAAACAGGAGAATCAGTTTCAGTGCTTTCCTCTGTCCTGTCACAGGTTACTTGGCATCACTGATAGTTTGACAGACATTTTCACCAGCTTAGAAGTATATTCACCACTTAGAAGTAAATGGCTCTTCCAGCAGTCCATTCCCTATGTCCCTATGGCTGTATGTCCCCAGGGGCTGTGCCGATGTCTGTAGAGCCATCTACAGTGTATCGTCAGCCAGGGGAGCTGCTCTGAGCTCAGATGACCTGGTTATTTTTAATCCAGGTACTTCCTTTCACTGATTAACCATGTGACTGCACACATGCTTGCGCTGGCACAACCATTGGGATGGCACAGGGACAGGAACAAGCAATAGGAGGTGAGGGAAGGCTGCCAAACCCAAGTTCATCGAGATACATCCTCAGATTTTCTTGTGCAACAGTAATAACAGTAATTTGTCAAAGAGAAACACTAAATCCATGGAAGAAAACAACATTTTAACAGCTATGTAGTCATAAAGCTGCTCATTAAGATTTTTTCAAGCATTTGTCTGTGTGCTTGACTAGATGTAGTCCAAAAATTACTGATTTTGAATATTTTACTGCCAGCTGTTCATCAAGATAAGAGTCGGTTAGTTATGGGTGAAGTTTTCTCTGGGATTTAAGCTCCTTAGACGGTTCTGAAAATGTTTCCTTCTACCCTGCTGTCTAATCTGCTATCAGCATAGCGGAAATCCCATTAATTAAGGACTAAGACCTTTTTTAATCTTCTTCACAGCCTGCAGAATGCATTTACCATTGCTATTCATCAGGCCAAGTCTAGCACAGGGCACTGCTGGTCATCTGGAGCATCAGCTCCTGCATGCACAGGAGTGGGACACGATCGGGCTTCTGCCTGGGAAGGATGAAATTGTCCCATAAGAGCAGGGTTATCCCACTCAATCTAGCATTCAGGCTTCAGCTGTGGGCCAGTGACAGCCGATCCATAAGACTTGTGGCACTGTATGTACTTCTTGAATTAAAAAAAAAGGGTTAGCACTGAGAAAGCATCCTGCCTGTCATGTCTGTCTTCTGTGCTGCTAATGTGCCATTAATACACATTGTGTGTGGTGGAAAACCAGAAGGTAACTGAAGTTGATGAATTAGGTATACTATGATGAGTTGGGTATGCTATTCAGTATCCAAATCTAAATCTTTCCTAACTGGAGGTTAGCCAATGTGATGCCCATCTAGAAGGCCCAGGAGGATCCAGGGAACTACAGACCTGTCAGCCTGACCCTGGTGCTGGGGAAGGTTGTGGAGCAGATCACCTTGAGTGCCATCACATGGCATGCACAAGACAGCCAGGGGATCAGGCCATCAGTGTGAGTTTATGAAAGGCAGGTCCTGCTTGATGCACCTGATCTCCTTCTATGGCAAGGTGACCCTCTTGGTGGATGAGGAAAAGGCTGTGGATGTTGTCTACAGAGAATTCAGTAAAAATTTTGATACTGTTTCCCAATGCATTCTCCTGGAGAAACTGGCTGCTCGTGGCTTGGATGGATGTACCCTTCATTGGGTAAAAAACTGGCTGGATGGCTGGGCCAAGGAGTGGTGGTGAACAAAGAGAAATCCAGTTTGCAGCCAGTCACCAGTGGGGTTCCCCAGGGCTCAGTACTGGGGCCAGTTCTGTCCAGTATCTTTATCGATGACCTGCACGAGGGGATGGAGCGCACCCGCAGCCAGTTTGCAGAGGACACCAGGCTGGGGGGAGCGTTGACCTGCGGGGGGGCAGGGGGCTCTGCAGGGGGGTCTG